>CM021100.1:931580233-931925329 GCA_007115665.2 Sequoiadendron giganteum
GAACAAGCCTTTTAAAATGCAAGTGAATATAGGTCACAAAATCAACCTGTAGTCATTTGATTAAAAAGCTAATGAATGGTCATGTTGTGTATATTTTGCACACACACCCCGCCAAAGGCAGGGACTCCCCTCTTTTCACCCCTCATTGGGTTTTTTGCTCATGCCTCATTTTTTGCACCCCTATTCCCAAGCCTAGGATGGTCATGTTCCTTAAAATGATCAATTTCTTATTGGTTGGGCTCACCTAGTTGAGTTTCACTAAGTCGTTAGCCCTTGTGGGTTGGTTCCTGCGGGCTTCCCTTAGCTTTTTGCCCAGCGTTCGTTGACCCTTGCAATCCTGCATTTGTGGGTCTCCTCTTGTTGTTCATCACTACATTCCAACTTCTTCCTACAACTAAGCCTTGACTTCTGCCTGATTGGCAGGTCGTGCATTGATGTTTCTTGTCACATCCATTGGGCATCACAAACCCGCAACTATGGGTCGCCTCCTACTAACTTGGTTCCTACTCACTTGTTTCACTTTTTCCTTGATTTTTTGACTTTAGGGACAAGTTTCCTATAGATTTGGGATGTTTTTGTGATGCCTAAATAAAATTTCATGGTTTCATTAAGTTTTGACAAGTTACAAAAATTTCATTGTGGGTCGTCATCTGTCCGTCATCGTTTCAGAACTTTCCTTGCAGGCTGCCATCCCTCCGTCGCCATTTCAAAAATTTCCTTATGGGTCATCATCCCTCTGTTTCCATTTTGGAATTTTCTTTGTGGGTCACTATGTGCTCATTTCTGTGTTGAAAAGGGCGACAGAACCTCTAGCTTCTCCCTTCCAAATCTTCGTATTTTTGGGATGGGTGTAAACTTCAAGTTTTCATCATCTAGGGACCATAAAATGATTGTCTTCACATACCTAAAGGGGTTTGTATCAGATTATCCATGTGTTGTGACATTGTAGAAATTCCCTTGTGGGCCGACGTCCCTCCATCACCATCCACGAGAATTCTTTTGCATGCAATAAATTGAAATTCTTGATGGACTATAAATTGATACATTTTAATTTTCTAAATGAGGGAAATTTTTTAGTTTTGGAGATATAAATCATGATATCTTATGGCATAGGTACTTTTAAGGATTCTTGGGGGAAATAATGGCTCAGTTCAATAAAATAACCAACGTACGAAGACATGTCAGGAGGGGAGATTTTGATTCAAATTTTCAAGGTGGAGATGGGTTTACATGTGGATGCACACCGGGATGATGCTACCTGAATATCTAATTGCCAAAGCTTACTTAAGAATGTATTTTGGGCCACACAAAAACTGAAGAAGTTATTTATGTAGACATGGAAAATGTACATTTTTGATCTAGCACACTTGGTCCTAATTTACTAACACCTTTTCATCCTGAATCATCTCCTTTACTAGTCATTTAATCGAATAATCTATATTTGATTAATTTCATCACTCTTCATCTCTTAATTAAATAAATCAACTTTATCTAATTAAGTCATCATCTCCTATTAATTAAATAAATAAATTTTATTTAATTAATTTTGTAAAACTCCTTTTAATTAAATAATTCACTTTATTTGATTAAATCCCTAAAGTCTTCTTATCAAATTGAATAAATTAAACATTATTTGATTTAATCTAACATATTCCTTCTTGATTAAATAAATCAAATCATTTATTTAATAAATCATTTCCTCTCAATTCTTAACTTAAATCAATTCATAAATTTATGTCTAAATTGTCACATCTCCTAATTCTTCATTAAATTAATTAATATTTGATTAATTAATCCTAATCGATCTATTTAAGGATCTAGGACTAGTTGCTTACAGAATGCTTAAACGTAAAAGATCAATTATTACAAGTTTTAACTTAAGTGATTACAAATTAAATGCTCAAATGAATAATGAACATAACATAATTAAATAAATGCCAAGATAAACTGAGAAAGAAAAGAGAGAAGAAATAGAGAGACGAAACCAAAGTTGATAACGGAGTTCGTCCCTAAGGACTACGTCTCCGGGTTCCTCTCCAATGGAGGACCGATCCGATTAGCTCCAAATTCAATTACAATGGCTTCAAGACTATCTCCTTCAAGCATTCAGCAGCATGACAGTACTCTGATATGCAGAAATGTCTTCAAGAACTCTCGAGCATTCTCCTGCTATCTCAACCTAGACTTCAAAACAAGGTCTATACCCCTCCTTTTATACAAAAAACTTGCCTAATATGGCTTAACCATAAAATTAATTGCATATCCTCCCTGATCAGCTCGTATCAGGTCTATTTTGCTCTTTGCAATCTTTTGGTTATAGGTTGTTTTGGGCGTTTTGTTTGTTTTGGCTTGATTAAGCCATTTTGATATGGCTCGGCCAACAGTACCATAACAAATTGATTCGACGCCACATATAGTTTAGAATGCTTGTGTGGCGCAGTGGTTAGAATACTTTTTGTTAGGCCGGATGGTCGGGGGTTCAAAACCCCGACCGGCCATTTTAAAACAAAATCCAACGGAATTAGCAACAAAACAAACGGCCATCCCCATTTAGTCGTGGTAGTTTTGCCCGGCGCAACGGCGAACCAACTGACTGACTCCGGAGAGGTTGCGGGTTCACTCCCATGAGATAATTTTGCGATCCGATCAACAACTCGCTGGCCAAAGAAATTGACACGTGTCACGCTATCTTTCGCTGGAGACATCCGACGTGTGTGCTGACAAAGACGCTGATGAAGACTTCCGTACGCTGACTCCGTGCCACGTGTCAAATGATCATTCATCAAAACTTGCCACGCTGTATGACGACAAGACAAGCCCGTACGCTGACTGGATGACACATGTCAGAATGCCATTCGCCAGACTTTGCCACGTCTGATGCCACGTGTCTGCCCACTGTTGCCGAGTTGTCTGCCACGGATGATGCCACGTCATCCGTACGGATGTCACGTGTCAACATATGATTGGTCCGTACAGATGAGTCACTTGCCACGTGTCTCGGCCGAATTCGTCCATATGGATTCCATACAGTACGGACGATATGCTGACGTCATCATCCGTACAATCAGCTAGAAAGTCAACTCAAAACTTTGACTGCTTGTATCTTGAGCATGCGATGTCGGATTTCGACGAAACGAACACCGTCGGAATCGTCTCGACGAACTCTTCGCGATGATGTTGCTTCCGTCGATTTCCGAGATGATTATTTTTTTCGCCTTCTGGATGCCCCTGAAGCCCAGTTTGACTGGCCGTAACTTGCACAAACGGAGTCCTTTTCGCCCCGTTCAAGTTGCGTTGGAACCAGGACGTCATTCTCTTTCTGATGAAGCTGATATCTGGAGCATTGGAAACACTTCAATTTTCACTGAAAAATTGTCCTCCGGATCAGGCCTCCCCACTGGAGAGCTTTAGGACCTCCGAAAGCTTGATTACTTGGAAAGTAAGTGAGGGTAAAGTTCCCTCACTTTACCAATCTCCATCCATCTTGCTTTGCTTGGATGCATTCCCTTCAGGCCCACTCTGAGGTACTCAACATTTCCTCTTCGTGAAGTTCTGACATTCCTGTCGAGAATAACATCTTCTGGCAACTCTGACATGTACTCTGGTGAAAGGTCATCAACTGATGGAACCTGAATGTCCGTGACCTCATCTAGGATCATTGGAGGCTCATACAGTTTCAAATTCTCAACATTGACAACCGAGTAAATATGCATGTATGGAGGAAGATTGAGGCGGAAGGCGTTAGTACCAATCTTCTCAAGGATCTCAAAAGGACCATATCTAATTGGCTTAAGCTTTTTACCTTCACCTTGCATCCTTTCCTTGCTGATATGTAACCAAACTCTGTCTCCAACCTGAAAATGATGATCAGTGCGATGCTTGTCATGGCGAACCTTGTATTTTGCTTGGCTCTGTTCCAACCGTGCTTCCACTGCCTGATGAATTGCTTGGACTTTTTGGATGAACTTCAAAGCCTTCTCTGAATCATGGCGTCCATCTTCAACATCATCTTTGCCAAAAACAAAATCCATCGGTGTCTTGGGCACATAACCAAAGCAAGTCTCAAAAGGAGACCTCTTAGTAGAAGAGTGTGCTGCATGGTTGTAGGCATGCTGCACATAATGAAGACTCTCATCCCACAACTTAGGATGCTTACTGCAGTAACCTCTGAGTAGATGCACAACTGTCCTGTTTACAACCTCTGTCTGCCCGTCGGTCTGCGGATGGAAGGCTGTACTCTTCTTCAGCTTGGTGTCCATGAGTCCCCACAAAGTTGACCAAAATTCCCCCAAGAATCGAGAATCTCGATCCGATACAATAGAAGTAGGTAACCCAAAATGAACCCATACAAATTGAAAGTACATATGAGCTGTCAGTTCAGCAGTGACTTGTTTTTTACATGGCATTAAGATACACATTTTGCTGAACCGATCAACTACTACATACAAATAATCATGTCCCTTCCTAGACATAGGTAACCCCCCGACAAAGTCCATTGACACACTTTCCCATGGACGGGAAGGTACAGGTAGAGGTGTGTACAAACCCAACTTCTTGTTACTAGGCTTACTAGTTGCACACATAACACAACCTCTAATATACTTGGTTACAGTTTCTTGCATGCGAGGCCAATAACAATATTTTTGCAGCTGAGTCAATGTTTTGTTTACCCCAAAGTGTCATGCAATCAATGAGGTATGTGCTTCTCTAATCACCTGTGCTTGTTCATCTTTTGGAACACATAATTTACCCAAGTGATATAACAATTTATCCTGCACATAATAGTCTTTCTCTTCTACATGTTTACCTTTCATTAAAGCAGTATAGATATCCTTAAAGTTCTCATCATTAGCATATTGTTCCTGAAAACTTTCATGAACCATAGAACTATTCTGAAGGATTATCAAAGCATTCATCATAGGAGGTCTAGAGAGCATGTCTGCTACCTTGTTATGGGTACCTTTCTTATACTTAATAACCAAATGAAACTGTTGTAGAAAACCCATCCACCGAAAGTGCCTACTTTGTTGCAGTTTAGTTTGTGAGTGCAAGTATTGTAGTGGTTGGTGATCAGTGTGGATTACAGTTTCTTTCCCCATTATGTAGTGTTTCCATTTTTTAACACTCTGAACTAAAGCATAAAGTTCTTTATCATATGTGGGATAGTTACTTACTGCTCCTGAAAAAGTTTCAGAGTGGTAGCAAACTGGTTTACCTCCTTGCATGAGTACTGCTCCCATGGCAAACCCACTCGCATCTGTCTCGATCTCAAATGGTTGATGTAGATCTGGTAAGGCCAAAACCGGTGCGGTGCTCAACTTTCCCTTCAAAGTGTCGAAAGCCTTCTGTTGTGGACCTCCCCACTGAAAAGTTGCCTTTGTACTGGTTAATGCATGCAATGGTGATGCTATATAAGAGAAATTAGCAATAAATTTTCTCCAGTACTGAACTGCACCTAGGAAACTTCTGACCTCTGTGACTGTACTTGGCTTAGGCCATTTTACAATAGCTTCGACCTTCGCAGGGTCTACTTTCAATTGACCACTCCCTACGACATAGCCTAAGTACACTAAGGATGTCTTAGCAAATTCACATTTAGACATCTTTACATACAATTTTTCTTTTCTCAATACATCAAAGACTTTCTTTACATGACTTACATGATCTTTCCAAGTTCGACTGAATACAAGGATATCATCTAGATAGACTATGACAAAATCATCAATGAAAGGACGAAAGACATCATTCATGACTCTCATAAAGGTAGCTGGTGCATTACAAAGCCCAAAAGGCATAACCAACCACTCAAACAGTCCCTGTTTTGTCTTAAATGCAGTCTTCCAAATATCATCTTCTGCAATTCTTATCTGATGATAACCACTTCGCAAATCTAACTTAGTAAATAAACTGCATGTTTTAATTGATCAAGCAAATCATCTATTCTGGGAAGAGGATACCTGTTCTTTACCGTTATCTTGTTCAAGGCGCGATAGTCAATGCACATCCTCCAAGTTCCATCTTTCTTTGGAACCAAGACAATTGGAGAACCACAAGGAGAAGTACTAGGACGAATAACTCCTTTTTCCACCAACTCTTGAACCTGCTTTTTAATTTCCTCATTCTGCATAACTGATAAACGGTACATGCCGATATTAGGAAGTGGCACATCCTGCTGTAATTGGATTTCATGTTGTATCTCTCTCTTGGGTGGTAACCCCTTCGGTTCCTAAAACATGTCATCATAAGCGGAAATAATTTTGACCATTTCAGCTTTATGTTTTGGATCACACCCCTTGAATGCCTCAGATTTATCATCTTCTTTGGCTTTTACAAGCATTAGTACAAAGTTTTTACTTGAGTTGACCAACCTCTTCATTTGACCAGCATTAACTAGTGTAAGATTAGTCTTCACCTTATGTGCCCGTACAATGTATTCTACCCCATCTTTAAAAAGATGATACTTATTCTCCCCCCTATAAAAGATTGCTTTTCTGTCATAAAGATAAGGACTCCCTAACACAAGCCCACAAATATCCAAAGGGACCACATCGACTTCTACCTCATCTACAAAGTTTGCAGTGATAGCAAATCTCAATTTACATTGTTTAGTTACTTGTAGTTGAGCATCATCACAAACCCATCCGAGTGGATATGGTTTTGGATGAGGTGTTGTAGCCAAATTAAGTTTCTTTACAACTTCTTCAGATATTAAGTTGACTTGTGAACCCGTATCAAACAGAGTATCAATCTTAGTGTGTTTTGTTACAACACGAATATGAAACAATTCATTTCTTTGCTTATCAACCTTAGGAGAAGATTCTTTACTTGTACTTGCACTGGCATTAGAAAAACTTGCATCAGATGAGAGAGATATACCTTTCCCTTTACCTTGGATTCCGGTAGCAACAATCTTTGTCTCATCTCCGGAGTCTGAACCAAGATCTTGTTGAATCACTGCAGTAGTCTTCTTGCCTTTATTACCTCCATATCTTTTCGGCCTCAACTCAGGATGAAGCTTCCAACATCTTGAATCATCATGCCCCTCTTTCTTGCAATGGGAGCATGTGGGTTTCTCACCCTCTTTCTTAGCTGTAGCTGTCTTCTTCCCTTTGCCTTTATCTTTGTCTTTTTCTTTCCCTTTAGACTTACCCTCAAACTTAGATGGCTTCTTAGAAAAGTTATCACTAAATGTATTCTTACCCCTAGACTCTAAATGAGTAGCTTGAACAGACACCTCGTCTAGATTGTTGGGACTCAACATCAAAATAGTGTGCCTAAGGTAAGAATGTAAACCACCAATATACTTAAGTAGTGTGTCTTGGGTATACAAGGGAACATTTAGAGCAATGGCCCGTTTCCTAAACTCATGCGTATACTCCTGGACAGACTGCCCCTTACCTTGCCTAAAGGTTTGCCAATTCATGGTTAACTGTTGCATGTAACCTAAAGGATAGAATTGTTTCCTAAGGGCAGCAACAAACTCCATCCAAGACATGTTAACTTGACCATGGCGAGCAATTTCTTCACGAGTTTTACTCTCCCACCAGGTGAGAGCTGTACCTCCCAACCGGAGAGTTGCTAATTGAATCCTAGAAGCATCTTCTACTAGGCCTTGTATCCTACAGTATACTTCTACTTGTTGGACCCAATCGTCTAACTTCTCAGCATTTAACTCCCCACAGTATTTAGGTAACTCAAATTTTACATCAAGCTTAATTACAGGCTTAGATTTGCTCTTAAATGGATTTACATTAGAAGAAGGAGAAGGAGAAGGAGGAGAAGAAGGAGGAGAAGAAGGGGGAGTAGAAGGAGGAGAAGGAATTTCTGGAACTTTCCCCTCTGTGTCTTTCTGATCTTCCTGCTTCTTGTGCTTTGAAGAACCTCCCTTTTCATGCTTCTTCTTTTCTGCATACAGTTCGTCCACCATTGCCTTCATGTCAAGAAATAGCTTTTGGAAATCCTTGACACTAAGCTCTGAACTTTGTCCACCTTCTTTTGCTTCCATCTGTGACGGTTGATTAATTCTTCGTCTTCCGATTTCTGGATTGTATTCTTCAAGTTCTCCTTCGCCTCGTTGCAACCTGGATCTCGTTAGCATTCAAATTGCAATACAAGCCACATACATAGCTCTGATACCAACTTGATCTATTTAAGGATCTAGGACTAGTTGCTTACAGAATGCTTAAACGTAAAAGATCAATTATTACAACGTTTAACTTAAGTGATTACAAATTAAATGCTCAAATGAATAATGAACATAACATAATTAAATAAATGCCAAGATAAACTGAGAAAGAAAAGAGAGAAGAAATAGAGAGACGAAACCAAAGTTGATAACGGAGTTCGTCCCTAAGGACTACGTCTCCGGGTCCCTCTCCAATGGAGGACCGATCCGATTAGCTCCAAATTCAATTACAATGGCTTCAAGACTATCTCCTTCAAGCATTCAGCAGCATGACAGTACTCTGATATGCAGAAATGTCTTCAAGAACTCTCGAGCATTCTCCTGCTATCTCAACCTGGACTTGTCAAAACAAGGTCTATACCCCTCCTTTTATACAAAAAACTTGCCTAATATGGCTTAACCATAAAATTAATTGCATATCCTCCCTGATCAGCTCGTATCAGGTCTATTTTGCTCTCTGCAATCTTTTGGTTATAGGTTGTTTTGGGCGTTTTGTTTGTTTTGGCTTGATTAAGCCATTTTGATATGGCTCGGCCAACAGTACCATAACAAATTGATCCGACGCCACATATAGTTTATAATGCTTGTGTGGCGCAGTGGTTAAAATGTTTTTTGTTAGGCCGGATGGTCGGGGGTTCAAAACCCCGACCGGCCATTTTAAAACAAAACCAACGGAATTTGTAACAAAACAAACGGCCATCCCCATTTAGTTGTGGTGGTTATGCCCGGCGCAACGGCGAACCAACTGACTGACTTCGGAGAGGTCGCGGGTTCACTCCCATGCGATAATTTTGCGATCCGATCAACAACTCGCTGGCCAAAGAAATTGACACGTGTCACGCTATCTTTCGCTGGAGACATCCGACGTGTGTGCTGACAAAGACGCTGATGAAGACTTCCGTACGCTGACTCCGTGCCACATGTCAAATGATCATTTGTCAAAACTTGCCACGCTGTATGATGACAAGACAAGCCCGTACGCTGACTGGATGACACATGTCAGAACGCCATTCGCCAGACTTTGCCACGTCTGATGCCACGTGTCTGCCCACTGTTGCCGAGTTGTCTGCCACGGATGATGCCACGTCATCCGTACGGATGTCACGTGTCAACATATGATTGGTCCGTACAGATGAGTCACTTGCCACGTGTCTCGGCCAAATTCGTCCATATGGATTCCGTACAGTACGGACGATATGCTGACGTCATCATCCGTACAATCAGCTAGAAAGTCAACTCAAAACTTTGACTGCTTGTATCTTGAGCATGCGATGTCGGATTTCGACGAAACGAACACCGTCGGAATCGTCTCGACGAACTCTTCGCGATGATGTTGCTTCCGTCAATTTCTGAGATGATTATTTTTATACGGATGCCCTGAAGCGGTTTAATTTGGAAGTTTTATTTGTACGTGGCAAAAGCGGAGTCCTTTTAAGCCCGTTCAAGTTCGTTGGAACCGGAGACATCGTTCTCTTTCTGATGAAGCTGATATCTAGAGCATTGAAACACTTCAATTTTCACTAAAGTATCCTCTGGATCACAAGGTCATTTCACTAATGCTTAATTATTGGAGAATTACAAGAGAAATAAAGAGCATTCAAGAGAATTCAAGAGTAGAAATATAATATTTTTATTACATCAATCAAGATCCAATAATCATATAAAAGTATTCTTGCATCATACATGTTTGTGGAGCTGAAATTGTGATGTAGGTTTCATGATCCTTTCAAGTATTCAAAGAATTATCTCAAGCAAGATTGAAGATCAAGATCCACATCCATTTTATCCATCTCATGCATGTTGCAGATTGAAATTACCAAGGTTTCATTCAAGGGTTTGTTGAGTTGTAGCATAGATTTGTTCATTCTTCATTCCCTCTTTTATATTTCATTTCAATTCAAGGTTTAGTTACCAAAATGGGTTTTTACCAATGTGAAACCCCATTCACCAAAAACAATATCTTTTTCCTCTCATGTTGTGTTTGAAAATTTAGATTGAGGAAGACATGAAGATATTTTGAAGAGAAAAATTGAAGAAGTTGTCAAAGTTGCAAAAGTTGTCAAAGTTATAATTTCCTCATAGAAACTGAGATCCCAAAATTATTTTAGACTTTTCATCATTGAAACCTAGAGAATCTGGAAGTCTATGTAGAGATAGGACTAGAGGTTCCTAAAAGTTGTAGAAAAACCCTCACCAGAGACCCATTGACCTATGGTAAAATGAGTCCCAGGAAGGCTTCCAAAAATAACATTTTAAAAAGGTACACAAGATGATCCCCTTCTCAGATCTACATTTTTGTTTTGTTTCTATTAGCATTGAGTTTCATCTTCAAGATCCAGGTGTTAGATTTCATTTTGTGGTTAGTTTACTATTTTTAATTTTTCTACCCAAAGTGTTGTTTGACTTGGACCCCCAGATGTCCTTCAAGCATAAAAAGAAACTAGCAGATTCCCCCATCAGATTTATTCACCTAAAAGGGTTGTTAGTCAGTTGTTTGTGGGGATTTCATTTCTCTAATGAGTGAGGGAAGATAGGTTACCTTAGTTTTTGTACTTTGCATTTTCATAGCCGAACCTATTTCCTTTCATTTTAGAAAGATCATCATAGTTGGACCCATCTAAGTTAATGGAAGAGGAAAATAAAAAACTCATCATTATGTGATTCCTCATCAATCTTAACAATATCATCATCATCATCCAAATTAATCACAATAAGAGGTCTACTGTCGATGTCCATTGTAGTTAAAATCTATGTGACAAAATTCATAGAATATAATGATCTTGAAGATGATGTTCTATTATGATATTTGTTTCTTACTAAGTATGAACCACTTCAGTTCTTGAAAGATAAGATCTCTCTAACACATGAAGATGGTTAGATAGATATTCCTCCACTCAAAATTTTTAATCATAAATTTTCACATAGTGGGGAAAAAGGAAAAAAATGAATCACTAAAAGAACTCACAAAGTCTTCTTCAGACATATTTGATGAGATAAAAAATAGGTTTGAAGCAAACTACTATAAAATGAATCCCCTTTTTAAAAGGACTTACAAAAGATAGGAAAGCAATCCAAGAGAATCTAAAGGAAAACAGGGAAGGATGGTCTCTTAAGGTGAATGAAGTAGTATAAAGGATTAAATCTAAATGTCAAGATTTGTCTTCTCTACAAATTTTAGTTTAAGATTTGTATTTGATATTATATACTAATTCCTTTGATGATACTTGGTCACATGTGTTAATATAGGAAGAAGGAGATGGGAAAAGATTAATTTATGGATATCAGTCTAGCACCTTCAAAGAAACAAAATGCAGATACCACATATTTGAAAAAGAGATATTGGTTGTCAAAAGAGGAATTGAGAAATTCAAAAATTTCCTTAAGCTTGTCAAGTTTATAGTAAGAAAAGATAGCTAGGAAATGAGGATTTTTCTCAAGAATAAGCCTAACAAAGACATAGTCCAAGGTATAATTTCCCGCTAGTACTTTGATCTTTTAGGCTATGACTTTGAGATTGAATGGATAAAAGGTGAAAATAATCCATTAGTTGATGCTTTAATAAGAGAGTTAAAAGGATCAACTTATTGTGGCATTAATTTCAAAGAGCTAGATTGGTATAGGTTAGATGGAACTCCAATTGACATCTTGGAAGGGATGGGGTTAACTTATACCAAAACACATTGTCGAGCTACTATTTGAATCCTACTTCCTTACAAAATGGCTTCTCAAATTAGGACAAGCAATTTGCTATCATCATGGGAAATGAATAATAGATGAAGATGAAGAAGCTAAACCTCTATAACTTTTAGGTCTAGAAGATGCCCCAGTCAAGCATTGGTGTAGTTGATATGGAACCCTTCATGTTCATATCAAAGGATTTTTCAAGATGAACTGGTCTAAGCGTAGTAAAATAAACTTGCTCAAAAATCTAAAATATGGCTTTCTCAGTAGAATTAGCTTTGACCAATATTCATTTGAGGAATACAATGATTTAATCGGTGCCTGGTTTAAACTAGATTTAGAAGAATTTCTTAAGTGAATTCATCCTCAACTCTGGGATAGAATGTTAGCATGCATGGAACATACTTGACTCATTATCCTAGAACTGGATATGACTTCCCTAGAATTCAACTATATTCCTTAGAACCTAGATGGATATTTGAAGTAAAAATTAAAGAAACGGATATCTGACTCAAGCCAACATCCCTTCCTAGAATAATTGAAATAGATTGTGCATATTCTCAAGATTAGGTGGTGCAAATGGATTATTTGCTCCATGCCTACTCCCAAGATTGGAATTTGGTTTTCACACTATTAACTGACCAATTATTGGATCCTATATCTTTCTAATAGCTAGTGCATCGGATTTTATGTGTTGTGAAATTACCCATGTTATTATGTGACAAGAGAATGCAAAAATATCATAAAAATATAGATCCTTGTAGGAACTTATGGGTGTAAAGCGGGCCCTTCTCACTCATAGATATCCTAAAAGTGATTTTTTAAATTTTCCACTTAGTGTTTACAACATACTACTTAATAGATGTGTACTCCTTACTGTAGTAGGTTGGTTGGATGCATGTAGCTACTATATGGTTAGACTCCAAAATTACATTATAAATTGCCAAGGTTGCATTACCCACACTCCGCTGTAAATAAGGGCAAGAGGGCCACTTTAGACATAAAAAATTGGCTAGTTGGAGTCTAGAGCATCATAGGGCACAAAGTCCATTGGTATTGGAATATTATATGTATGCTATCATCTTGCACTATGAGTGGTTAGGGTGATCAAAAATTTGTACGTTCGTTGTAATACAAGTTTGGTAGGCTTGAGTTTGGAAGACTTCACAATAGAAAAAAGTAGATTGTGTTTTTTTCACAAAATTGGTATCAAAGCCATGTGTTGTTAATATGCTTGATGATATTCTAAGATCTAAAGATATTTCATGTGTTGAATTGTTTAATAGAAAATAATTAATTATTCCTAAAATCTACTGCACCATAGGGTTGTGTGTCCTCATAATTGGGTATGTGCAGGATAATGATGGACCAAAAAGTGGCGATATTTAAGTGACATGATGGCCCATGTGGCTGATGACTTTTTTTTTACCCAAAATTGATGAAATGAAAAGGGTTTTTAAAGGAGATTCTCAACTTTCCACCAATATAAATTATTCTTTACTTTGAATTTAAGAAATAATTATTATTCATTTTCTATTTGAATTATGACTAAAGTCCTAATTGATAATCTAATTGAAAAAATCTATAGCTTTCAAACAGTATCACATTTTTTGAATCCAAAACATGCATCACATTCTATGCTTCACATACTATAGGATTAAAAATAAAATAATTGAATTTCATGAAGTTTTGACCAAGTTAAGGTGGTCAGACATATGAGTTTTTATATTTTTTAAAAGTTGTAATAAAAAATTCATAATTAATTATTCACTCGGAAAAAAATTACAAAAAAATATGCATCACATTGAGACATGAATCCCCTACTTATATCTAAAATATTATAAAAAAATATTATCATTTTGTTGTGGTTAGGGTGGTTAGATAGACACCTACTTCTTATTTTTTCCCTGAAATTTAAGTACTATTGCAATGAAATTTCAAATTTTCACCAAATAGATTTCAAAAAATAAAAATAAACCTAGTAGTTTAGAAACGACATTCAATTTTCTATTCTTACATATTTTTGAAATAATATACATAAATTATTCAAATTTTTACGTCAAGTTTCCTAACTCTAATTTTTTGAATTTTATTGCCACTTAAGGGCCTATTTTTTCCATGATGATCCTGCACATACCCAATCATTGCTATAATTTGGTGTATTTGTCATAAGTAGGGAAACTCTGAGTATTCTAAGCTAGAGGAAAGTTCTTATTTATGGATCTGGAATTGAAAACATCAAATTTTGATCAATAGTAGCTATGGGCCTATAGTAAGACCGTAAATCTCATATTGAAGTCGAAGGATAAACATGGAAGGGTGAGAAGTCGGTAGAAAAAATGGTAGGAAATGGATCGAAAAGCTCAATTTCTTATCTACCCAAAATGCCAAGTGAAAGGTTTATGAATGCTAGTAACCCTCTCTCTTCTATTATACATAATTACTTTGAGGATAAAGATGAATATGTAGACGAAAAAGGGAACTTTAATTTTCAAAAGTAAAAATCTCATATCTATATCTTGAAAAAGGAATTAAGGAAAAAACTATGAAATCTATGTGTCAATTAGAAATAAATATTTATGTATTTGGTGCTTGGATTTTCCTAGTCTATCTTTTTTTTTTATTACCTGAATACATTAAGTAATGGAAAGAAAAAATTTTTTCATCTACATTCTTCCTATGTAGATATCATTTTCCATCCCCATTTTAACTATGACATAGGTTTTGACTATTTTGGTAGTTTCATCAACACTTGATGTCATTTTTAGGACCAAGTTTTTATATATTAGTTTCATGGATTACTCACCATTTCCACTGATGATAAAAAGGAGGTGATGCTAGAATAGTTGTTCTCCCAAACTTCACTATTAGTCTTAGCAATAAGTATGTGCAGTCAAATTTTTGCTTGTTATTACAAGTCAAAGGTACATCAAGTTACAACCTAGATCAGAATATGCCACTATAGGTTGTAGATGCATCTATAGGCTCCTAAATATTATGTTTCCTCCCTTAAATTTTCCAACTCAGGTAAGTTATTTAGAAGAAAACTCAAATGTCTTGGACTATGGGCATCATATTGAGCACATAGGGTTTGACATAGGATTTCCTATTATTGAAAATATTATTAACTAGTCACAACTTAGATTTCAAGAGTTTCCAGTACCCTCTAGTAAATGGTGATGAAATTGAGCCTATACACAGAGCCATAGGTTGTCTAGTACAAATCTTAGATTTATCCCACAAACAACTTTGTTTGAATAGCCTGAGGAACCGACAAGCAAAAGACACAGTATGTCTTCTAGGTCATATTCTTTGTCTAAAAATTTCCCAAGTACTTCCAAAAAATGTTACAAGAATTACAATCCTAAAGTATCCATAGGGTCATCCAACCACTTTCCCTTATATCGGTAGTCCTCTATAAATTTGTATGCCTCTTGAGCTTCCTTAGCTACACTTTCTGACCTCAGTAGTGATCTTGAACTCATGGATAGGTTAGCTAGGAAAGTTAGTAAGAAACTAGATTTAACACCTAAGGAAGGGGATCATTCAAATAAAAAAGGAAAAGAGATAAAGCTCACAAAAATGAGAGAAAAATATAGTATGATTAGAGAAAAAATCCCCACATCAAGTGTTGAAAAGAAAAGAATTTTAATAATAGAAATGAAAGGGAAATACCAAGAGGCAATTGACTATGAACCTTGTAGATGGCCAACCCCAGAAAATTTTACAGTGGTAAATCCAGATAAAAAATTATGGGGAAACTACAAGGCAAGATTGCAAGTTCATATGGGATAAAAATAGAAGAATTCAGAAGCCCAAAGAAATTGGATAACCCAATGGATAATATTAGCCTAGGAAAACATTAATGACATGGCTATAGATTTAAGAAGTACTAGAAATAATTGTTTAGAAAATAAAATTAATCTTAATAATGTTTCTCCTATTCAAAATAATATTTGTTCTTCTATAACCAAGATTGAGTAACATTCTTCTTCACTTATAAATAAATCAAAGGAGGGTAGAGACAACTTCCCAACATTTTGTTGAATATATTGATTTTGTGGATCCCTTTTGTTATCCCTTAACCTATTCCTGTACTTGATTCTATAAAACTCTTGTAAGGACATTGCTCTATGAAATTCAACACCTAGAGTTTGGTAATCCCTCAAATAATCACTAAATCCTTCACCTTGCCCTTGTTTTCCTTGATTTCTTGCTTTCTACCTAAACCACCAAAAACAATGCAATAGGGAAAGAGGTTTCCACAATAGGCCCCTAGGGTTTTTCACCTAGGAGCTTGGTTGGTACAATGCCTCTTTCACACTAATGGCATGTTCTTGGAAAGTTGATTCAAATATTAGGGTTGTGTTGTGTGTGATAGAGTCTGTCTAAATGTTGCTAAGTAATGAAATGAACTAACTATGAAATGTAAACTAATGAAATGCTAAAGTATTAAAAGAACTATCTAAAATGACCTAAAAATGACCTAATAGATATGTAATTTGTAAAGAAACTGGAAGACATAGAAATCGTGCACCTAGAAACTAAAGGATGATGAAGAGGAGCTCTAGAACCTTCCATAATTTTTTGAAAATGCTAACTGAGACACTTACGCCAGATTGGGTGACTTAGTCCTCCTATCGAGAAAATTTATAAGAAAACATTTCTAGAAAAAGGGTATCCAAAAATAAAGAAACCACTTTTCAGCCCTAATACAATGCCTAATTCACCAATGATGGAAACTTTCCACCTAGGGCTTTCAAGAGTTTCAAGGTTGAATATGTAGCTCCCCACTTTTATTTCTATTTCTGATAGAGACCTGCATTTGAATCTTCAAAAAGTTACCTGCAAGTTGTCTTTTAGCTCTTTCTAGGGGTTTTTGACTTGGAATGATGTAGATGGAATGATGACACCTTTTCAACACTTTACTTCTTAACTAATCTTCATACAAACCTAAAAGTCATACATGAAAATAGAAGGAAAAGGTTAGGGTTAGAGAATACGAGTTTTCCTTATTCAAACCCCATGTTGGTAATCAAACCCAAATGAAATAGAAAGTAAAGGGAAAGATGAATGAACAACATGAAAATGTAAACACTCACCAATCCCTTGTTGAAGTAGTCTGAAGATATGCAAGAACCAACTCCAATGGATGATGTCTGAAATGCTATGTGCTTGAATTCTTACTTCAGAAGATTGAGTGCTTGTGAAGATGCAAGAGTTAAAATTTTGTGAGAGAGGAGAATATTATGATAAATACCCTTATTGATATATTATATTCCCTCATTATCTGAAAATAACACATTATAGGTCGACCTTAGGGTTTTGGAGAAAAAATTCCGCTAGAAAATTATTTTAATTTTGAGTTTTATGTCAAAAGGGACTAAGTCGCCCAAGGTGGCAACTTAGTCCACTTGGAAAAATTCAAGTGGTACTCAAGATTTAGAGGTGGTTAATGATGTTTAACAAGCTTGTCTCTGAAAGCAAACATAAGTCAGGCCTAAAAGAACATTAGGGGGCTAATTTAACATAAGAAAGGGTTAATTTGTTGATTATAGGCCTAGGAAAGTGTGAAAATGTATTATAACACCTTAAAAAACTTTGGCACAATCCTTGGAAAGAGGTAAAATGGGGTTGTTTAGATGAATTATGTTGAAAGGGTCTTAGAAAAGTGGGAAGATGTGTTACAACACTTCATAACACCTTTGTAAAACACCATTAGGTTGTTGTTTATTTGCAAGTGTTCAAGGCCTAATGTGAATGTGTTGGCCACACTACAACATTAGATCAAAGAAAAACTAGGAAAAAATCCAAGGGAAAAGGCCCAAATGAGTGAAAAAGTGTCAAGGCTACACTTTTTGGCAACACATTTAGCCCCCACTTTAGTGAGAGGATGAAATTGCTTCAAACTCACACTAAAGTATCCAAGTAATGCATATCAAGAGGGATCTAAATGTATTCATGCTAGTAAGATGAGATGAATATAATCAAGAGGGATGATCAAGCCCCCAGGATCATGATCCCATGACAAAAAAAACATAAGCACAAAAGATCACACAAGAAAGTGATGTGAAAGAGATGAAGATAGAGGAAAGTCAGATCAAGCTTTGACCATTTGCCTAGCTAGTTGTGGGTCAGATCTAGGCTATTTATTCGGAAATATGTGTACTCACTCTAGGGTGATGAGACTTTTTGGTTTCCGTCGGGTGAGAAGGCCCAAAAAGGTAAGAAACATACACTCAGTTGGTATGTACTCACACACACAAAGGTGAATTATGGGGAAAGTTGTGTCGCTAGTTGGGCTTCCCGCTCAACCATACCAAAGTTATGCCTCCTGATAAATTTGATAAGGTGCCACAAAAGACAAGGGTTCATGCTTCATGAGGCAAGCAAAGCTACATATGACTGGATCTCATGAAAAAGTGCAAGATGGAACCAAAGTAATGTAAGTTGTGTTATCCAAGGTGGCCAAAAATGAAAAGATGCAAAAATGTAAAATATAACATGTAAAATGTAAAAACGGGATTCCAAGGAGTCTTGTTTAGTTCATGCAAGGTCTTTAACTTAGGGAACATTGTGTCTAATGTCTCCAAGAGAGCACCAATCCAAGAATAGAAAATTCACAACTTAGGGGATGTAGTGTGTCACATTAGGCCACTAAGAAGAATGTAATATGCTAAGATAGATCACTTTCATGAAGGACATTACACCCAAGGTCATCCAAAAAGTGAGAAACACATCGTATGAACTAATAAGGTCGCACTAGAAACCAAGGTCAAAGAAAATAAAATGCAAAATAAATAATGCCAATGTATGCCCCTACTTTAAAGTAATTTCTACACACTGTTTTGTGAGCAATTACTTTAAATTAGAGAAATGAAAAATACAAAAATAAAGAAAAGGACATGAGAGCCTACTTGGAAATCCCTATGACAAGTGATATGTTTCCAAGGGAGGTTGCATCATGTAAAAGAAAAGGAAAAAGAAAAGAGAAAGGTGGTTGCCCCCAAAATAAAAAACACCAAACACACAAGCGATATATGGATTTGGGGTCAGTATGTTTGTTGTTGCAATGTTTGTATAGAGAACACAAAACTATCAACATTCTTCCAAGTACATAAAAATGGAAGGACACAAAGAGAGAGAATACAAAGAAAAAGATTAATTTGGGTCAACATGGAAGATACATAAGATGTCTTGACACGTTGCATCATCCCCAAAAGGACAACAAAAGACAAAGGAAAAGACAAAGAAAAAGAGCCCTTTTGAGTCAACATGAAGGAGACATTATGGTCTCAATGCCTTGCATCATCCCTAAAAGGAAAGAAAAACAAAAGGTGAAATGAATGGATGACATATAGAAGAAGCAAGGTACAAATAGAAGAAGGTTGCAAAGAGGGAGAAAAATCAAACATAATAGTACATGGGAACACGTTACATACAAAAAAAAAACACAAAAAATAAAAAGAATGAGACTAATAAGGAAAATGCTCGTCAACTGTCGAGCAAGTCATCCGCCTCCCAATCTTTTTCAGTGTCAAATTCAGGTGGGAGACTAGCTAGAGGGAAAATAATAATTGCAAAAGTAGCATCAAGATCAATGCTTGTCCAATGAGAGGTCTCATATAAGCTCATGGAAGAAGATCATAATGTGTTCAAATTTTTATGCACTTCTTCATCTATTTTGGCAATCTCCTCATCATCATCATCCAAATTAGTGATGATAGGAGATCAGATGACAATGGAAGTCGGATCATGAATTACGATTTGTGATGGAGGTATAGGATCATGTTGTGGTGGTGAGGGAGGAGGGTCATTAGGCATTACTTCTAGTAAGGATGGGTTATGATTTTCATCATTTTCTTCATTATGTGATTTTTGAGAAAGAGAACGATGGTGATGCCTACTCTCCCTAGCTCCTTTACTTCCTATTATTCTTTTGTCAAGTTGCCTCTGAGAAGGAGCAGAATGGTCAACCAGAGGCTTCTTGTTATTCCTAAGGGGAGGAATGGGAGGAACCATAGGTGGGTCAACCACTTTCTCCTTGTCTTTATAAAATTGTTTGATGCAAGGAGGCAAGATGGAATTATTGTCATGATCTCTAGACCTCCTTGATGATGTAGTAGAGGTTTTTTGTGTTGTTTGGCTAGGCATGTATGATTTAGGTTGTAACATAGCTTCATGAAGGATGGGAGTTTCAGAGGTAGATGGAGGCATGTTGTGAAGAGATAATTTAGAGATTTTATTTGCTTTAAAATTTTGATAGGCAATGAAAAATAAATCTCTTCTAGAGGTGATGGGTTCCATGGGCTCAAGCCAAAAGGCTTCTAAAGAAAATTTTCCTTTGGAAGATAACAAATTGAAGCCACTATGGTGGATGGTGAATATTTCATTATAAAATGGAAACTTAAAACATTTGAGAATAACATAAGGGACCGATTTCATGGAACGAAGCCATGGATGGCCTAGTCATAAATGAAATTGGTTTGACTATGGTATGATATAGAATTTAACATCCAATTTCTTAGTGCCTATCTATAATGGAATAGAAATCGATATGATTGTAGGCATGCAAAACCATTTTGCATTTGGATCCATGCATTAGGTTTATCATAAACATCTTAAGAAAGATCATGTAGTACCAAAAATTCTTCTGTGATCACATTCTCACCATAGGTGGGATCTATGACTATCCCATTAGTGGGCTTATCATATATTTTTCTAGCTTTGCAGAGAGGACCATCGAGAAGATTTTTTATTATGACTTGAGGTGAAAAAGGAATATCAAGATATTTTTTAGTTTGACCCTTACGAGGGATAATATCAATCGTGCCTACCATTTCATCCATAGACTTGACATGGGTCACATTCAGAAGAGGATCAGAATGGTCATCTTGTGTATGAACATTCATAACATCATTTTGTGAAGTTTCACTAGCTTTGACAAAGGAAACCTTATGTTTAGGCATGGGATTAGTGAAAATTTGTAAATTTTGGTTTGGGGGTGCAACAAACTTATTGCCTTTATCATTAATACTAGCAATGGATAGACAACCCCAATCAATGAGGTCTTGCATGAGGTGTTTAAGCCACTTACACTATTCAGCATCATGTCCATTTTGTCTATGAAAGTGGAAATAATCATTGGAGTTAAAAGATGGAGGTAAGGTCCTATTAGGATCAGGTGCATGTATAGTAGGTAAGGAAATCATTTTTTGATGTAGAAGTTGGGTCATGGTATTATGGAGGGTATTAGGTAAAGGTGTGAAGGTTCATTTTGGGAATCCATAATTGAAGGTCATAGCGGATTTAATAGTAGCCACTTGGTTATTGGTAGGTGGAGGGGCTGGTTTAGGAGGGATGAATTGCAGAAACTCTTTATTTGGTTTTAAAAATGGTTGAGAGTTTGTTTAGTTGGCAATGTCGGATTTCTTAATTCAACTAGAAGTGGATCATGTATCACGATTGCTAGTGGAATTATGATAATCATAACGCATTGTGCATAAATGCATAAAGGAAACTTCATCATGGTGATTTTGTCTTGAAGGTGTGTTAGAAAGTTTTCAATAAACAAATTTTGCAGATGTGAGTAAGGAATCTTGACATTAATTTGAGAATAAACTAATTGGTATCATGAGAAAAATCCAGTTATCTTTTTGTCATTATTTTTTTTCCATCTCATCAAATTGACCAAGTTATTTTTCGGAGTCATGTGGACTTGGAAGTGGTTGATGAACGCATCCACACATTCATTAAATGAACAAATGGAATTATTTGGAAAGGAAGAAAACCAATCCAAGGCAATGTCCTTTAAGGTTCTATGAAACAATTTAGCTAACAATTTATCATCAAGAGAAAAATCACTACAAAAGGTTGTATATGCATTAACGTGATTAGAAGGATCACCCTTCCCTCCATACTTCTCAAACTTAGGTATTTCTATTCCTTGTTGCATAGGTGTGTGAAATATCTCCACAAACAAGGGATTACCATGAACATAGTATGTGGGAGAACCATGTTGGTTTTGATTGATAGTGGAAATTTGTTGTTGCATGGAGGAGACGGTGTGGAACAGCTGGGTTATGACAGGATCAGTGGAAGTGCGATTTAGTGGAAGAGAAAGTGATGATGGGGGGAATACAGTGTTTGGACAAGTGAATGGAATGATAATGGGTGTAATGGTAGGAGAGGATACAACATGCAATTCCACATAGGAGACATGAATACTAGTAGGAATACCAAAGGGAGGTATCACAGTGCTAACCTTTTGCACAATTGTTGTGACATTAGGAGATGCATAGGTAGGAATGGAAGCTATTGTCAAGGGAGGAGGATTTTGAGGTCCTCCTTGTCTAACAATAAGGGTGGCTAGTTGAGAGACCCTAGGTGTGGTAGATACATGTTTTTGGTATATCTCAACTACTTTCTTCACAACACCTAGGCAATCATCATTGTCAAGCATATGGTGAATGTTTTATATAGTGGGGATAGCAGTCGCGGTGGTCTCAAAACTCACTTCATGTTGGAGTTCTACTACATTTGCATTAATGTGAAATATCTTGTCATGTGGGAGGGCATCAAGTTTACCATCAACATGCATGTTTCCTAAATGCAAAGAGTTACTAAGGGTAGTTTCTCGGCCCAGTGCACTATTGTTGATACTAGGAGTAGAAGCCTGAGAGATCCCCATATCTACAACAAGAGTATTTTCATGAGATGCCATGAGTCTAGAGCTTCGTCTCATTATGGTATCAGCAAGAGAACACCAAATTCTCATGCAAATTTTTCTAAAGGCGGGGTGGATGTAGATGCAATGTAAACAAAGAAGACTAAAATGCTTATAACTAGGATTTTTGGAAAATAAAATAGAAATGTAGAACCAAAAAACTGAAGTGTAGAAAATGCTTTGAAAATGACAAAAATTACAGTGTAAATGGTGCAAGTGGACTAAGTCACATTGTGTGGCGAATTAGTCCCAACAATGATATTTTTGAGACTTTGCATAATTTTTGACTAGTTTTTATGATTTTGAAGCTTTTTCTATGAAAATACAGAATGAAAATGCATTTTTTTGTACTTTTTTCAATGAAAATGTAGTGCAAAATGCAAGCTATCATGAAATTTTCACTGATGCACTTGTAAGAACCCTAGGATGCTAACAATGAAAAACCCTAATGCAATGCAATATTTTTATTAGGATGCAAATGCAAGATTAGAACTGAAAAAGAAGTGTTCTAAGGATGGGTTAACCAAAATGAACCACCAAAAAAAATGTAATAGGGAAAGAGGATTCCCCAATAGGCCCCTAGGATTTTTCACCTAGGAGCTTGGTTGGTACAATTCCTCTTTCACGCTAATGGTATGTTCTTGGCAAGTTCATTCAAAGATTATGTTGTGTTGTGTGTGATAGATTGTGTCTAAATGATACTAAGTAATGAAATGAACTAACTATGAAATGTAAACTATGGAAATGCAAGAGTATTTAAAGAACTATGCAAAATGACCTAAAAATGATCTAATAGGTATGCAAGCTATAAAGAAATTGGGAGAGATAGAAATGGTGCACCTGGAAACTGAAGGTTGATGAAGAGGAGCTCTAGAACCTTCCAAAAAAAATTGAAAATGTTAACTACGACACTTATGCTAGATTGGGTGACTTACTCATCCTTTTGGGAAACTTTGTCGGAATAGGTTTCTCAAAAAAGGGTATCTAGAAATATAAAAACCACTTTTTAGACCTATTATAGGGACTAATTCGCCAATGATGGTGACTTAGTCCACCTAGGGATTTTGAGAGTTTCGAGGCTAGAATATGTAGGTGCCCACTTGTACTTCTATTTTTTATAGAGACTCATGTTTGAATCTTCATAAAGTGACCTACAAGTTATCTTTTAGCTCCTTCTAAGGTTTTTTGACTTGGAATGATGTGGATGGAATGATGACACCTACTCAACACTTTACTCGACTAATCTGCATGCGTACCTGAAAAACACACATGTAAAGAGAAGGAAAATGTTATGGTTAGAGAATAGGGTTTTACCTTAGTCAAACCCCACCTTGGTTATCAAACTCAAATGAAATGGAAAGTAAAGGGAAAGATGAATGACCAAAATGCAAATGTAAATACTCACCAAGCCCTTGTTGAAGAAGTTTGAAGATATGAAAGAACCAGCTCCAATGGATGGTGTTTGAAATGCTATGTGCTTGAATGCTTGCTTGAGAAGATTGAGTGCTTGTGAAGATGCAAGAGTGAAAATTGTGTGGGAGAGGAGAAAATGAGGAGAAAAACCCTTATTTATACATGATATTCCCTAATTCCCTAAAATAACACATTATAGGCTGACTTTAGGGTTTTGGAGGCAAAATCCTGCTAGAAATTTGTTTTAATTTTGATTTTTATGACAAAAGGGACTAAGTCACCCAAGGTTGTGACTTAGTCCACTTGGATAAATTCAAGTGGTAGTCAAGATTTAATAGGTGTTTAATGATTTTTAACGGGCTTGTCTCTTGAAACACACTTAAGTCAGGCCTAATAGTACATTAGGGGGCTAATTTAATATAAGAAAGGGCGAATTTGTTGATGACAAGCCTACAAAAGGGTGAAAACATATTACAACACCTTACAACACTTTGGGACAAGGCTTGGAAAGAGGTAGAAGGGGGTTGTTTAGATGAATTATGTTGAAAGGGTCTTAGAAAAGTGGGAAGATGAGTTACAACACTTCACAACACCTTTGTAAAACACCATTAGGTTGTTGATTTGCAAGTGCTCAAGGCCTAATGTGAATGTGTTGGCCACATTACAACATTAGATCAAAGAAAAACTAGGAAAAAATCCAAGGGAAAAGGCCCGAATGAGTGAAAAATTTTCAAGGCTAAATTTTTGGGCGAGAGACTACCCTTCTAAGAAATTAGGAAAAAGTGGCTTAGGAATCACCCTACTTGCTGCCCTAGAGTTATTATGCATAGGCACATGAGTATCAATCACATCACCAATTTTTTGATATTTCCCTCATTACCGTTGTGACCATTTGATCGTATCAAACCATTGCTACCAGCATTATTTTGGTTTCCTTGATTGTTTACAATAAATTGAGTAAGTAGCTGGAGAAATTCTTGCTGCCCTCATGCAAGGTCATTTAGAATTTGCATGGTGCTTGGTTCTAACTATTCATTTCTATATCCCATGTTTACCCTGTCTTTGTTCAACTTGTGTGTGAAGTATTCTCTATCTTTTGGATTCATGCAAACTGATGGTAAACTCAATATTTCTCAAAAATTTCTAAAACCAAATTATGCGACCAAATTTCACAGGCTAGCAAGAATCCCAACTCTTATACCATTGTAAAGTACTTGATGTAGACACTGAAATTTGGTCTAAGCCTGAGACTTCGATTTCTTCATAATTCGTATTTTCATAGTCATGATTAAATAATGTTAATTATTTAATTACTTTCTAAAGCCCTTTCTCATCTATTAATTAAATAAATTTTAATTATTTAATTAATTCGCTTTAACATTTATTCATCTATTAATTAAATAGTCTTAATTATTTAATTAATTCGCATTGTCTTAATTCTATTCGGATTAATTAAATGAATGTTCTTTGTTTAATTAAATCATTAATTAAATTTACCCTCCTTAAAAATAAATAAATTCTTATTTAATTTATGGGTGATCCCACAATAGTAGTTTACAGTTTTTGGGCAAACTGGATAGTGAATTGATTGTTTTTAACTAAATCTTCACTTTCGAGCTCCTATAGCGGCTAAACCGTGAGGAATTCGGAGATGATGAAAACTAATGATTTGTGAAATTTTGTCTATAGATTCTAAATATATTTTTTTCATTTTTTTTTGAATCAGATTGCACTTCTTTTTCCATCTCATTCGAAAACTAGCTTTTAAAAAAAAAACATTTTTAAGGAGTGACACTCACCGTATACGACATAAAAAATTTTGTATGAAGGATAAAATTCTTTTTTTTTTTAATTTAGATTTGTAACTATGATATATAGCACTTTAATTTGGTTTCATAGTGTTTTATTAAATATTTTTCCCTTAATCAAGTTTCAAAGTCAAACCAATTACAATTGAAACATAGGCGAACTGTATACAACATAACTTTTTCTATATGTATCAAAATTCAATTTTTTAGTTTTAATGGATCAAGGACATCAATACCCAGTCTAAACATATTTTTTAAAATTTTATTTTGATAATCTACTATTTTTTCAATTGTGCAGAACAAAGAGCTTTATTTTGAGAGAAAAAACTATGTTTAATAAAACTAAAAAACACATACATAATAAAACCAAAACATATTAAAATTATATTTTTTGTATAGCTCATTTTGAGGACTACCATAATGATTTAAAATAAATTTCAAATGAATTCATTTGATCCCCAAAAAGGTAAATCAAAAGTGATTTTTAATTAGCATTTTGATAGGTGTAAAGGAGACTTTGTTGTAGTTATGGTTTAAAACTAGCGGAGTTCTGTCCAAGGGGGTTTGATCTAAGGTGGTTTGATCAAACCATTTTCAATTGAAATCCTTAAAATGAATTTTTTTAAGGCTTAAATTATTATATTTTCTAAAAATATGCGATTTTAGCAAAAATGAGAATCTCTGAGAAATTGCAAACTAGCTTTGTGGGATCGCCCTTATCTTTATCATATTTTCAACTATAATTAAATAAATGCTTTAATTATTTAATTATTCATTTAACCATTTTATCATTGAATTAAATAAATCTTATTTATTTAATTAATCTTTAAATGTCGAATTTTGAATTAAATAAATCATTTAATTCATATTGATCTATTTTTAACACATTTCTCTATATTTAGATAATTGTTTAAGTTATATAAGTATTCATTCTCACTAACCTCAATATCTATTTGAATCAATCAGTTATCTCCTGATTCATCATCTCTGCGAAGAGACTCTTTGTCTTAACCAGACAGTTATCTAGTTAAGACTCTTATGCATGAACAAATTTATTAATTAAATATCTTTATTTAATTAATTTATGTGTTCATTTGAATAGATCGTTGTCTTCATTCTATATTTATCATTTTCATTCAAACATTATTCTTCTAATTTTTTAATATTTTCAACTAGAGATTAAATCATTTATTTAATCTTGATCTCTTATTCTTCTCATTTTTGAATAGTCTTAAAACATCAGATTAAATTATTGTTTAATTTCATCTCTATCAGGCGGAGCTTTCTCATTCATGTTCTAGATAACACAAATATTTATCACATGGAATTCATCAATCTCAATTGTTGAGCTCTCTTTTGAATCTGAGTTGATCGTTCAAAAACTAATTTTCTATAAACTGACCTGATTTTCATCATTTCAACAACTCCCAAAATTGATATACTTTTGGGAGAAACTTGTTAATCTTCGATATTTTTCTATAATCACATACATCAAGGCTATACTTGCACAATTACTAAAAATATGAGGGAAATAATACTATCACGATGAAATTGAGAAGGACAACAAAGATAATTAATGGAGGTACATCGATATTTGGTGAGATTGTTCATATTTTACCTTATTTCTTGTGTGCTTTGTTGTTTAATGTAGGATAGTTTTAGATTAATTCTTTGTATTGGTTTAACTTCTTTGCCTTTCTAGTTTTTCCTATGTTACACCTAACATATATACATGAGTGATATTTTATGATTTTTAAAGTTGACACATTTAAAAATTATGTCAAATAATTGTGTTAATACTAGTAGGGGTTTGATTCATAAGCTTTCACAAGATAGAGAATTTTAATACATATGAGGAGTCCCAATTGATATTCAAAAATCCACTAATTCCTTATATAGATGAACATAAGACATAATACTATTATTTTTACACAAGGAAATTGTTAGTTTAGCATTTAGAAAAATGTGTTACGATACTATAAGAGAGGGGGACCAACCATGTCAAGGCTTGTGGTCATGGACATCCGAGAGCGGAGGGATTCCCTAAATTACCTCACTCTAAAAGGATGGGGGTCAATAATGAAGAGTTCTATGTAGTACTTTTGTCACTCTTTAATCCCCAATTTTAGGTTTAGGTTAGGCGAGCTATTTTTTGGAGTTGGTACTACACCTTAGACAACTCTCTATCCAAGGACGACAATGTGGTGTGCTAGCATTATTATGACCAAACAACAATAATTATAGTAGAAACCACCAAAAAACCTGCTAACTGCCTAGCTGGTTGATCTTGACTAGAAAAACAAAATGAGAAAGTATTAAAAGCAAAGATGAAGGTGGTAAATAAAATAAATAAAAGCCAGGGTGACAAAGATAATCTCACAAAAACACCAGTGTTCTAGACAACTCCATGCATACAACCACCTACACACAAATAAGAAGGGGAAAATTATTGGGGTTGTATAGGGATCTACCTCAGTTAGACCCCAATTTTGGTGTTTCCACCTCCATGGAAAGCCAAAAATAAATTGAGTAGAAAATGTGATGAAGGAAGTAGAAAGTAAATATTTGATAAACACTACAAAAAAATACTATGCTACTCTATCAAATCACAAAGGAGAGGAGTGAAGTTTTACCACCTCGACCCAAAATTTCACTAGACAATGGAGGGAGAATGCAAGGAACAGAATTGAAAAAGTCACCATAGCCACAATGGTGATGAAGGGAGGTCTTGCAAGACTCCAAACCCACACTTCTATGGCTTGCCTCACACTTGCAATGTGGAGTTGATGGTGTTACAAGTATGAATGAGTATCCAGTGGTGTTGTCATTAATGTTGTCATTGAGTTTAACACAATTCAGGTTGTTGCAATGAAAGGAACAAGTGATTGCAGGTGGTGCATGTATAGTTGAGATACTCTAGAGATTTTGTGAGTACATGGAGCTATCTTTATGGTATTGCAGGTATTTTGACATGATAAGTTATGAAGTGCTTCTAGGAAAATTAATAAATAGTGAAGATAGAATTGCATATGTGTTCTGAATGTGCTCGGGTAATGTGCTTTGCATGTCTTTTGTGTTCATCCTATGATTATGCAGATTTTTAGGTTGTTTTATGGGCATCCTTGGGTGATATATCCAAGATTATAGATTTTGGTTTGATGTAGAGTGAAAGTTGTGTTCACCGGTATGTGAACTAGTCTGGCAGAGTTGTTTGTCTATGGATAGGGATAAATGTTTCTACTTTGCAGTCCTTTGCTAGTATGTTTTAGGTCTTCAAATGAATCTGAAGGTATCTAAGATGTATTCCAATGTATGTTGAAGAATTTTATGTGTTCTACAGGTTATCTTCTTGTTGTGAATGCGTGTACTTCAAAGTTCATTGGTGTTTTCATTAGGTTTGGCGGACCTAGTGTTTACACATTATATGAAGGATAAGTATCTATTAAGAAAGAATTTGATTGATCCACGATATTATTTTGGATCTTGGTTAAGTATTGGTTTTGTCCACTCTCATTCTTATCCACAATGGGAATTTTGAGTCGTCAACCTAATTTGAATTTGTAAAATGAAGAATGTGTAGCCGACCTTGGAGAAAGTCTTTAAGATTGAAGATGGTATAAATAAAAGACAAGATGTTATGGATTGAAAGCTGCAAGTGTGTGAAGCAAGATAGATGCGAAAGATTGTGCGAAAGTGATCTAAGGCAGAAAGAGCTTCAATGTGATAAACTCCTTAAAGAAGTGAGTTAATTTTATTTTCAATTCTCTAATCAAGGCTATGAATGTGTGGAATTTGTAGTGGTGGATCTTCTATTACATTGAGATAATGTTCTCTATGCAACATTCTTCTTTATATGTTTTTATAATTGTAGGTAGTAAGCCTCCTATTTGGATAGTGAGTCATATCTAGACACTAAGTCTTATCTTGGGCAGTGAGCCCTTTGGCAGTGAGCCTCTTTGTATCTAGTTTTGTAATTACTCTTATATTATGAGTTAATCCTCGCCATGGTTTTTCCCTTATAGGGTTTTCCATGTAAATTTAGTGTCTTTGGTATTTCCTTTTTGTTATCTATATTTTATGCTTATACTTAATAAGAGATTAGAGTCAATGTGGAATTGTTTAAGATTTGTGTTGAATGTGATTAGATACAACTGATTCAACCCCCCCTCTTAGATTTTTATTTTTCATTTGAACAATTGGTATCATAGCTTTTGTTTCTCAAACAAGAGCTTAACTACTTGAGGTAGATCCAATGATGCACAAATTGACACTCCCTATGTTTGATGGATCTGACATTAAGGGTGATAAAGATGAATGCATGTTTCTAGCCTTAGAGAATAAATCGGTGTCTACTAACCATGGAATATGTGGAAGGGAATGTGGTTCAAAAAATAGGATGGAAGAGATGGAAAGCACTCTGGTTTCTGTCCTTCATCCTAGACAAGAAAAATACTACTGGGTAATTTATCCGCTTAAGGGTGTTGATGGTCAGTGTTTTGTGTCTCAAGTTAATGAAAATTGGCTATGGAACCAAAGGATGGGACGTGTCAACTTTGAAAACCTAATTAGGATTAGTTCAAGAGAAGTTGTTAGGGATCTACCAAAAATCACAAAGCCTACCTATGTTGTTTGTAGAAGTTGTCAGTTGAGAAAAAAAAGTTGTGTAGCTTTAGAGGAAAAGAACAATCAACTACTGAAATGTTGGAATTCATTCATATAGATCTTTGTGGTCCTACAAGAATAGGAAGTCTTAATGGTGACAGGTATTTTATGCTTTTCATTGATGATTATTCTAGAATCACATAGGTTACTTTTCTTAGAGAGAAAGTTGAATATCTAGATAGATTCAAAGTGTTCAAGGCTATGGTAGTGAATGAAGTGAGTCTGAAAATAATTTTTTTATGGTTTGAGAGAATTGGAGAAATCACCTCCAATGATTTTAATATGTTTTGTGAAGAGCATGGTATAAAGAGGCATCTTTCTTCTCCTAGAACTACTCAGAAAAATGGTGTTGTTGAGAGTAAGAACTAGATAGTTCAAGAAACTCCAAGGACTATGATGAGTGAGGCAAATTTTCCTAAGGTATACTTGAGAGAAGCAATTCATATTGCTTTCTATATTCTTAATAGAGTTCATATCAAAGGCAACAACACAAAAACCCCTTATGAGTTGTGGTATGGTAATATTCCTACTGTTAAACACTTTAAAGTGTTTGGACGAAAATGTTATATTAAAAGAGATGATGAGAATCTATGAATTTTTATGCAAGGCATGATGAAGGTATTTTTCTTGGATATGCAACCAAATGAAAAGTATATAGATGCTACAATAAGAGATTGAGAAAGATTGTTGAAAGTGCAAATGTGAAAGTTGATAAAAATATGTATAGTCTAGTTCAAATAAGTGAAAATGAACTGGATGAACCTATTTCAGGACAAGAACAAGAGGAGGATAAAAGAAGAAGAATAGATTGAAGAAGAAGAGACTTCGAAATCTACTCCTAGGACTCCAAAATATGTAGAGAAAAATCATCTGCAAGAGAAAATAATTGGAGACAAAGGCAAAGGTGTAACAAGAAGAAGCAAAGTGGTAGTAGCTGAGGTAAATTTGTGTCTACTTTCTAGGATAGACCCTAAAATAGTGTGTGAAGCATGCAAAGATGAAAATTGTGTTAGAGCCATGAAAGAGGAATTACAACAGATAGAGAAAAATATGACATGGGAATTGGTTCCTAGATCGGTAAACAAGAATATAATTGGTACAAAATGGGTACTTAGGAATAAGCTGAATGAAAATGGTGAAGTAGTAAGAAAGAAAGAAAGACTTGTGTACAAATTTTACTCACAAGTTGAAGGAATAGACTGAGGAGATATTTACCGTAGTGGCAAGAATGGAGGCTATTCAGATGTTTTTTGGCATCTTTTTCTCACAAATATTTCAAGGTATACGATATGGATGTTAAGTCTACATTCCCAAATGGAGAATTTGATGAAGAGGTCTACATGGAACAACCGAAGGGATTTCAGTTATCAGATCAACTATATATGGTTTGTAAGTTGAAAAAGGCATTATATGGACTTAAACAGACTCCTAGAGCATGGTATGTAAGGCTGGACAAATATTTGACTTAGCAAAGGTTCAACAAAGGCTCCATAGACAATATTCTTTGTTTCAATATTGAAGGAAACAAAATTTTGATAGTAGTAGTGTATGTTGATATTATCTTTGGAGAAATGAGGGTATGTGCAAGAAATTTTCATAGGAGATACAAAAAGAGTTTGAACTATCCATGATTAGTGAGTTGAATTTCTTCCTTAGACTTCAAGTGAATCAAATTGATAAGGGAATATTAATTTCACAATCAAAGTATGTTGAAGAATTACTGAAGAAGTTTGGAATGGACGACTCCAAACAGGTTTGTACTCCTATAGTGATTAGATGCAAACTAAGTAAGGATTATAAATCTCCTAAAGTTGATCAAAGAAATTATAGATCTATGATTGGTAGAGTGCTCTGTCTTACTACTACTAGACCAGATATCATGCATGTAGTATGTTTGGTTGCTATATTTCAAGAAGAACCAAAAGAAACACATGTTACAGTTGTGAAAAGGATATTCAAATATATTAAAGGGACTCTAGATTATGGTTTGTGGTATTCTAAGGATATTGATTTTAATTTTAATTCTTGCACTCATGTAGATTGGGTTGGTTGTGTAGATGAATGGAAGAGTACAAGTGGTGGTGCATTATTTCTTGGATGTAGGCTGGTTTCATGGCTAAGGAAGAAATATGATTTAGTTTATTTATCCACTATAGAGTATGAGTACATAGCAATAACATCTTGTTGTACATAGGTACTATGGATGAAGCAAACATTGAAGGATATAGGAGTGATGTGTGATGAGCCTATCTATATCTTCTATGATAATAAAAGTATATAAATATTTCAAAGAATCTGGGAATGCATTGAAGGACAAAGCATATATCTATTAGATATCATTTCTTAAGAGAGAAGGTATTGGAGAATGAAGTCAAGCTTCAATATGTTCCTACAAAGGATCAGATTGCAAATATATTAACTAAGGCTCTTCCTAAGGATAGTTTTGAGTATCTCCAAGAGAAGTTGGAGGTTACTGCCCCTCCTTCTTTGAATTAGGTGCACATAGAGGTGCATCATTCCAGTGGATCTACAGATTCTTCATTTTTATAGACTGATGATTGGGGTCTACTCAGGGGAAGTAGGAAGTATCATTATTGCAGTATGATCTATGTGTTGCCATGGGTGCACTCCTAAGGGGGAGTGATCAAAATATTATATAGCTAAATAATCATACAAAAACATTTATTTTCCATTGATGTCAAAGGGGGAGAGAGTTTCATGTGAAAAAATATATCTTTATCTGAAAAGTTGAAAGGGAGAGAGAATCTTGTAAATAGAAGAGACTAGGAATGTTGTGTAGGTTGTCTAATCTAAAGAAAAAAGAAGGGAAAAGTGTGTATGTTGTCTTTTATGGATTTTCACATAATGTGTTGCAATAAATGACAAAGGGGGATATTGTTGCAAGTATGAATGAGTATGGTGGTGTTGTCATTAATGTGAACACAGTTTAGGTTGTTGTACTAAAAGGAAATAGTGATTGCAGGTGGTGCATGTATAGTTGAGATACTATAGAGATGTTTTGAGTACATGGAGCAATATTTATGGTGTTGCAGGTGTGTTGACATGATGAGTTATCAAGTGCTTCTGAGAAAATTAATAAATAGTGAAGACAAAATTATGTGTGTGTTTAGAATGTGCTCTCGTAATGTGCTCCACATTTATTTTGTTTTGATCCTATGCTTTTGAAGATCTGTAGTGTTATTTATGGGAATACTTGGGTGATATATCCTAGATTATAGCTTCTAGTTTGATGTAGAGTGAAAGTTGTATTCACCAGTATGTGAACTGGTCTAGCAGAGTTGTTTGTCTGTGGATTGGGAGAAATGTTTCTACTTTACAATCCTTTGCTGGTTTATTTCAAATCTTGCAGATAATCTAAAGGTATCTAGGATATTTTCTAATGTATGTTGAAGTTTGTTATGTGGTCTGAATAATATCTTCTTGTTGTGGATGTGTGTACTTCAAAGTTCATTAGTGTTTTCATTAGGTTTGGCCAACCTGGTGTTTACACATTATGCAAAGGATAAGTATCAATTAAGGAAGTGTTTGATTAATCCAAGGTATTTTTTTGCATCCTCGTAAAGTATTGGTTTGGTCCACTCTCATTCTTATCCACCATGGAGATGTTGATTCACTGACATAATTTGAATTTGTAAAATGAAGAATGTGTAGCCAACCATGGAGAAATTTTTTAAGATTGAATATGGTATAAATACAAGTTAAGATGTTATGGATTGAAATACACAAATGTGTGAAGCGAGATAGATGCAAAATATTTTATGAAAGGGATCTGAGGCAGCGAGAACTTCAATGTGTTAGACTCCTAAAAGTAGTGAGCTAATGGTATCTACAATTCTCTTATCAAGGCTATGAATGTGTGGAAGTTGCAGTGGTAGAGCTTCTTTTGCATTGAGATAATGTTGTTTGTGTAACAATATTCTTTATATGTTTTTGTATCTGTAGGCATTGAGCCTCCCATTTGAATAGTGAGTCCTATCTTGGGAAATGAGCCCTTTGGCAGTGAGCCTCTTTGTATCTATTTTTGCAATTACTCTTATATTGTGAGTTAATCCTCATCGTGGTTTTTTACTTAAAGGGTTTTCCATGTAAATCTAGTGTCTCTTGTATTTGCTTCTATTATTTTCATTTCATGCTTATACTTAATAAAAAATTAAAGTGTGTGTGGAATTTTTGAAGATCTATGGTGAATGTGATTAGATATAACTAATTCAGCCCCCCTCTCATTTGTCTTGTGCATTTCAATAGATGGAGCTTCAAAGTTGTTGCAGTGCTCACAATGGAAGATTTGAATGTATCTTGAGAGTGAAAGAGATTGAAAGAGTTGAGAAAAAATGCTTAGAGAGTGGAATGAATGAATGAATGAATAGTGTTTTTGAAGATGGTATGAAAAATAATAGGCCATTTTTGGGTCAATTTATTGAAGAGGGACATTACAATTCAGCCCCAATCGGGTGTGTAACGCCTCTGCCAACTTTAGATGCAATAATCCACCAAGGACGGTAGCATATCTCATAGATGTCTATGCACTGCACGTTCATCCCCGACAAATATTTTCTCACTAATGCACGATACAAACATGAAGTGGATGGAAAGAAGGTGGGTGATGTGGAATTTTTCCTTTGGATTTTATTTTCTAAGTTGAGGGTATGTGAAAAGGGAAGTTTCCTAAACTATGAAAATTCGCTCCTATACATTTTTCCCCCACTTTAGCGAGCATGAGTATTGATGAGCACTTGGTAAAGTAGATTGAAAGGTAAGAAATGTATACTTGAATCTTCGAGGAAAAAGACTGTGATTTGGTGAACTTGAAAGTACAGGGTAGGAAAAGGACTCCACAGATACTCTCTTTGGGGAGTTTAAAAAAAAAGGACTCAGCCCTGTAGAACTATGAAGTTGTACAAAGTACATCGAAGGCCCTCAAACCAGCGATGAGAAAATCCTGTAAGATAAAAGTGTCTCATAGGCCTATAGACCTATAAGAAGGAAACCCCCAAGTTCTCTCTCATGAAGGAAGCCTAGAGAAGTAAGCACCTTACAAGCCCATAGACCTATAAGGAGGCATCCCCCAAGTTCTCTCTCATAAAAGAAGCCCGATGAAGTAAGCACCTTGCAGGCATGCAAAATTGCAAGGAGGAATCCCCCAAGTTCTCTCTCATGAAGGACACCCATTGGAAGGGGAATTCACAGATTCATACTAGAAAATGGCTCCATAGGAACACCTGCAAGTGACATGTTAATCCACAGATAAAACATGCCAAAGAACACAAAGTATCCACATAGTGAAACAAACAGACAGTCACGAATATAGTTAAGAAATCAAAAGGATTTCAAAGGGGTCCCTCAAGAACCCTTAAAAATAATAGGGGTCCACTCATGGGACACTCTATTTGAAAGTGCATGAATTATTTTTGCAAATCGATTCAACATCAAGGGATCCTTCTGAAATATGTTCATTTCATCAAGGAATTCGAAAGGAGGAAAATGGCCCCTTGCAAGTGGAAGGTCGAGGCTTTTCCTAAAGGGAGATCTACTCCCTTCTCGAAGGAAAGTTCTCAGGTTATTTCTTTGCAAACCCATGATGAAGGAAACACATTCCATTGGGAGTCCAATTTGAAAATGTGATTTTTGAAAAAAATTTCAAAGATTTTCAAGAAAGGATTTGTTGGCAATGAATTCGTTTTCTAAAAATTTGAGGTTGACATGATAGCCCCCACTTAGGCTGGTGTGTGCTAAATACTCAGTCATGCAACAACCTAAGGAGAGAAAAACAATAATGAAAAAATGATGTTGTGGCCTGTGGGATATAGCGATATGTCACCATGCTGATGTTGTCACACACATTAGGGACAACAAATAGGCACCACAACATCAAAACTCAAGAAAAGAAGAGAGAAATTAAATACAAGGGATAGGGGGATCTAGTTTTGCGATGTAAGATCTACTCATGCTTATATAAGTAATAGATAATTGTGGTCCAAGGAAAAATATCATCAATCCCCAACAGATCAAGAGGAATGCACAAAAAACAAAGTTAAAAATAAAAAAATGGGTCAATATGGAAGGGAAGCCTAAATGCCCCCAACACTTTGCATCATCCCCAATTTGTTGTAAATTAATACACAAACATAGAAGAAGGTTTACGACACAAAATCAATCTTCTATCCAAGCACGTATAAGGGTGACAAGGGTCATCTTGGAACATATAACACAAGCATAGGGGAGTACATCACAACAAACACACACCTAATATAAAGTTAAAGAAGAGGCCTCACCCTAACACTCATCAACCAAGAGGTCATCTGATTCCTAATCTAGATCATTGTAAGGGGAAGACGAATGAGTCTACAGTGGTGGAATATTAAGGGAAGGAGCTTTCGACCCTCCCACAATGAGGGCTAAGGAAGAAGGCCCTGCAAAGTCTTCTTTGCTAGGATCTTGTGGAGCTATCATCAACTATTTTGTGAAGATCATTAACAAAGTCAAGACCTCATCTAGATAATTGAACATGCACTTCATAGGAGTTCCATGTGTTACCTCAATATATGGGGAGGGTGGCACCCAAGATTCACCACTGGGCTCACCGAGTGACTCGAGAGCGATAATAAACTCAAGGGATGCCAAAGCTTGCTTCGTCACTAGGACGGTGCATGATAATGTAGGAACACCCCTTGAAGAGGATGGACTCCTCTTTCGACCTCCATTGCTGTAAGGGCCAACCTCTTCTTTCTACTTCATCAAAGGAGGTGAACTCCCCATAGATGAGGTGATATGTGCAGGAGAGGAGGAGAAAATTGTGGTGGACACCACCGAAGTGTTCAACATGTCTACAAGTTTTGGGAATGGTGGAATGCTCGGAAGGGACACCAAAAGGGGTGACTCGACCGACGAAGTGATAATCACCTACATATTTTTAGGGTTAGACACACTCATGCTCATCATGGGAGCCAAAAGTAGAACTGAGTTTTATTGAATGGAAGTAGAGGGGAGAAGAGAGGAGGACATAGTATGAGGCCTTACAATCAGAGTGATCAACTCACCCTCCTTCTTTTGTGAAGTGGATTGCTCAGTTGTTAAAGCCTTTTGATGATGCTTGTGCTCACACGCAAGGCAGTTTGTATGAATCTTCGAGCTAGAGGCTAGGAGCTACAAAGGGACAAAATGATCCTGCTTATCCATAGGGGTGTCCATCATAGTCCTTTTTGATGGAGAGACATACTCCTGAATGGGAGTAGGGGAAGTGGTTGAGAGAAAATTGGGAGAGTCAGCTCTAGTGTCGCAGTAGTGGGCCTCTTCTCATTTACTGATTTAGGAGTAGGAGTGGTGGGAGGTCACGGAAGTCGAGACATAAAGGATTTCCCTCGAGGACCCTTCCTTCTACCATATCAAATGGTGCTAGGCTTTGTGGGTAGAAAATGAAGCTCAAATGTAGGAAACTTGGGCTTTCAACAAGTGGGAACCATAGGATTATCTTCCAAATGCAAAACACAATCTAATGGTACCATAGCAGAGCGAGAGGAAGTGTCAAGTTGGACAACGAAAGAGGAAGAAGAGGAACCTCAAGAGCACTTCTCTTCTTCCCTTCTTTGTTCCTTTGTGGCATGACTATCAGCTTTTAATCAAGCCCTATGCAATACAACATAAGGAGATGCAAGGTACATCACCTTAGGTGTTAAGAACCCATTCTTCTACTTTTGATATGTTTAGTACAAGAGGTCCTTCCTAGGTGGGAGAATACCAATGGGTGCAGGATAAAAGTGGTCTAAGGAATAACTACCATGTACAACTGGTGGTTTATAACCAGTGTCATGGATCACATGCACAAAAACCTCATAGAAAAACTTCAAACATTTATTCACAATCAAGGGAAATGAATTCATAGCTACTATCCAGGGGATACCTAGCTTCACTTGTAAGAGTTTAGATCCTGGGACTATGTCAAACAATAGATTTATTGAATTAGGTCCAACAAGGAGTGACAAAATATTTATACTAAGTGGAGGTACAAAAAGTTTGTTATGCATATAGATGGTGCTCATAGGTGCATTGTACCCATATTTATGGAAGAATTTGATTAACATAATTTCCTTGGTTATAACATTCACCTGTTATGTTGGGTTAACAAGAACACCTGTTATGATGTTTTCGTTGATTCATGTAGGGATGTAAAGAGGAGATGGTTCTCTATTAAAACCCATTGGTAGGTCCTCTGAGGTGAAGGTTATACTTGGACCACTACTCATAGGCTTCACATAGGTGATATGGAGATGTAGGAAAGAGGCCATCACTCACACTAAATGACACTCTCACAAAGCCTCCTAAAGGTTTGCAAACGAACAGTGACCCAATTAAGGCTTCATTACGCAATACTTATGGAACCTTTGAGCTACACCTACTAGGGATTTTAGGTTAGGTTGAAAGGTGAAAGGCCTCACAACACTCACACCTACAATACTCCTAGAACACAAGGAAATGAGGTTTCATCATTGCTAAATGAAATCAAAATGGATTACATCTGGTTCACCGAAAAAGTAAGAGAGGGGGACCAACCATGCCAAGACTCCAGGTCACAAAGATGCGAGAGCGAAGGGCTTCCCTCACTTATATCACTCTTAAAGGATGGGGGTCGAGAATGAAGAGGACAATGTAGTACTTTTTTCACTCTTTAGACCCAAATTTCAGGTTTAGGCTAGGTGAGCTAGTTTTTGGAGTTAGTACATCACCTCAGATAACTCTTTGTTCAAGGATGGTAGCGTAGTTCTAGGATGATAGTGTGACATGCTAGCATCTCTCTAGCATGTTGGCATTTGTATGACTAAAAAACATGAAGTATAGTAGAAACTACCAAAAAATCTATTGACAACCTAGCTATTGTTCTTGATAGAAAAAATAGAATGAGAAAGTACATAAAGTAAAAATGAAGGTGGTAAATCAAATAAATAAAAGCTAGGGTGATGAAGATAATCTCACAAAAGTGCAAGTTCACCAGCTAGCTCCATGTGTACGTCCACCTACTCAAAAATAAGAAGAGGAAAATTTTTGGGGCTATATAGGGGTTTTCCTCAATGAGACCCCCATTTTGGTGTTTCCACCTCCATGAACAACCAAAAAGAAATGGAGTAGAATATGTGATAAAGGAATTAGAAAGTAAATATTACAATGAAAACTACAAAAAAATACTATGCTACTCTATCAAATCACAAAGGGGAGGAGTGAAGCGTTACCACCTCCACCCAAAAGCTCCCTAGCCAATGGAGGGAGAATGCAAGGAACAATCTTGGCAAAGTCACCACATCCGCAACAATGATGAAGGGAGGTCTCGCAAGACTCGAAGCCCACAATTCTATGGCTTTCCTCACACTTGCAATGTGGATTTGATGGATCTTGAAAGCTATTGCAATGATCACAATGGAAGATTGGAATGTTGCTTGAGAGTGAAAGAGATTGAAAGAGTTGAGAAAAGATGCTTAGAGGATGGAATGAATGAATGAATAGTGTTTTTGAAGATGGTGTGAGAAATAATAGGCTATTTTTGAGTTGGTTGGTCGAAGAGGGATGTTACTATTTGGCCCCAATCGGGTGTAGCACCTATGCCCACTTTAAACAAAAGAATCTACCAGGGATGATAGCACACCACATGTGCACCAAGTTGATGGAAGGTAGGTGAGTGATGTGGAATTTTGCCTTCGGATTTTATTTTCTAAGGTGACGGTATGTGAAACGGGAATTTGCCTAAGGGGTGAAAATTCACTCCTATATAGATACATAAAGTTAGGAGAAAGTGATAGCCAATAAACTATATCTATTTATTATCTCTACATTATCTAACGATGTCTCACCGTCTTTGATGTCTAGTATTAGTTGGAAGGGTGTCTTCTTGCATCCATAATCAACTATGTACCCTACAATTCACATGGTGTATTTTTCTATCTTGTTCAACAAATTTTTTATTGTAGTACTAGGTATGAACTCATATCGTTGGCAGACTCCATCGATGCTCTCTATAGCAGTGGACTCATCTAGGATCAATATACGTTCACACTCACCATGATCATAGGGTAACTTTGGGCCAAGTTTGTATCCTATTATCTGGATACTTGTACCTGGGTTTATTTTATCTTTGTGATTTTTCAATTCATTTCTCGTTACATTTATTTTTACTGTCATGTCTCCCTTGGAATTAGCTAGGTCGGCTTGCAATTTTTTTTGAGTTTTTTGTTTTGTCCAGTACCATTTTGGTGTAGGAGCACCTATGCGATTTCGGTTTTGTCATTGCTTTTGTTTTGTGTCTCTCTTATGTAACAAGGTCCTTCTGGATCATATTTATGTTTGTAATATTCTAGATGAGGTCTTAGGAAGATAGGTGTGGTCAAGTTGTCAAAAAAGTAAAAGTTATAGGTTTTTAAAGTTGTCAATATTGTCTAAAATGTTGCAAATTGTGAAATTTGAAGAGTCACATGGTGTAAATGAAGGAATTAGAACGGTTGTAATACTAAATTAAGTTGTAAATGGTTGGTACATATTTAAATAACCTTGGGGAGGTTGAACCCAAGGTTTTTGGTGATATTTTTGAAGTGAAATCAATAAAAGGTATCCTTGTTTCTACATTTGTGAATGTTAAATTACAATTTTTGAGCTTATTACATCCTTGTATGGTTGGTTCATGATTTAAAACAAATTGTATTTGATGGATGATTGAGTCTAATTTTTGTTTCACTTTGTCTCATTGAATTTCATTAAGATTTGAGTTTTTTAGAGCCAATTTAACCTAGACTAGTTTAAAACCCTAGGTTTAGTGCCTTGAAGGAAGAAAAAATGAATCTCACCATTCCACTAGTGAAGCCTCATGAAACTTGGTGGAATGGCTATAAATAGTTTTTTTTTTGGTTTCTATAAAGTTGCATTATCAAGGGAGAAGGTTTGCATGTGTTTTGATGATGCCCTAGGTTGGATTTCTTTATGTTTTAGATCTAACTAGCAAAAAAAAACCAATTTTTGAAGGATTCCATACAAAGTGACCACCCTTGATTTTTAGGTATGTAATCCAAAATGGGTATCTAGAATTGTGTTTATATTTTTGGTATCAAGTCTAGTTTGAAATTTATAACCAAAAAACATGAATTTTCTACTCCACTTCAAGCCTAGTCAAGAGTAGAACAGTCAAGTTTTGAGCCTTTCCTTCCAAAGTAACCCCATCTGAAAATTTGGTATGTTTTCAAGTGGCATAAAGGGTATTTGGAAAGGTTTTCATATTATGGATGTCTAGTATACACCAGACATTATGTTGGAAAACCCCTGTTTGAAATAATATTAGGGGAATTGACAAATTGTGAAGGAAATGTACCAAGTTAGGGTTCCATAATTGCAAAGTTTGATTGGTTGAGTTAGTTTTGAGGATATCCACCCTACTTTGCATCATGTTTTTTAGGTTACAAGCACATCGGCCTTAAAAAATTCTCTTGTTTTCTAGGTATTCAGATCATCTATGGATACTTTTCTAGTAGTTTATGTGTTTGATCTACACAATAAATTAAATTCAATAGAATCTAATTGAGCGAAAATACAACAAGAATAGTTCATATTTTTTTTTTTTGATTTTTTTCTCACTTCTTGTTTTTGTGACCCACTTCCTTGACTACTTTGTGTGTCATTTTGTTAACTCATTTGTATCAAAATTGAATTAAGAATTTTGTTAGTAGGAAAATGAATTGAGTAAATAACATAAATAATATAGAGATTAGAGAAATTACTAGATATTTTGCCTCAATTTTTAAAATAAAAGATAATGCAAAAATTATTTCATGTATTGTGTGCATTAATTTTCAAATTGAAGAAGGAAGTCTTCAACTAATTTCCCTTCTTCAACTTGCATTTTAAGATTGGAGATATTCTCACTTGATTTCTTGAGCTACTCATTTTTTCTTTGAATCTTTATAAATCCTTCTTGATTTTATCTCTCAACTTCTTAATACACTCATCCACATCACTAAGATCCTTTTTTAGGTCTATTTTTCAGCTTTTGCTTTATCCAAATCATCAAGGGCTAATTTGAGTTCTCCTTCCATGTCAACTACACAATCCTCTCTAGTAAACCCTTCAAGTATATTTTTTTCTAGAGGAACATGATACTCCCTTGTATCCATGTGTTTAACCTCCAAGGTCTACCTCAAAAATCAAGCCAATTGAAGGGACCAAGCTCTAATACCAATTGTTGAACACTCAAAATACTGAAGGTGGGGTAGGTGAATTAGTATTCACTAAAAAACATTATCTTTGTGAACTTTAACGTTCATTCAATGCATTATATTAAACTACAATAATGGAAATAAACATAGAAAGCATGCATCACACCAAAGAACACAATAACACTTGATTTACAAGGAAAAACTAAATGAGGAAAATGGTTGAGAAGGATATTGGAAGAAGAATTAAATGCTTGAGATCTAATAGAGGAGGAGAATTCACATCAAGTGAATTTGTTGATTATTGTAAGGTAAACGGAATTAAGAGATAATACTATGCACCAAGAACACCATGATAGAATGGAGTTGTAGAGAGAAAGAATAGAGTGGTTAAGGATATGGCCAGAACGATGTTGAATGAGGAAAAACTTTCATATATTTTTTGGAGAGAGGAAGATCATACAATAGTTTACATTTTGAATAGAGTTAAAATTAGAGCACACAATGATAACACTCCCTAAGAATTGTGGTATGATGGGCCTACATTCATTAGGTACTTAAAAGTATTTGGTAGTAAATTTTATATCAAGAGAGAAGGTGAAAATTTAGGAAGCTTTGATTCTCGAAGTGATGAAGGAATATTTCTTGGATACTCCACACAAAGAAAAGATTACAAATGTTATAACAAGAGACTAAATAAAATTGTTGAAAGAATCAATGTTAAGATTGATGAGAATATAAAGCATATAAAATCTAATAAAAATGAATTTTAAGGTGAATCAAATCTTGAGGAAGATGTAGAAAATGATGAAGAAGTGCAAGGAGAGGAGAATGAAAAAGCACCTACAAAATATATGCAAAACGATCATCCCGCGTATATGATTATTGGTGATAAAAATGAAGGTGTTCAGATAAGGATAAGGCTTGCAAGAAACAAGGAACAAGTAATTTTTTCTCTCCTATCTCAAATTGAATGAAAGAGCTACAATGAGGCCAAAAAAGAGGAAAGCTAGATAAAATCCATGGAGGAAGAGCTAAATTAGATTGAAAATAACAAGAAATGGGAATTGGTTCCTCAACCCCAAAGAAAACATGTGATTGGAACTAAATGGGTGTTTAGAAACAAGCTCAATGAAGATGGAGTTATAAGAAACAAGGAAAGATTGGTGTGCAAGGGGTATGCATAATTTGAAGGGATATACTTTGAAGAAACATTTGCACCAGTTGCAAGATTAGAAGCCATAAGAATGTTTCTTACATTTTTAATGTATAAATGATTTACATTATATGAAATGTGTGTAAAAATAGAATAATTGAATGGAAACATAGAAATGTTAATAAACCATGATAAAATTTTCAAAATTAAACCCATAAGAAACATATTAAATCGTGATTGTGAAGACATTTTTTTTTATTATAAAGTTACAATCAAGAGTTAAGACTCTAAAGCTTAAAAAAAAAGCCAAGTCATCAAGATAAATTGGTTGAGATAATGTAGTATCATCACCATTAGATTGACTACCCAATTCATCATAAAAAAATTAAGGCTCATCTACAACTATTGTGTCTTTTAGAATTTGTTGTAGTTATGAATATGTAGAGTTTTTGTTGGTTTATTTATAAACAATTGTAAATTACTACAAATTTAGACAAGATCCCTCAAATTTTTGAACAAATTTTTCGTGTAAGAAGAATTAACCTAATGGTCAAGATGATCCTATATATGTGCAACTTCTAGTACAACTTATGATATCTTTCAACTAGATCTACAAAATAAAAGGTAAAAGGTGTCCAAGGGGTTTTAGACCATCCATTGGTAGCATGATATCTAGAATGTTACAAATAAGAGCTATGAGATAGGGATCCATGATCTCATTCGGTATATTTACCATGATCACACTTGTGCCCATGAATCTTGAAGTGGAAGCACAAGCTAAAACCATGAAGGAAGCATTACCCTAATGGTCAATATTCTCCTATAGATGTGCATCTTCTAGTAAAACACGACAGTCTTTAAACTAGATCTACATACGAACATAAGAGAAAATCATAGCTTTAGTATATAAAGTAAATATCATCAAATAAACAACTATAAAAGATAGATTAATTTCTATCTTTCTAAATGATGAAATTTTCAACATTGAAAACATGGAAAATATGAACAAATTTAAATGGGAGATATGCTTGATTAACTAGAAACACCATATTTCATTTGAATGGATCATACATAAAAGGATTGAAGAGATCATGTGTCCAAATTTAATATTCTTGAGATTTGGAATAGCCAAAAAAAATCTTGAGAGAATGCAATTCGCTAGAAAAAGACATTGAGGCTTCATTAATCTTAGAAAATTTAGCTAAGAACCAAGTGAAACACCTTAATAAATAATAAAATACATGAAATGAGCCAATTTATGCTAAAGAATTCCCACATTGAAATAGTTTGGAACCATCACTGATAAGTGGAAATTGAAGACTAGTGCTACCAATAGTGGTCATGTGTCCAACTTTAATATTCTTGAGATTTGGAATAGCCAAAAAAAATATTGAGAGAATGCAATTCGCTAGAAAAAGACATTGAGGCTTGATTAATCTTAGAAAAGTTAGCTAAGAACCAAGCGAAACACCTTAATAAATAATAAACTACATGAAATGAGCCAATTTATGCTAAAGAATTCCCACATTGAAATAGTTTGGAACCATCACTAATAAGTGGAAATTGAAGACTAGTGCTACCAATAGTGGTCTATTAGTCCAAAATTGGAATATGAGATGTGAGTTGTAATTATTCCTTATGGTTTTTTAATTATAAAATGCTATTTGAAATTACCATTTCCAACATTTCAAACAAGGATTGAAGGAAGTGAACCCAATATTATAGATCATATGGGGAAGAATGAAATCTTTAATAGTTTAAGAAGTCTCAAATTGATTCTATTTAGATAGCTAGAACTTCAACATGGCTTCAAGACAACTGAGAAAATTATTGGTGGTTCTAACAAGGAGATTAAGAAGAGGTCAAATATTATATTAAATAATTTCAAGGAATGAACCCATGGGGCTTTAGAAATGTGATGATCGTGATTATATAGAACTAGAAACCACAAAGTAGACTTCTAGTTAACTGTGAGGCTATTATAAAATCCATTAGGAAACCAAAGATGAAAGGGTGTGTTGGGATCCCACACCTTCCAAATACTCTTAATGGAAAAATTTCCTTAATTTTTTACAAGATCTCTCAAAGGTGAGAATAATATGGAGACCAAGTCCTTTCAAAGATAGACATAAAATAGGAATTCCTCAAAAAATATGTCTAATGATATTTTTTAAGAATAGTTCCCTTTTAGATCTCTATTAATCTTTATTTTATGAGGGAGATAATATAATCTTAAGAAATAAAATGAAAACCTTTATTAACAACGATGTAGAAGTGTAAAAGCTCTCTTGATGGCCTCCATCTCTCTCGCTCTCCCCTATTTAAACAATTGCTTTCCTATTCCTTAACTCCCCTTCCTATAATTTGGTGGTGGATCTATGAAATGCGGCTTTGCTTTATTTGACAAACAAGAAGATACAACTAAGAGGGCGTTGGGGTAAATCAGTTGTCACAAAATTTACAACTTTAATCAAACTATTAACCTTTAATTCTATATCTGATGATTAACATTGGAAGAAAGAAGTACACAACATATCAGAAACACGTAACACCAATTTTTTTTCATTGAAACCCTATTAAGGGAGAAAACCACGGTGGAGGTTAATCCACAATTATACCCTATTAAAAGTATAATGAAAAATGAATAAGGAATGCACTTGCATTTAGGCACATTACCTAGAGCTCACTGCTCAAAGAAAATACAATCAAATTAAAACCATCTAAGTGGGATGACTTGAGAAAATAGCTTCTATGAAAGCTTGATGATAGTTCCGGTTAGGTATATACACTCTGCTCAATCTTGTTTCATACTCTGCTCTATTCTTGAATGATTTTATCTTTATTTGCACATGTGTTTCGCACATACACATCGAGCACACACCACACACAAAATACACTCTCTACTCGCACTACTCACTTATTTTCATACCACAAAACAACCTTTCTTATATATCTGCTACATGAATTTACACCAACAACTCTGTCAGCCACAAATAATAGATGAATTACAACTGTCGGCCTACCTCAATACATGAATAAATCATTATGCGCACCAACACAAGTCGCTTACAACAAAGATAGGACCCAAACCAACATCCTCAGATATTCCAAACAACAAGAAATTAATCCATAAGGATACGCAACACGCTACTACCATCATGTCGGCCAAGAAAATGAAAACCCGAACATGTATTGGAAAAATATTCAGTTGCGATCACAACAAATAGATCGGACATACAACATACAATAGAGATATAAAATGATCTAGAATCATCCACAAAAATCACAAGAACATACGCAACAACTGGAATTACCAGAATTCCAACTTCCTCTTCCAAGAACAACTGCTACAGTACCAAAATGACTATGGGAACACCAAAAAAATTTACTTGCACAAATATTGATGCGTACCACTGAGACTTCTAGAAAACATACTAGATAGGTTCAGAAATAAACCCATTAGCATGAAATACCTGAATATCAACGTACATAAAATTTCACCATTTTGACCTTCACAACTTCACTAGCTGCCAGAAGATATATTTATTATAATTTTCTCAATCTCCTCGACATATACAACCTTAAAGAACACTAATACTAATAGTTTTGACATCAATGACAACCACATATCAGCAACACAACCACAACATCCAACAATCTCCCCCTTTGGCATTGATGGCAACACATGATGTGAAAAGGAATACCATCAACCCAAACTAACTCTCCCATCTTCTCCCTTGGCTCTAATTGCACTTCTCCCCCTTTGTTCCACCAAGGTTATTCATATTAAACTTCTCTCCTATTCCACTCTTTTTCTTTTTTTTTTCACATTACACTTCTCTCCCCCTTTGACATCAATGGAAAAGGTTCACATGCTCTGAACCACATATTTTTAAAACCTCTAACTACTCCCCCTGAGTAGTAGTCACAACATCAATCCGGAATAAGATATAGCAATGAATTCCTCGATTGATGAAAACACCTACATCATCAGCTCTGATTAGGAGGGGAAATCACCCCTAACTTTCCTCTGAGGTACTTAAAAGTATCCTTAGGCAACGACTTAGTGAAGATATTTGCAACTTGCTCTTTAGTAGGTACATATTCTAGTTTGACTTCTCTGTCATTCACTTTATCTTTCAAGAAGTGATACTAGATGGAGATGTGCTTTGTCTTCGAATGCATCACTGGATTCTTGGAAATGTTTATGGTGCTTGAATTGTCACAGAATATGGTAATAGGATCTTCATACTCAATCTTGACATCACTTAGCATCTGCTTCATCCACATTACTTGAGTATAGTTGTTAGCAACAACAATGTATTCTATGTCGGTAGTAGATAAGGAAACTGAGTTAAGCTTTTTTCTTAACCAAGACACCAACTTCTTCCCTAGGAAGAATGCACCACCACTTGTACTTTTTCTGTCATCGACATCACTTTCCTAATTTGCATTAGTATAAGAATTTAGAATAAGATCATCATCTTTTGGATACCATTTAATCCAAGATCGACTGTCCCTTTCAGGTATTTGAAAATCCTTTTTACAACAGTTAAATGTGATTCCCTTGGATCTGCTTGAAATCTAGCAACCATGCACACAACATTCATTATATTTGGCCTTGTTCGAGTCAAGTAGAGGAACCCACCAATCATAGATCTATACCTTGTTTTATTTGCTTTAGGAGATTCATCATTCTATGTGAGTTTACATCCAGTCACTATAGTTGTACCAACAGGCTTTGCTTCTTCCATGCCAAAAAATTTTAGTAACTCTTTTATATATTTGGACTAAGATATAAAGATCACATACTCTAACTTAGTGATTTGCAATCCCAAAAATAATTTTAGCTCTCCTATCATTGACATTTCAAATTCACTTTTCATTTCATTAGCATACTTCATACACAACTCATCATCTCCTTTAAAAATAATATCATCAAAAAAGACTTCAATAATCAATTCTTTTTTCTCATCCAACTTGAAATAGAAATTGTTGTCAACAATACCTTTACTGAATCCAAGCTTCAATAAATATTTATCCAATCTAGTATACCAAGCTCTAGGAGCTTGCTTAAGTCCATACAAATCATTCTTCAATCGACACACCATATCTTTTTCATCACTCAATTGAAATCCATCTAGTTGTTCAACATAAACTCTTTCTTCTAGTTCACCATTCAGAAATGCTGACTTTACATCCATCTAATAAAATTTGTAATTCTTGAAAGCAACACAAGCAAGAAATAACCTCACAACTTATATTCTAGCAACAGGGGAAAAAGTTTCATCAAAATCAATACCTTCCATTTGTGAATATCCTTTGCAAACCAATATTTTTTTGTTTCTAACTACTTCACCTTGCTCATTAAGTTTATTCTGAAACACCCATTTGGTTCCAATCACATTCTTGTCTTTAGGTCTAGGAACAATTTCCCATGTCTAAATTTTTGGTATCTACGTCAGTTCTTCTTTCATGGCTTCCATCCAATATTCATCCTTGCATGCTTCATTGATATTGTTAGGATCGCCTTTACAAATCAAACAATATTCTTCTAGAATTCTCCTTCTAGTTTGTACACCTTTACTCTTATCACCAATGATCTAACTATTAGAATGATTTCACTTGACATACTTTGGAGTTTTATTATCTTCTTTAACTTTTTCTTGTTCTGCTCTTCCTTCAACATTTTCATTTCTTTCTGCTTCTTGATTTCCTTGGTTCAACGGAGCAATTTGTAATTGATTTTGTGTCTGAATATTCTGTCCATTAGTAGAATTATCATGATTATCATCTGAATCATATCCATTATATCTGGATGGTCTATCAATATCTTCATCAACTTTGACATTAACACTTTCAACCATTTTATTCAACCTTTTATTAAAACATTGGTAAGATTTACTCTTAGTAGAGTAACCTAGGAAGATTCCTTCATCACTTCTAGCATCAAACTTGCCTATATCATCATCTCTCTTGATGTAGCATTTGCTTCCAATTTTTTTGAAATACTTCAGAGTAGGCTTATAACCAAACCATAGCTAAAAAGGATTCTTACCAGAATTACTGCTGATATTTTCCGAATTGATAGCGTACACAATAGCATTTACTACTTCTCTCCAGTAGAAATGAGGAATATTTTCTTCCATAATCATGGTTCTAGTAGTGTCTAGAACTATTTTTTTATTTCTTTCAACAACTCCATTCTGTTTAGGGATCTGAGGAGAAGATAGTTGTCTTTGAATTCCATGCTCTTCACAAAAAGTATTGAATTCCCTGGAAGTGAATTCTCCACCTCTGTCTGGTCTCAAACATTTGACCTTCAGACTTGTCGCATTCTCTGCCATAAATTTGAAAATTTTGAACTTATCTAATGCTTCATGTTTTTATTTTAGGAAGGCAACCCATATAATTCATGAATAATCATCAATAAGCAACATAAATTACCTTTCACCTTGTAGAATTCTGATTTTGGAGGGACCACATAGATCAGTATGTACCAATTCCAATATTCCATTAGAGTTCAACTATTTTCTCTAAAAAGAATTTCTAGTTTGATTTCCCATCTGACATTCCTTGCACACAGTGTTAGTAGGCTTCACAATCTTAGGAAGATCTCTGATTGCTTGAGAAGAACTTATCTTTATAATATTATCAAAGTTCACATGACACAACCACCTATTCCATAACCATATTACATCAATTTGAGCAATGAAACAACTTTCACTGGCAATACTCAATTGAAAGATATTATGTTTTGTCATTGTACCTGAGGAAATTACTTTTCCTGTGTTTCCCAGTATCTCGCACTTACCATCCTTGAACTGTAGATTGTATCCATTGTCTACCATCTATCCAACACTCAAAAAATTATGCTTTAAGCCTTATACATAAAGAAAATTATCAGTATTATACTTACCACCAAAATAAATAGTGCCTCTGCCATGAATCACACCACAAGTGTTGTTTCCAAATCTTACAATGCCACCATCGTAATTATTCAAGATAAAAAAAATATTTTTGTCACCAGTCATGTGATGTGAACATCCTTTTTCAATCGCCCATTCATCCTTTTCTTTAACTTTGGCTGCAAGAGCTTCCTCAACATTCACATTACTAGCAGATTCAGTGGACACTTGACTATTCTCTTTGATAGCAATAAATACCCATCCATCTTCATTTCTAGTTTCTTTATAAGATTCATCATCAGCAACACCTTCTTCAGCATAATATCATTTCCTATGAAATCTAGTGTCGTTAGGTTTGTACTTAGAAATTCTTTAAAGACACCTTGATGCAAAATGACGTATTTTACTACAGGAAAAAAAATTAATAGGTAGCTTTCCTTTGTACTTACTATGGCCCCTAGATTCTCTTCTTACAATTAGTGCTTCCAGCTCTTCTATCTCTCTTTCTTCCTCTTCAATATTTTTCATCTCATCTTCAGACTTAAATGTCTTCTTGGAACTTTCTCCTGTATCATATTTATTTTTCTCGAATACAATGGCTTTAAATGCAGATTCTACTTTAGGAGTAGATTCACCAAATTCACTCAACTCAAAGGCTGCAAGTTTTCCAATTAGCATGTCCTTTGTTATTTTAGTTACTGACTTGAGTTCATCAATAGCATGAGCTCTCGATTTGTAGGAAGGAGGCACAAATCTTAGTATCTTAGCAACAATTTCTTCATCATCCAAGACAGCACCACACATTTGATGCTCATCGCCAGTTCATTTATCTTCTGAGAGAAAGATTAGATGTTCTCATCTTCGCTCATCTTCATGTCCTCCCATTTTCCTTTTGGAATTTGTAGATTAGCAATATTTACAAGTGGATCTCCTTCATACAATAACTCCAGCTTTGTCCAAATCTCATGTGTAGTCTTCAAACCCATCACATTTGACATTTCAGAATTTGTCAAGGCACTCACCAATGCTTCAATAGATCTTGTATTAATTTCAGCTTCTTTGATCTCATCAGTAGGAGAGGGACCATTTTGAGGAATAGTATATGTATCTTGTGTAATCTTCTAAAAAGGTTTTCCAATGCACTTCAAATGACATTCCATTATGACTTTCCACATGGTTTAGTTTGTACCATCAAATCTCAGACTATCCTTATTGTAAGATTCCATCATGGATCACCTCAAGTTGTTAAGATTCACCTTCAGAGGAACTAGCTCTGATACCAATTGTTGGAAAAAGAAGAAGATACAACTAAGAAGGAGGGGTGAATAAGTTGTCACATAATTTACAACTTTAATCAAAATATTAACCTTTAATTCCAAATTTGATGATTAACAATGAAAGAAAGAAGTACACAACACATCAGGAATACATAGCACCAATATTTTTACGTGGAAACCCTATTAAGGGAGAAAACTAGGGTGGAGGTTAATCCACAATTATACCCTGTTAAAAGTATAATGAAAAATAAATAAAGAATTTTTACTTGCATTCATGCACACTACCTAGAGCTCACTGCTCAAAGAAAATACAATAAGATTAAAACCATTTGAGTGGGATGAACTGAGAAAATAGCTTCTACAAAAGCTTGATGAGAGTTCTAGTTAGGCACATACAGTTTGCTCAATCTTCTTTCATACTTTGCTATGCTCTTGAATGATTTTATCTTTATTCACAAATGTGTTTCACACATACACACTGAGCACACACCAGACACACCCTGCACTCTCTACTTGCCCTGCTCACTTCTTTTTGTACCACAAAATAACCTTTCTTATATATCCGCTACACGGATTTACATCAACAACTCTGTCAGCCACAAATAATAGATGAATTACAACTGTCGGCCTCAATACATGAATAAATATTTATGCACACCGACACAAGTCAGTTACAAAAAATATAGGACCCATACCAAAATCGTCGAATATGCCAAACAACAAGAAATTAATCCATAAGGATGCACAACATGCTACTACCATCATGTCGGCCAAGAACATGAAAACCCGAACATGCATCAGAAAAATCTTCGATTGCAATCACACCAAATAACGCGGATATACAACAGAGATAGAACATGATCAAGAATCATCCACGAACATCACAGGAATATACGCAACAACTGGAACTACCAAAATTCCAACTTCCTCTTCCAAGAACAATTGCTATAGTACCAGAATGATTATAGGAACACCAAAACACTTTACTTGCACAAATCTTGATGCGTACCACTGAGACTTCCAGACAACATACTAGATAGGTTCAGTAATAAACCCATTAGTGTGCAACACCTAAATATCAACATACATAACATTTCAACATTCTCACCTTCACATCTTCACTAGCTGCCAGAAGATATATTTATTACAATTTTCTCAATCTCCTCGACATATATAGCCTTAAGCAACATTAGTACTAATAGTGTTGACATCAATGAAAACCACATATCAGCAACGCAACCACAACATCCAACATGTAGTTATGGGTTGATTTTTGGGGCATATTTCCATGTGGGTGGAGTCTCCCTATTGACTCAAATGTTCATATTTGGTCGTCACTTCCTATTTAGTCTACAGGGTTTCCTGCTCTGCTCAAGTTAATGGTGGAAGGGACCTCTAGTGCTTATAATGGGGGTTTTTCCTCTATGCCTCCTCACTCACATTATTCTTATGCAGACCTTATAATAAAATTTCATCTACACCTACTATAGAAAAATTCAAAAGAAAGTGCCACTTCATTGTGCTTCAGTTGCTCCTTTGGTGATTTTGGTAAAATAAGTGATTGGTATTGAGGGTTACTTCATGAGAAAGGCCATAATTTGTAGGTTTAGTTTCTTGTGGCCTTCACTCTCTAACTCACGGGTGGATTTTTGATCATTGAAATCCTTTCATTGAGAAAAAGATGGAAATCTACTCTTGAGCTAGAGGCTTCTTTTTGGTTTATTTTGATTCTACTAATGATATAGAAGATTTTTACCTAGCGGAGAGTAGATGTGGTATTTTCTATTGGTCTAATTAGGTATTTTACCTATCTAGATACTATTTACATGTTAATTCCATTTAGGTCCTCGGAGGGAATCTTTCTAGATGTTGTTAGTTGTCACTAGATATTATATTATCTTTTGACATTTAATTCTTGCATCCTATGTCATTTAATATTTGTTGGGGTACTTATTTCACTATATAGGATTATGACACATGTCATGATCTTGTCTAATCCTATCTCACAAATTTCCTTTATATGAAAGGAATCATATGTACATTGTCATATTCAATATAGCAATCTTGCATCTATAATCATAGCATGATATTTCTACCATTTCTCTCTTGTGGAAGTTATTATTATATTGTAGGTAATGGGTATGTGCAGGATCATGATGGGCCAAAAAGTGGCAATATGTAAGCCATATGATGGCTCATGTGGCTGATGACTTTTTTTTACCCAAAATTGATGAAACAAAAAGTGTTTTTAGAGGAGATTCTTAACTTTCCAAAAATATAAATTATGCTTTACTTTGAATTTAATAAATAATTATTAGTCATTTTCTATTAGAATTATGAATAAAGTCTCGATTGATAGGCTGATTGAAAAACATCTATAACTTCCAAATGGTATCGCATTTTTTGAATCCGAAACATGCGTCACATTCTATGTTTTGCATAATATAGGATTAAAAAAACAAAAATGAATTTCATGAATTTTTGACCAAGTTAAGGTGGTTAGATAAACGAGCTTTTATATTTTTAAAAAGTTGTAATAAAAAAATCATAATTAATTATTTACTTGGAAAAAAATTATAAAAAAATATGCATCACATCGGGACATGTGTCCTCTACATATATCTAAAATATTATAAAAAAATATTATCATTTTATTGTGGGGGTGGTTAGACAAACACCTACTTCTTATTTTTACCCTGAAATTTAAATACTACTGCATTGAAATTTCAAATTTTCACCAAATATATTTTTTCTTTTTAAATAAAGCTCTAGTAGTTTAGAGACCACATTCAATTTTCTACAAATTCTATTTTAACATTTTTTGAAATAATATAGATAACTTAGTCAAATTTTTACGTCAAGTTGTCTAACTCTGATTTTATGTCTTTTTATTGCCACTTAAGGGCCTGTTTTTTCCATGATGATCCTGCACATACCCTAATCCATGGATGTTGAGGAGTTAATGATTAATTCCTACATTCTCATCCTCTTTCAATTCATCCTTGGTATCCCTCCATTAAACCCCTAAAGGATTATGTTAAAATTTCTCTTGTCTAGGTAGGATTGCCTTACCTTCCCTTATAGTTCTAGTGTAAATATGCATAGATGAGGAAATTGGTAATTCTTTGGGTAGATTTCTGAAGATGGAAACAACTACTAACAACTTTTATTATAACTCTTTTTCATGTTTCTTGGTGGATATTGATTTATCCAAGGCCTTTCTAGGTGAGGTTGTATTACAAGTGCATGAACATCCCTAGACTCAATTGGTTGACTATGAGGCCATCCCCTTTCATTGCAGCTACTTTTTTTTTACTAAGAATTTGGCTTCTAGTTATCCTCATGTTTGAAAGTTTTCTTCCTCTTCTTGATGGATGAATTCTCTTCCCCAGTATCTTAAAATGTTCACTAATGATTCAATTATTGATTACGTGGATTTAGAGTATTCCATTCCCAACACTATTCCCTCTAGGTCTAGTGATGTCTATTATTCTTTTATTACTGAGGATTTTGTTGCTCTTCAGATTGTTTCACCCTCTAATTATGCCCTACTTTTAGATATTGATATAGTTTTTGGATATTATTTTGATCCTCAAATTTTTTCAAATAGTTTTGCTCCTTTAGAAGGGCCTTTAAGAGGGCACCCCCTCCCTCTTCTCCTAGGTCTTCCATTTTAGAATATATTAGTGCATGGAAAGTTTTTCTTGAAGACAGAAGAAAGTTTCCCCAAAATGGATTCTCATTCTCACTCTTTGAATAAGGTCATGATGGTGCAAAATGTAACTTCTTTGTAGTGTTTTTCTATCTTGACTTTGGATGCCGCATGGGTAAGTTGAGTTTTTTGGTTCTTTAGTTTTTTCTTCTTTGTTGGTTTCTGTTTTCAACTATTCCTTTCTAACATGCTTTGGGCCCTATAAAAAACCCAACTTATCTTAATGAAAAACATACATAGAGGTGTAATTAAATCCTTGAGGAGCTTGGAAAATTAGAAATAGGAAGACTTGGAAGGAATCCAAAAAGAATAATATTGAACATGAGTAATAGCTAAAATTTTAGAGCACACCTAGAATTTTGAGAGAGGCTTAGTGATCCAATAATTTAGTTTTTTTAATTCTATCAATAAAAGAATTCAACAAGCTAATAAGTGATACATGAAAGGAAAAAGATGATTTTTAGGAATTGGAAGATTTTTCCATGATAAATCCTTTTAAATCTAAAAGATTCGAACCAATTAAGTCTAGGAAGAAAAGGAAATCTACAACATTTATTTTTTTCTTCACTGAATACTTGATCTAGAGGTTAGGAAAAATATATCAAGATAGACAAGAATTTTTAACTTTACTATCATCCTCAAGATGTGTGAGAAAATGGTCATTACCTAAACAATCATTGACTATATAAAGAGATTAATATGGAAAGAAAATACATTTAACCAACCTATAAGACAACACTTTGGTTAAAAAGATAGTAAAATCAATCAACAATAACATAGAGTGTAGGAGATCAAATAAAACCCTAACAAATAGATCATAAAATCCTAAAAGGATTCAATTATTGGATACTTATGGTGATGTAATATTCGAAATTGAAGAATACAAATGAGCATCTAGTTAGAGTGAATAAAATGGAGTTCAAATCCAACTACCTGAAGCATGAAAAGAATACAAGGTCATGCAATGTGATCATAGGCCTTGGAGAACTTAATTTTGTTAAAAACTATATGTTGTGAACAATGAGAAACCAATTCTATCCCTTCTCAAAAATCAATGGTGTTGTCAAGGATGAATAATGACTTAATAAAACCAATTTTCTCAAGCTAGAATAGCTAGGAAGGAGTGATTCAAGCTTGATAGAAATATCTATGACAATAATCTTATATGAGACATTCAATAAGGTAATAGGCCACTAGTCACAACTTTTCTCAAGGTTTCCATCTTTAGGTATGAATTTACCATTTCATTTCTTGATTATGTTTCCTAATGAATTCCCATAAAAATATGAACTAGATAGAAATTTTGAAGGTCTTCATCCATAGTATCCAATTTTTTTATAAAATTCATATAGGAATATATTTAAGCTAGGCTCTTTATCACTAGCATAGGAAAGATGACAAGGAATCAAATTTAAGCATCATTGTAAAAAAACTTTATGAGATGGATATACTTGATCAATAAATATTTTCTTATAATTTTGAACAAAGGTTTAAAAAGAATATTTGAAGCTATGAAAAAGAGCTAATACCCCTTTATTTTCTTAATGGCTTGATATGTATGATGAGATTGTAGAGCCTAAAAAAATTATATAAAATTTTCCTCCAATTTTAATTCAATAATTTCAATCTTTGATTTGGGTAACATGAGTATAGTATGCATTTATAACCTACTTATTTTGATAGAGAACAACCACTTGAAGTTGATATTCCAAGTTAGGTGTGGCTTGGTGGACCTCTAAGATGGTGGATTTATAGGAGTGATGATATAGATATGAAATATATTGCCCATACATGGAAAGGAAAAAGGTAGTATAGTTGATGAATCATTTCAACAAGCTATCCAACTTGTCTCATCCATGGAACATGGTTCAAAACATTATACATATTGAATATGAGTTGATGTGGCATTTTGATTTAGAGGATAATCCTTGAAAATCTTTCCACAACAAAAGTAACAATTAGTGAAGTAAAAAACATATTAAGTAGATGACATAGATCTATCGTGTTGTTTAAGAATCTTGTCAATTATAGCTCTGTGATTTCTCCACACGTAGCACATTGTATGATCATGACACCATCCAAGGTTGGGATAATAATGTCCCAATTTACTATGCATAAAGTACCATGCTTCTCTTTCTCTAGTTTTCTAGTACAAGAAAAAATACCACAATTATCATAAGATATATCAATCACATTAATATCATTGCAGAATACCCAAGTATTGGAAAGCATTGAATTTGCAGTCCATCTCTACATATAGTATATCTCTCAATAGCATCATTTGAGGTATATGTAATAATAACTCTAAGGGAATGATAATTAATGTTTATAAGAGAACATAGCATCTAGTTGATGGAGTCACATCCTTGATCAACTAAATTTTGATTCCACTAAGGAGAGAGAAATGTGACAATACCACCATGACCCATGCCATCATTGCTACATAAAAATGATTAGAAGGCCAAATAACACCACATGCCACCAAAATAATTAAAAAATACCTTTGAAATAAATAATATCTAGAACTAGAAAGCATTGTCAAATGTGACAAAAAAAATACTTATGTGGGAGGTCCATTAGACCTTAATGATTCTAGGAGAAACAATTCATAAATGAGTGTCAAGAGTCATCTTGTTATTTGAATCATCTAGAGCTAAGTAACTAGTTTGAAGAAATGGTTCATTTGAACTGAAGGTGCATATCTTGATGGAAGGCTAAATAGGGTGTTATTTATGTGTACGTTTTCTCCTTCTTCTATTTTCCCTAGTAGGTAGTAGGACCTCCATGAACAACAAGGGGTGGGGAAGTACATTGAGCATTGATGTCTTTTTGAAAAGCCAAAATTAAAGTGGCTAGTAGCATTTGAGATAATTGCATCTCACCAGACATCTTCCTATGTGCGGATTCAACACATTTCTCCATTTCTAGATGTTTTGAAACTATATTTTGAGATTTTGAGGCCTAACCACCAAAGCCTAAGGATGGTTTAGCTAAGGAGCCAATATTACCATGATTCTTGGCTTTCCAACTCACCACTTTGGACAACCCTTAGTTTTTGAAGGAGGTGGAAACTTAGAAGTGGGTTGAGCGCTTGACATAGAATGGGGAGATGCTAGAACATTTCTTTCAATAAAAAGATGCAAAAATAGTTTAGTTCCAAAAGGAAAATTAACATTGGTCAAATCTCTGTACTACAACCACCTTAAACTTAAGTTTACAAACTTCTACCCATTTTATAATGCAGTTTTTTCTAAAATCATTTGTACTATTCGAAAATGATTTTCTAATATCATCCTTTTCTTATTAATATTTATTATTTTAAAATTTATTAACATGTCATCTTTGAAATTGTCATAAATATAAAGCTTCCCTATCTAATTTAAATAAAAATGAAAGATATTTATTATTTTAAAATTTATTAACATGTCATCTTTGAAATTGTCATAAATATAAAGCTTCCCTATCTAATTTAAATAAAAATGAAAGATAAAGTAGACATATGGAAGAGTTAAACATTCACTATAAAAAAATATTCTTTACACTACCATATCTGGATATGAAACTGACTGATATTATTTCTCATTTAATAAACTGTAAAACAAGTTGAATGAAATGGTTTTTTCTCCGCTCTTTTTACATCACAGATTTTAATAGATAATGGACAGAGTCTTCTAATATATATCAAATAAGATCAAACTGTTGAAAGTCAAATTCAAACGGTGCATGATAGTGATGTGCATGGCCTTTTATGTGACTCTGCCCACGCCTCACATTCATTTCATTGCAAATCACACGGCATTAAGAGCAGATTGGTCGTTGGCTGTTATCTTTTCAGTAATTTTGACTACTGTTTATTCTGACTTAGTACTGAATGGTAGACCTTTGGCCAGGTCTTTCAGGGTAGTAAGCAGAAGCTGGAGAGGAAAAATAAATTATCCAATAAATCCCTACTAACCAATCAATCAAGATTTATCTGAAACTCTTTTCTCTATATAACTGGATACCATGTCTCATTATGTAGATGTTGCAGATAAAGCACATCTCTACAGGATTTCCCTTGAGCGGTACTGTGGATAAGGTACGTCAGTATGCTTTAAAAACTTCTATTAATCCATGCACGTAGGGAAATTTCTTATCCTACCATTTAAAAATTACACTTTATTCTCACTAGTGAGTACTCTCATGAATTCAAAGAAAATAAATGAATTTCAGCCAAATTTATGGTTTGGGCAGGTATCTGATTACTAGAATTAAACTTGATAGTGGGTATAGTTTAGAGTGAACCTTCTGCTGCTATTAGATTGAAATCTGAAGAGGCGTTCTTATTGTAGGAGATATGGTGCGACGTCCATGTTGCAATGACAAGCAAGTAGAGAAGGGCCAATGGAGCACAGAAGAGGACCAAGAACTCATCCAGTACGTAAATAAGCACGGCCATGATAACTGGCGTAAGCTTCCAAAGTATGCAGGTACTTCTTTCTTCAATAAAATGACCAAGTTCATTTGGGTATTATGTGTTTAGATCAATCAAAACAAGGATACATTCTTCTAACAATGTATCCTAACAAGTTGTTGCAATCTCTTGTTAGAGATTAATGAATAACTGTAAGTGTGGATGTGCTGGAGTATACTTTTGTGCTGTCAATAAGAGTTTTAGTTGTGTCAATTAGTTTTAGTTAGGTGTCAGTAACTCTGAGTTAGCTGTCATGTTAGATTACAGATTTATAGGGAGTTGTTGAATTCCTCTCCTATTATAAAACTGTAATCTCTTTAATGAATAATAAATGTGTTGCAGAAGTTTTGTTTATATTTCTTCAATATTTTATCATGGTATTAGAGCTGGTTTGGTTGTGACTCCACCATTGGAGTGCCCAAGAATATGAAAGAGTGGGGTGTTAGTTGCCAGTCTAAAAGTAAAGTTTTGTTTGCATTTGTTGAAGCGCTGAAATTCTAATGTTGCTATTGTGCTAGGAGGTGAGTCCTCAAGGGGAAAGCTGCTGCCAAAGTGAAGGTGAATGCAGCACTGCAGAAATAGACAAGATAGTTTATTGAGAGACTGTTACAACACCGTTTGCAATAGGAGCTGCTCCCAATCGAATCAATTGAGCCATTCGGTCTTGATATGTTCTTGTTGTGGCAGAGCACCCTGTGGTTCGTGGAGAGCCTTTTATTTTTTCTGTAGTGATCTGCTGATTTGAGACTGATTTCTCCAAATATTTCTTCCATTGCACAGATGGCCATAGAAATAGACTTCTTGTTGTCAAGAATTGCAACAGCAAACGGTGGGGAAAGCGATGGCTGTGAGAGCATAGTATTCTCTTCTATTTGTTAAAAATATTTCTGTGTAAAAGTGTTGGTGCTGTGGCTGTAATAGCTGTATGAAGAAGAGGAAATCGTCCAATTATTTGAATGTCTGTTAGATATCTTGAGATCATCAAAGCACAATTTGAAAAGGTTGTCAGAGGAAATATGGGTTGCTCGACATGCCTCCATTTGAGGTGTTGGAGGAGGAGAGGTGCATGAGATTTCAAAGGACCAATGTTGTGCTCATGTGACAGTTGAAGTTATTCATTAAGGAGGAGTGTTAGAGATTAATGAATAACTGTAAGTGTGGATGTGCTGGAGTTTACTTTTGTGTTGTCAATAAGAGTTTTAGTTGTGTCAATTAGTTTTAGTTAGGTTTCAGTAACTCTGAGTTAGCTGTCATGTTAGATTCTAGATTTATAAGGAGTTGTTGAATTCCTCTCCTATTATAAAATTGTAATATTTTTAATGAATAATACATGTGTTACAGAAGTTTTGTTTATATTTCTTCAATATTTTATCATCTCTAACAATTTCAAAATAAATAAATGTTGCAATCTCTGATAATTTCAAAATAAATTATGTGTTTATAATGAATACACGTTGTGTATAATGGTGCAGGCTTATTGAGATGTGGAAAGAGTTGTAGGCTACGATGGATCAATTATTTGCGACCTAACATAAAGCGTGGAATGTTTTCTCCTGAAGAAGATGAAATAATACGACTCTGCCATGGAAAGCTCGGAAACAAGTAAGTCAGAAACAAACATCAATTAATTTCATATTTGTTATATTGTGAGGAAATTTACTGACATATATAATATCTTTTAGGTGGTCTGAAATAGCAAAGCAGTTGCCTGGGCGGACCGATAATGACATAAAGAACCACTGGAATACCCATCTCAAGAAAGGACTCAAAGACACCACTGGAATATTTCCACCTCCACTAAATTCATATTTTAACTCACTGGAGGTTGAATCCATTGAGATGGCAACAAGTTCTGTTGCATCTAATCTTGTGTCTCAAGAACAAAATCAACTAGTGAACATACATAATTCTCAATATTTAGATGATCATTTTATGGGAGAAGATCAATTGATCCCATGCTCAACAAACATCAGTGCTGAAATGCTAGATCAGAGTAGTAATTGTAGCTTTCTGCCAACAGAACATTATTATGGGGATTCCTTGTTTCCTTCCGTATCAAGTACATACAATCTACCTGATGAAGCACAACCACACATTTCTTCTTCTCTAACTCTGAACACAAACATGTATGGAGAGTCATTTTTTGTAGAATTTGGGGATAAATGGGAAGAAATAGTAAAACCTGGACCATCCACAGATTATATTATTACAGAAGACGACCAAGGCTATTGGAGAAATATACCAAAATTATGGGATAATAGCTTTGCAGACTTTGAATATACCTTTACTCAGCACCAGTAATTTGGTGTTATTTTAGTCTAAATACATAATGGCCATGGTTATCAAATATGTAACGCCTACCTTCGAGGATACAAGGAAATTAGTGGATTTCTCATTTCTCAATAAAAGACCAAATATGTAACGCCTACCTTAGAGGATACAAGGAAGTTAGTAGGTTTCTCGTTTGTTAATAAAAGACCCTGTTTTTTCATGTAATTTCTAAATGAATGTGTTTTGTTATTTGGTGTTTTTTTCTTCTCCTTCTGTTACATTTATAAAAGATGAATATATTTTATATTTTGATGTTATATTTATAGAAAAACAAAGAAAATTATCTACTGCGTATAATTCAAACATAGAATAATGCTGAAAAATGTAAAGTTGGAGTTATTTTATTTATTTAAAAGTTATTTTATTAAGTATTAATATTTTGACATGTAAATAGCTGTTAAAATTAAGGTAAAGATATGAGTTTTTGTTAACGTATTCACATCATTATACTCCACACCTTATTTTCATTGTAGAATGCCTCTAAAATTAATTATAAATTTTTAATATTTTGAGTTGTAAATTTTAATATTAAGTATAAGAGATTTTGTTAACACACTCATCTCATTACATTCCATCCCTTGTAATTATAGAATGCCTTTAGACATTAATAAGATTAATAAGTGTATAATTTGAATAACAAGATAATCTATAATAAATATATAAAAATTGTGTTTTAGATATTAAAAATATTTTATATTTTTAAAGAGTTTTTATTTTAATGCATGTTTCGAGAATTTTTTTGTCTAGCCCAAGATAGTAGGGGAATTTGGGTATTTTTAGCCCTGCCCAAATTAGTAGAGGCCACAAACGAGGGACCTCCTCTTTGGCATGAACACAAGGGAATAGTCCAAGTCTATGCGCACAGTAGTCCAATAGGGGCACAAGGCCTTGTAAGCACACCAACCTACCAAGGGATTGGAACACAACAATATAGGAATGAATTTTTGTCTCATGGCATGAATCTTATTAACAACATCAACATTATGGTACAAGTCTGCGAGCACATTGGATCAATGGAAGCACAATGCCTATGATCATAATGGCTCATCAGATGTTTAAACCCTAGTGATCACAATAACAATGCCACACCTTAACCTTCACACTATGAGATGAACCCCAATATATATATAATTTATTTGGATTTTAATATAGACATAATATAAATTACACCTACACTTTAATATAGACATAAAGGAAGTTAAAGGTATTTCTAAAATTTATAATATTTTATATTTGTTTTAGAAATGAAAAAAAAAAATTGAAGTAGATCTCTTGACATATGTAATAGTCTTATTTTATAATATGAAATAAAACAAAAAAAAAAGTATTGTTATGTTGCAACATTTTCATTAATAAATTTTTTGTTCTATGTATTTTTTAGAGCGTAATTATTTTTGTTGGTTCGCAAATAAATTGTTTTATCTATTTTTTTAACAAGTTGGTATCAAAGTCTAATTGGTTTAGTATGGGAGATTTTTATGTTGTGGTAGTTCTTATAGAATTTTAGGCTCCGTAAAATTATCAATCCTTTGAAATGTCCATGTTTTCTCATTTGTAAGGATCCCTAAGTAAACTACATTAGGGTTATGAAAATCCCTAAACCCTAGTTGTGGCTCTTGCACTTTATTTCTTTTTGATCATTGACTATCTATTTCAATTATTTGGTCCCTTAAGTTGATTTTTCAAGGCCTTTGCTTCATTTTATGACCAACCCCATTCATATAAGTAGTAGTCAATCCTATTACCTTTAAATACATTTTTAAACTACCACTTGACCCTTTGTGCTTCATTGGGCCCACTTGACACATGCCATTTTTCACATACTTTCTTCAATTCATGAGTGCTTTTAATTTCATTATTATCACCCCACAAACATGAAAAATAATATTATGCTTCCCCTCACTACCAATTTATAACGGTTATCCACATATCAAATTATAATTATTTCTCCCTTTGGTTCTTTTCGTTCAGTAACCTACTCTTTAGGCTCTTGTTGTGTTACTTTTTGAACAAAAATATACTAAGAGGGGTGTGAATCAATATATTATTAAAATTTAACTCCAATCAATAAGTAATTAAGAATCATTTCACTTCAATCATCATTGAGTGCATTAGATATAGCAATAAAAGCACACACACAAAGTAACACCAAGTTTACATGGAAACCCTATAGATAAAAACCACGGTGACAAGAGCTACTTGGATCTACTACCCAAATCTACCCTCACAAAAGAAATATTAGATATTACAATTGATTTGTAGGAACCACCCTATTGGAGACACTAATCCCCAAAATAATCTAATAGGCACCAACCAATCTGAGACACCAATCTCACAACCTGAACACCAACTCAATGAACAAGAGACACCAACCTCACATGAACAATGACACCAACCACAAAATACAAGAATATTGATTATAGTAACACTTACAATAAGATCTTTGTCATACAAGGTTTACAGATATTGCAATTCTGCTTTGTCAATTTAACATCTCACCTTCACCCTTTGCTTTGCTTCACATAAACATCCTTTGTCATAAAAAATTGAACATGAATTGCTTGGACATAGTTCTGACACATGTATAGACATAGAATTATACTGTGACTCCCCATTTTGTAATGCCCCAATAATTCACATAAAATACCAATCTGAGGTGAATAGATAATATTACATTGTCGACCCAGTCCGAAAAATAGATCCATTTGTGAAATGCAATTCAATCTATTAAAAAAAATTCATATCATTACCTTGTCATCCTATGCAAAGAAAAATTCAAACCAGGAATTATCCTTTGAGCATGCTTGAATTTGAACTATCGATCGGCAATTTTCTCGGGAAAATATAACGGTGTACATTTAAATCTCGATGACTTTGATAGATGAATATTTAGAGTTGATAAGTCCAATGACCATTTCAACTATCATAACCTGATTGGACATTTTGAATAAGTGTCCAATATCTATTTTTAGTTTTGATCCTTGACTTGCCAATGGTCCCCATGGAAATGAAAAATCCAATTGGTCATTTTAGAAAATGGTTCAATATCCATTTTTAGTTTCAATTCTTGATTGGTTAGCAGTCCCCACAGAGAAATGTCTTTGGACATACATCTGTTGGAAATAACTCCATCTTCTGGCCTTTACCACGTTATCTTGACGTTGACTTTTGGCCCCTTGTGGTTGGGCGGTTTTACCGCTAAACCGCGGCCTACCTGTTTGCCTCCTACGGTATCACGGTGCCTTCGTTCGTTGTCTGTTGACCGGGTCCTGGCGGTTACCATAGCCACCGTGGTCTGGCTTGTCTCCCCTCGTGGTAGTGCGATGTCCGTGTCTGGCAGTTTGTTGACCGTCGGTGGTCGGTTACCGTGACCACCGTGGTCTATTTGTTAACCATGGCAGTAGCTCGGTAAGCTCATCCCTCTGACTGCTGGTGGTTACCGCGACCACCATGGTTTATTTGTTAACTATGGCGATAGCTCGGTAAGCCCTTCCCCATTTGTGCACGCAGTTACCGCGGCAGTAGCGCGGTAGTCTTTGTCGGTTGACTATTTGACTTTTCCTAGCGGCAGTTTATGTGCTCCATGGTGGCTTGAAAGGACTGTGTTTCAATGCGATCGGACATGGTGTTAATTTATTTTGGGCTCATCATCTTGGCCTTTCTTAATGGCCTTTAATATTGTATTGAATGTGGTTTTTTTGAACAACTAGATATTTTATATATACACGTTTGTAATTGATGAGATATGGAGAGAGGAGAGTAGAATGCTGAAGAGAGAGCAGAACAGTGAGTAAAAAGGTGACATGAAAAAGCTCTCAAGAGCAAAACAAAAATAGACTGTATCAGAAGTTGAAAATTTGAGCCGAAGCTCTGTAGTGTCAAAATATGTTTTTGAGAATCAATATAATATATTTATCTGAGTTTGGTGCATATGTTTCAGTTTCATAATTTCAGTGTTTATCATTATGTATCATGTTGTGTTTTGTTCTGATGTGCTACCTCCTATTATCTCCCACAAAGTGGTATCAGAGCCTTGTTGGTCAGGTTGACTGGGAGTAGAAACTTATGGTGAATTTGTGTGAAGTAATCACTGTCTAGTTTGAGAAAGCCATAGAGTGTCTAGGACTTGTTTATTTGCAAAATTTGAGAAGTTTGTCTGGGTTTAGAAATTTGTGAAGAGAGTTGATAAGAAAAATAGGTTTTTGTTTAAAACAAAAAAAGGGTCTTTGTTTTAGAAAGCCTCAAGAGCTTTGTCAATAGAAAAATTGCTAGTGTCATATGTAGTTGTCAAGTAAGTGAGAATTCATTCCTAGAGAGGAAGGTAGGAGAAAAGGTTGAAGTCAGTTTAGCTATCAAGGAGATTTAGAGTGTTTAAAGCCTAGGAAGTGTTTTTCTAACCAGTTGCTGAAAGAAGTAAACAAGAGGCTATGTACATCAGAGAAAAGAAGAAGAATGCTTGAAAGTGAATAGCTGAGAAAAGCCAAAAGTGTTGTATTTTGAAGGAAGAGAACAGATCACTATCACAAGAGAAGTTGAGCAAAAGCTCACAAGTAGAAGAAAGAAGGTTTGTCAAATTTGTGAAGATAGTAGTTGTGAATTGATAGAAAGAAGAAGTTGTCTTGAAAAAAAAGGAACTGAACAAGACACCAGTTGTTTGAACAAACAAAGTGTTGCAGAACCAGTTGCTGAAAGAAGAAAAACAGAGGCTGAAGAAGATTAGTCACACGAAGCTGCTATATCCTTGGAACAAGTTCAAAAGAGGTAAGTTGAAATTTCCTTTACAAATGGGGAAAGTAGGGAAAAGAGTTAAGAAAGAGAATGAAAATTTGTCATCTGCAAAAGATGTTTTAGAAGAAGAAATAGTTTTGCTTAAAGATGAATTGGGTATTGTTAAAAAGGACAATGGGGGTTTTATTGAAAGAATAAAAGAGCTGTTGAAAGAAAAGTGTTTGTTGTTAGATGAAAATGATGATTTTGAGAAAGAACTGAGAAAGGTTAAGGCTAGAAATGAAGAGCTAGAAGATAGGTTGAAATCCTTTGTAGAGATTAAGAAAATAAATGAGGAGATTGAACAGAAAATGAAGTTGTTTGATGAGATAAAGAAAAAGAATGAAGATTTGGGAAAACTCTTGAAAAGGGTAGAAGAGAAAGATTGTTTACAGTTGAAGGAAATTACAGAATTGAAAGAAGAAAATGATAAATTAAGAGCATGTAATAAATTTGTGGAAACAAAACTTTCTATATGTGATGTCTCATGTGATACAATAGATTTGTGTTCTTCATTTGAAAAATATGTTTCTATTGAAAATGTTGGTGATAAAAAGTGTAGATGAACATGCTGATGAATTTGAAAATATGGCTAGCTGTGATAAAGTGTTAGAATCTTCAAAAGATGATGTTTGTTGTAAAGAGAATATAGGGTTAAAAATCATGAAAAGAATGGGTTATACTGGACAAGGTCTAGGAAAACATGAACAAGGAATAAGAGAGCCAATTGAAGCTACAATGAGGCCAAAGGATGAAAGTCTCAGATATGATTTAGGAAAAGGAAATGCTGCTACAAGTGCAAGTAAGTTTGTTAGAGAAATGAAGAGTAATGAGTGTTCACACTATCATAGAAGAGGTCACATCAAGGAGAAGTGTTGGGATCTACATCCTTGCATGGTTTGTGGTTCAAAGAATCACTGTGAGGAAAAGTGCTGGAGAAAGATGTCAAAGAATGAATCTGGTTCAAAATGCATAAAGATGGACTGTGGATGGATTTGTGATTCAGATTGGCAGAAGCTAACTGGTATGTTCAAAAGACTATACAAGTGCTCATATGTGAAGGTGAATAAAAATTCTGAGAGGTATGAAGGTTCACATGAGATGAAAAATGTTTGGAGAGAAAAGAAGTTGTAGTCTGATGGGTCACTTGCAAAAAGTGAAGATAAAAATCTCAGTTTAATGTTTTGAAGTATTGAAGACTAGAGTTGAAAGGGTAAAATGGTTGGTATCATTTTTATGTGATAAAATTTTGATTGTTTTTGAAAAATGAGAAAACATTGTTGTAATTACAGAATAGAAGTGTGCAGAGGAAGTCACAAGAACTTCTAAGTTTGAGTAAAGGGTGATCATGTGTAAGGAGAAATAAAAATTCAGAAAAGTAGCTAATGCTACCACTGTAAAATTTAAAAGGTTGATACAATAGTAGCTATCAAAGAATCAGTTAAAACAACATTCAAGGATGGCTTTGGAAAGAACTTATATGAAGCTATCAGGAAAGAAAACTGTCATAAAAGTTGTTTGTGCACTGGAAAGAATTCATAATATGAATGGATAAAATAGAAGTTACAGACACAGCTGTTAATAGTCATCATCAAGAGTTGAATTTGGAGACACAGTCAAAAGAATATTAACAAGAGTCAGAGTCATAGCTCTCAAGTTACAACAAAAGTGTGTTTATGCATGAAGGAAGTAAAATGTGATCGAAGAAGACAAGATTTAGAAATCTGAAAGAAGAGGTTTGAGAATTATTGCAGTTAAATTTTTTAGAGGATGAATGGCAGTAGCCACAATGGAAAGAGTTTCTTTTTGGAAGAGGTTGAAGTTTTTGAATAAATCGTTGAATCAGAAGTTTGGCCAAAGAGGGAGAAATAATGCAATTAACTGCAGTAGCATTATGTGAGCAAGAAAGAAGTCAAAAGATAAAACTAATGATTGGATTCCCTAGCACCATAAAAGTGCCACTATGGGAAGTGATGAATGAATTCATTTCAGCTATTTGTGGTAATCTGAAACAACCTCTCTAATTGAATGAAATTGAAAAAGGAAGAGCAAAAATATCACAATAATATGCAGCAACATTGAGTATTCAGAATGAAGACAATAGATGCAAAAAAATGACAGGTCTCCCTAGCACCGACAGGGTGACACTATGGGAAGAATTTAAAAAAATCAATCAAGATCAAAGCTACAGAAAGGATTGAAATCATCCTTGTGAGTTTGTGGTAATCTGAAACCACCTCTATGATAGAAGATAATAGCATATTGAAAACTTGCAAGAAGATTGCAAAATGATAAAAAAAATGAATGAATGAGGCTGCAGTCCTCAGATAAGAACATAGATACAAATGGTCAAAGAATGATAATAAGAATGAGAAAAGTGGTGAGAAGATAGTTGCAATGGAGAGGACAGATGACAAAGTGAGAATACAAATGAGAAAGTTGAGAATAATGATCAAAAGGTTTCAGAAAAGGTAGATCAGATGAAGAATGAAGAAGCCAGTCAGAATTCAAATGAATGAAGAGATCCAGCCATAGCTAAAGGAAACGTTTTGAAGAAGATCCTAAAGAGATCATTGTTTTTTGTGCAGTGAAGCCGATAAAGTGAAGTCACATCGAGCTTTCATAAATCTATGAAAGAGGCAGTTTTAAAAGTTGAAATTAAGAGGGAGTGTTGGAAATAATTCCATCTTCTGGCCTTTACCGCGTTACCTCGACGTTGACTTTTGGCCCCTTGCGGTTGGGCAGTTTTACTGCTATAACGCGGCCTACCTGTTTGCTTCCTATGGTATTGTGGTGCCTTCATTCGTTGTTCGTTGATCAGGTCCTGGAAGTTACCACAACCACCATGGTCTGGCTTGTATCCCCTCACGGTAGTGTAGTGTCGATGTCTGGCGATTTGTTGACCATCGGTGGATGGTTACCGCAGCCACCGCTGTCTATTTGTTAACCGTGGTAGTAGCACGGTAAGCTTGTCCCTCTAACTGCTAGCAGTTATCGGGACCACCGTGGTCTATTTGTTAACCACGACAGTAGCATGGTAAGCCCTTCTCCATCTGTGCTCGCAGTTACCGCAGCAGTAGTGCGGTAGTCTTCACTGGTTGACTGTTTGATGTTTCCTGGTGACAGTTTGTGCGCTCCACGATGGCTTGAAAGGATGGCATTTCAATGCAATTGGACATGGTGTTAATGTATTTTGGGCTCGTCATCTTGGCCTTTCTTAATGGCCTTTAATATTGTATTGAATATGGTTTTTTCAAATAGCTGGATATTTTAAATATACACATTTGTAATTGATGAGATATAGAGAGAGGAGAGTAGAGTGTTGAAGAGAGAGCAGAACAGTGAGTAAAAAGGTGACATGAAATAGCTCTCAAGAGGAAAATAAAAATAGATTGTATCAGAAGTTGAAAATTTGAGTCGAAGCTCTATAGTGTCAAAATATGTTTTTGAGAATCAATATAATATATTTATCTGGGTTTGGTGCATATGTTTCAGTTTCATAATTTCAGTGTTTATCATTATGTATCATGTTGTGTTTTGTTTTGATGTGTTGCCTCCTGTTATCTCCCACAACATCATGGACACGTGTCAATAGTGCGCAACACCACAAATTTGAATTGGTTCTAAATGCTTCAAAATATGTTGTAGTGAAAACCATGACACTTTTCAACATATCATACCACTATAAACTTGGAAAGGTCCAAACATACAAAAAAATGATCATATGATATCGTGCCATCTATCTCTTGACATCACCCTTGACATGCATAAGTTAGCTACTTCATCACAGTTTCACCATCGTCAAAATGAGTCCAAAATACATTTCCATGCTATTGTTACATCCCTATGACATCATCCAAGACACGCATCAACATATCACATCATCTTAAACAAAACAAGGTCAAGCCAAGCCCAAAATTTGTTTGCACGCTATTGTGACACCTATCAACATTTTACACCATCGCAAATTTGACTACATTAGAGTGGATTCAAAGTCCACTATATAGTGACAATTGATCTAATACAATTTTACACTGATCGTTGATCTACTGAACACGTATCAATATAGTGCTTCACTGCAAACTCCCCATGGTCTAAAGAGAATTAAAATGTGATCATGTGCTAGCATAATATCTTTCCCATCGATGTCACTCTTTGTACTTCTAAAGTATTAACTTTGGACTTGGGAAAATAATTAGGAACTAAGGAAAGCATTGAGTGCGTCAACTAACCAAGGATGCTTAGGGGCATAAGATATGACTTAATTGATTGAAAACTACAAAGAGCAAGTCAACAAAGAAATAGAATATAAAGTGTACAATTAGGCATCACATTGTTGGACTAACCGCTAGCATCTCCCTTGAGGTTTGTGACATAGTTTAACTGCCTCCCGTAGATCTTAACTGACGCTTGTATTAGGCATTGACAGGTCGATCTTTTGGTGCAATGACAAGGCCAAAAATTGGTATCAGAGCCAGTCATGGGTTCTAACCCCTTGGGTGATGCTGAGGAGGGGATTGTTGGACTAACCACCAGCATCTCCCTTCAGGTTCACGATATGGTTGAACCGCCTCCCATGGATCTTAACTGATGCTTGTATCAGGCATTAACAGGTCAATATTTTGGTGCAACGGCAAGGCCAACACACATATGGTTTAGAAGAATTAGGGCTAAAACTCTAATAGAGCATGAAACCCTCACACTGATGTAGATCAAAGAGGACCAACTTGCCATATAATACCATGCATAAACACTCTCTACTCAAGAATAGATATGAGAAGGTCAAAACAAGAAATAGTATTCCATAAAGCATAGCTTTGACATCAATGACAACAATTTGCAACAATCTCCACCTTTTTTATTGATGGTAACACATATTGAATTTCACACTAAATTTTCTCCCCCTTTCTTATAACTCTCCCTATTCATATTTCCAAATATTCTTGTAACTCTCCCCCTCTAACATCGATGAAAAAGGATTATTACAATACTCTCCCTTTGTTCAAACTAGTAACAACAACTCTTTGCAACACCCCCCTAAGGGAGATACTCCAAGGGCAGAGTAAATATGTACTACCCTTGAACCTACGCTTCATCTAAATGTTTATTGAAAGGAAGGAGTTGTCACTCCTAGCTTCAACTTGAGATACTCAAATGCTTCCTTGGGAAAGGGCTTTGTAAAGATCTCTGTAATTTGATCTTGAGTAACCACATATTCTATTTTGACCTCTCGATTTGTAACATTTTTCTCTCTAAAAATGATGTTTGATTGATATATGCTTTGTCCTTGAATGCATCACTAGATTCTTTGAAATTTTAATTGCACTTGTGTTATCACAAAGAATGGAAATAGGTTGATTATACTCAAATTTTATATCCTTCGATGTTTGTTTTATCGAAGGCACATGAGTACAACATGATGCTACAACAATGTATTCTTCTTCTGATATAGAAAAAAGATATTAAACCTTGTTTGTTGCTTAGCCATGACACAAATCTGTCACCAAGAAAGACTACACTACCATTAGTACTCTTTGTTTCATCAATACTTCCTCTTTAAGATTGCCATTGAGAAATGAAGACTTGACATCCGTCTCATATACCTTAAAACTCTTATAGACTTAGTATGCCAAGAACATTTTAATTTCTTCCAATCTAGCAACTAGAGAAAATGTTTCTTCAAAAATCAATACCTTCTAACTGAGCATATCATTTTCAAACTAATATTTATTTATTTCTCATTACCTTCTAATTTTCATTCACTTTGTTTTTGAACACCTACTTATTACCAATTACATTCATGTTCTTATGTCTTTGAACAAGTTCCCAAGTATCATTATTTTCAATATCATTTAATTATTCTTCTATTGAGTTAATCCAATTCTCATATTTTTTAGCCTTTGCAAAATTCTTAGACTCCATTTGAGATAGAAAACATAATTTTACCTATTCATTTATTCTTACTATCCTTCTCCTAGTCATAACTCCATCATTCTTCTCTCCATATTTAATTTTTTAGAATGATTTTTCTAAACATACCTAGCTAGAAATTTTATATTTTCTCTTTTAGATTCTTCTTCTATATTTTCATTCTCTTCATCTATACTCTCATCTTCTCTTTTCAATTTTTCATAATACTGATTTATTTTAACTAATGACAAATGATGTAGATCCTCATCAATTCTCACATTTATGCTCTCAACAACCTTGTGTAATCTCTTATTGTAAAATTTTTATGCCTTGCTCCTTGATGAATAGCCAAGAAAGATACCTTCATCTGACCTAGAATTAGACTTACCCAAATTCTCTTCATCCATTATAATGCAACATTTGCTTCCAAATATTCTGAAATGCTTGACAAATGCAATTCTACCATACCATAGCTCATATGGTGTCTTACAACTGTTAATTCTTATTTTTCCTCTATTAAGGATATGTACAATAGTATGAAGTACTTATCTCTAGTATACACCATGCAACTTGGCTTCATTTAACATTTTCCTAGCCATCTCTTGAATATTTCTATTCTTTCTTTCAGCTATCCCATTTTTTTGAGGATTTCTTGTACCAGAATATTGTCTTCTAATTTCATGTTCTTCAAAGAAATCTTCAAACTCATTAGAAGTAAACTCACCACCTCAAATAAATCTTAAAATTTTTATATTTGACCTCATTTCATTTTCAGCCATAGCCTTAAATATTTTTAACATTCTCAAGGCTTCAATTTTTTCTCTTAAGAAGGCCACCCAAGTCAATCTAGTAAAATCATCAATAAATAACATAAAATAAATTTATCCATTTGAGTCTTTCTCTTGTCTATTTCCCTATTTTGTATTCTTTTTAAAATGTGTTTGCAGGCTTAATAATCTTTGGCATATCTCTCACAACATGCTTGGAATAGATACTCACAAGATTATCAAAATTGATATGACCCATTCTTTTATGTCATAAAAAAACCTCATCATATTATCCCAAAAAATAACTTCTTCCTTTGACTTCACTAAGATTGTAAAAATTTCCTTCGGAAATACAATTTGCTTCAAAAATAATCACTACATTTTTCTTGATTTCACATCCTTGGTCATGGAAAGTGACTTTTTAGCCTTTATCAAACATATTACTAACACTCAAAATATTATTCTTTAGTTCTTAAACATATAGAACATCTTCTATCCTTAGTCTTCCATCAAGGCTTAGAGATCCTTTTCCATAAATCCTAGCAGTAGTATTATGACATAATTTGATAGAGCCACCATTCCATTTCTTCAAGCTGATGAACTTAATTTAATCTCTATTCATGTGACTAGAGACCTACTGTCACTAACCCATATTTTTTCTTGAATATGAAACGCAGCTTGAATAATCACTGATTCTTCATACTTCTAACTTTCATTCTTCATTTTTCATTCCCTTTTAGGCTCTTTCTTCTGATTGGTAGGAATGTCCACATTTTCCTTCCTTTCCTATCTAGGATTATTCTTAAATACACTTCTACATAACTTTGTCATGCCCAAAAATTTTACATCGATAGCATATGGTATTGAAATCAACTAGAGGTGCAAATGGATTCTTTGTCACAAAGTTATTTGTTATTATAGAAAACCTTCTACATTCAATTGCCTTATGAAAAAAATGATTGGAAGATGTAGAGGAGGGGACTGGCTGCTTCAAGACCCAAGGTTATGAGAGGGTTCTAAGAAATAGGCTACACTAATCTACCTCAAGCTTTGCTAAGTGATTCAGAAAGTTTGAGCACTTAGGGTTGAAAAGGAAGAGAAATTTGGTTGCTATTGTCCTTTACTAACCTGAATGTTTTAGGCAGTCAAAGAAGATGACTCCCATAGTTCAATCTACAACTTAGGTAACTCACTTCCTAAGGAAAACATAGAACATAGACTCCAGTGTGGTGCATTGGTGTCTCAATGGGGTGCTAGCATCTGTATGAATAGAGAACTTCTAAGACAAACAAAAGCACTAAAAATTCAACAAATAGCTTGACTAAGAGATTTTATGATATACTAGAATGTAAAGGAAATACACAAAAAGCATACAACGAGAAGAATACTTTAACTAGATATGATTGATTTGACAAAGGAGAGATGATAAGATGGTATCAAACTTTGCACAACTTGTTTATTTGAATAGCTCCAACTGTGAAGTACCTACTAATAGAAGAATGAAAAATATTGGGGTTGTGTTTAAAGGGCTGCCTCAATTAGTCCCCCACTTTCAGTGTTTCCACCTTCATGGACAACTAGATGGAAATTATTGTATAAAAATATGAAAAAGGGAGTATAGAAATGGAGACATCAAGCAATACTCAAACAACAATACGATGTAATTCAAATACAATAATTCAAAGTGAATGAAACTAGTGGATATCACATCCTCAACCATTTTATCTAAAGGAAAATGGAGGAAGGAGAAAGCTTGCAAGCTCTTGAAAGCTAATGTTGTTGCAACAATGGAGAGGAGGAGCCAACAAAATATTTGCTTGTAGCTACAATTAAGGTGATGGTGTAGCTTGAAGGAGATGAAAATGAGTGTGTAGATTGAATTCGATCAAGAATTTGTCTAGAAGAAGGAATCATTGGGAGAATAGGCCATTTAAAGGCAAGAGCAGGATAAAAGCACATTTGAAGTTAATCAAGGAAGCAGAAAATGTTACAGTTCATGTCCAAACGAGGAGTGTAATGCCTTTGTAGATTATAGATGTAGGAATCCTACCAAGATGAAAGAACATTGTGTAGACATCTGAGTGTTGTGCTATAATCCTCGACAAAAATTTCCCCACCGACACACAAATTAGTTTCCAAGTTGATAGGGAAAGGTGGTGGGTGTATGGATTGTACCATCAAAATTAATTCTCTAAGCTAGTGAGTAATGTAAATGTGGAATTTTCTTAGGTGTGTAGATTCACACCATTAAATTTTTCCCCACTTCAATGAGCATATGCATCAATAAATTTGAGGTAAAGTAGAGAAAGATCTAAAAATAATAACCTAAATCATCAAGGAAGCAAACCACAATTTTTCATGGTCGAACATGTAGGAGAGAGAGATGATTCTATAGGTGCTCAGTCCTACGAAAATTTGAACAAAAATATCTATTGGTGTGTGGCCCTACAAAATTGGATCCATGGGTGCTCGATCTCATAGAATATGAACAAAGGTTCTATAGGTGTTCGGTCTTGCAAAGGAGGGACAAAAAATGCTAGGTCCTGGTGTCCAGAAATGAAAGCATCGATAGAGTCTAATTGACCCTTACACCTGTGCTCAATTCTACAAGGAAAGATTGACGAGGTACTTGGTCCTCCAAGCTTGATTTAAAAATTAGATTCATAGGTTCCATGTCTTGGAAAGAAACATGCTAATATGCAAACAAAATATGTTAGGCAAGAAAAAGTCACACAGACAGACACATAGTCATATCTCAGAACAAGCAATTAAATGAGAAGTTTCTAAAGGGGTTCCTCAGGAACCCTTCAAGATGGCAAGGTGTCCATGCAAAGGGACACTCTATTTGAAAAGAAATGACATTTTCACAAACACTTTTATCATCAATAATCCTTTTGAAATATTCCATCAAGGAATCTGAAAAAAAAAAAAAAATGGCCTCCTCGAAGGTAAATTGTCAAAAAAAATTCCTATGAATTTGATTTCAAAATAAAATCTTCCCAAGAGGATCCTTATTGAAGGATATGATTTTGAAAAATGTAAATATTTCGAGAAAGGTATTTTTTTTCCACTGAATACACCTTATTAAAAATCAGAGGAGTAGGAGCACATCACATCCTAAGAAAAGGAAAAAAAAGATGTAGAGATGTTGTGGCCCATGAAACATAACGAGATATATACATGGAAGTGTTATCACAAACATGAGGTAAAACACATAGGCATCACAACATCATGAAGCAAGAAAAGAAGAGAGAAATATTAATAGAGACCAAGAGATCAAGAAAAAGAAAAATGTAGGAAATGAATGACAAGGGGATCTAGGAATCCAAGGTGAGATCAAATGATTAAAATAGGTAACAAATAATGTATGGGTGAATGATCATCAATCCCATGAATTACCATATTTTAAGAATAGCACATGAATACAAAATGAAAGTAAAAAATTGGGTCAACATGGAAGGGAGGCCTAAATGCCCCAATAATTTACATCATCCCCAATCGTTGAAAATCAAGATACAAAATATAGAATAATGATGCAACATATAGAGGAAGTTTACAACACAATTTTACTCCTATATCCAAGTACCTACAAGGGTGGGGTAGTAAGGGGAGTACCCTCCAACTCTCCTACGAAAAGAGCTATGGAAGAGGGATCATCAAGGTCTTCTTCACTCAACTCCTATGAGGTGAAAGTCATTGATCTTGCAAAAATTACTGATTGAGCCGAGACATCATCAACCAAGTTAAGCATGCACTTGATAGGAGTCACATGTGTTAAATAAATGAGGGTTGAAGGAGGCACCTGAGATGCAGTATCAATCTCATCAAAAGAGTTGGTGAAAAACTCAGGAGATGTTGAGACTTCCTCCATCACCAAGATGGTGCAATCCAAAGAAAAACTCTCTCTCAAAGAAGGTGATCCCTTCTTCCAACCTCCATTGGAAGTGAGGTCATCCTCCAAATTACACTTCATTGGAGGATGTGGAATCTTCATAGAGGAAGTAGAAGGCAAGGAGGAAGAGGACAAGGCCGCAGTGGACACCACCATGGTGTTCACATATCCATAAGATGAGAGAATGAAGGTATTTTTTGAATGGACATCAAAAGAGGAGGTTCCACTGAGGGAAAGATGAACACCTATACCTTTTTGGGGTGAGGGTCATCAGTATTCATGAGAGGAGCTAAAAGAAATATTGAGACGACGTGAATAGTAAAAGAGGAAATCAAAAAGGGAGGCACAATAGGAGATGTTGAAACATGATTTGTTATCTACTATTCTACCTTCTATGAGGTATCTTGATCAACAACTAGAGCCTTCCTCAGGTGCTTACACTCATGTGCAAGCCTATTTAATTGACTTTAGGAACTATAACTTGTTTCTTGAGAAGGAATAAGAGGCTCTTGTTCTTCTACAAGCATGTCCTCTACAATGATTATAGATGGAAGGGAAGAATCCTGTACAAGAGCATGAGCAAGAAGTGTAGGAGAAGAAACCACAATAGGTGGAGAAGTAGACTCAAGCACCTTGGTAGCAGGCCTCTTCCCATTCACCACTTGAGGGTTAGGAGAAGTAAGAGGTCATGGAGGTCCAAAGGTAGGGGCAAATACATGAGGGCCCTTCCCCTTACCATAGATAACAGGCCTCTTCCCATTCACCACTCGAGGGTTAGGAGAAGTAAGAGGCCATGGAGGTCCAAAGGTAGGGGCAAATACATGAGGGCCCTTCCCCTTACCATAGATAACAGGCCTTGACACCTTGGGTAAGATGAGAATTTCAAATAATTGATGCTTGGCCTTTCCCCAAGCAAGCACCATCAGACTCTCCATGTGAAGCTTAGGAGCAGAGGCTGAAGGTGCCACAACAATGTGGGAGGTAGAAGTGGATGACACAATAGAAGAAGAGGAAGGATCCTAGGCATGAGAAAACTTCTCCTTCCCCTTTTGAGAGGAGGAGGATACAACCTTCTATTGTGCAATCATGCAGTCTTTGGCTGAAATGACATAAGGGGAGACAGAGTTGGTCACCTTCGGTGCTATGCCCCAATTCTTGTATTTAATATAGGTGTAATACAATAGGTTTTTATTTGGAGGAAACAAACCTGCAAGGGCAAGCCAAAAGTGATCTAATGAGTAGCCCTCACATGGCACCAAAGGTTTATATCCAATCTCATGCAAAATTTGCATAGAGCCCTAATTAGAAATATTTAAACACTTATGGATTATTAAAGCGACTACGTTCATGAAAACTAGTCATGGGATGCCTAGTTTCACTCTAAACAAGTCTAATTTTGGGATGATATCAAAAGGAGCATTTATAGCCCGAGGTCCTACTAGGAATTAGAGAGTGATGGAACCAATTGGAGGGACTGAGAGTCTATCATATGTATGTATTGTAATTTTTGAATTTTTGTATTCCTCCCTATGTAAAAAATTTAATAGAATATTTTCCTCCATTACCACATTCACATGACTTGTAGGGTCAACTAGAACACCAATCACAATCTTCTTGTTAATGTGAATAAGAATGAACAAAGGAGAGGGATTCTTGTTCATATTCATACGCAAGTCCTACTATATGAAAATTATAGTTGGTGATTCATTTGCAGGCTACATGGGAGGAATAGGTGGAAAGGAAACCACATTTACATACTTTGAGAACTCAAGGGAAGTAGAACTAGGAGGTTCAATTATTAGGTTTATTATTATTTTAATTTTTCCCATCGAGGTGGATAGTACCATCATTGATGCAATCCTATATCTCATGATGCAGGCACATGCATATTTCAGTATCATGTTCTAGAATGCAATGGTACAAACAAAATATATTCTCCTCGTACTAGTTGGGATAAGGTTCAGTAAGGGGTTGATGATCTAGCAAGGTTATCACTTTGTCTTAATAACTTATTTAGAATAGAAGTGTATGATTCTGATAACTTTGTGAACTATCTATTTTGTTTGAGGAATTTGTCGCCAGACACAATAGCTATATTCGCAACAAATTTACCTTTATCAAAGATTCAAACAATGGACCTACCCTCATAGTGGGAATATGAGGAAGATCCCTCGAACTAGTGAATTGTCTTCTAGTACTCCCACAATGCAGTAGAAAGATGTACAAAAGAGGGCTATTTCATGAAAGAAAACTTATCCTACCACGACCTCTATAGGTTACCAATGAAAACCTTCTACACATTTGAGTTAGACAAAGGATAAGATATCTATGAAAATAATGCTTGATACCAAGCAATGAAATTACTTATATTCTCATGCTTTCGTTGCTTACATCGGATGAGGTACAAAAAGGCCATCTCTAGCCTGGTGTTTTCATGGAACTGCTAGAGAAATTGATTCACAAGATGATAAAACAAAAATATTGAATTATCAAGCAAGGAAGAGTACCATTTTGGGGTTGTTTCCTTAGGAGATCTTTGGAACCACTTAGCCATGAAGGAATCATCGTGGAATAAATTTGTACACATGGAATTAAATATGAACACATGTATTTTTTGATCTCCCTTACCACAATGCTTCTCAAACTTTGGAATCTCCATCCCCTGGAGGATAGGAGTGTTTAGAATTCCTATTGATAAAGGATTGTGATAAAAGAAAGGCTAGAAAATCAGCTAGGAGGTGGCTAGAGATAGGTTCGCTAGCTGATTCTACATCCAACTCATGTTCTATAGTAGGGCATTCAGAACAGGGTTAGACAATGAAATAGGACTAGTGGAACCGCCCCCAGAGCCATTTTCAGAGCTACCAGAGCCACCAAAGCCACCACCCCCACTTTGCCAAGGCTTCCACCACCAGATCCAACATGGCCCCTAGAGTTACCACCACCAAAATTAGATGGAATAGTGTTGAAACCTATAGGAATTATATTTTCTTTGATGGTTGGAGGTGCCTTAGGAATGGGGGTGGTGTTGATGGAAGGGCCTAATTTGGACATGTACATCGATGTCATGGGCATCAGAACTCCTATCTACTTTTCAGAGGTTTCAAGCCTAGAACCTTGGGTAACACCCAATCCAAAGTTGTATGAAGGTACATATACTTCCACTATGTTGGTGAAGCCCCAAAGAAGCTCTTGACCCACCCTATATTTTTCTAGCATATATATCACTTCATTGACAAGCCTAGTAGCCCTAGCCATGTTTTGTTCTTTTCCAAAATGATTCATGAGATCTAGTAGCCTTCTATCTAGAGAAAATAGATGCTCTACAAAAATAGTGAGAGCATCATCCTCATTCAGAGGTAGGGTTTTAGGAGAAATGGGAGGGGTAGGGGAATGAGTGGTCTCTCTAAGGAAGATCGCCTTTCTATTTGAAACCATTTCCTAAGAAGTGAAACTAGTAGTCACCTTCGAGTAGTCCATCTCTAAATATAATACACGTCTTCCAACAACGTACCTAGAGGTCATAGATTGGGTTGCAAATCTCATAAAGCTTCATGATGCATGAGTCTACAACCTTCATGAGGCACAAGAGGAAGAATCTCTACACAAAGAAATAGATGCTATGATGTTCACATCAGGTTCACCAAAATGTAAAGGATTGGGACCGGCTGTTCGAAGACCCTAGGTCACAGGAGGGTCCTAAGAAATAGGTTGCCTTGATCTACCTCAAGCTTTGCTAAGTTATTTGGAAAGGTTGAGAACTTAGGGTTGAAAAGGAAGATCAATCTAGTTTCTACTATCCTCCTACTAACCTGAATGTTTCGTGGGGTCAAACAAGTTGATTCCTAGAGTTCAATCTGCAACTCCGTTAGCTCACTTTCTGAGGACAACAATGCAGGACATGGATTGTAGTGTGAATTGCTAGAATCTTAGTTGGGTATTGGCATCTATACAGATAAAGGACTTTTGAGATAGACAAAAACACTAAAAATACAACTAATAGCCCAACTAAGAGATTTTATGCTTATGTCACCAAAAAATATTTACCTTTGAAGAAAAGGACAATTTTGTGCCTAATTTGGTCCTGTTTTAGACACCCTTGCATCAATCACTCTCCCAAACCAATATTTATATGCCCCTAAGACACGTTATCTTTGACTTTGAGGCCTATTTCACCTAACAAATCATACAAGTCCCAACAAACAACACTAAAATCACTCAAATGTGACAAATCCCACCTAAAAAACCTTGGTGGGACTAAGTCACCCAAGATGGTGACTTAGTACCTTTTAGGGTTATTTGCATTTTTTAGTAGGAAAATCTATGGCTTGATAAAAATTCTTGATGGGTGTCAGCCTCTTAAGTCAAAATAACTAACAATTAGGTATTTTTTCTTATAAATACATGTTTTATGTCATTTTTTCAGAAGCAATATCAAGAATTAAGTGTTGAACATATTCCACAAGAAGATTCATTACTCTTTCTACAACAAAGTTGAATATTAGGGCAACAAACTAGAGTTTTTTTATATCTTCAAGCTCACTTCTCACTCAATATCTCACATTGCAAAGGGTTGATCATGGATTTCTATGGAGAATCATGGATAAATCAAGGTTGAGGAGATGCAACTATCCATCAAATCAATCTAAAGACCTTTTTTCAAAGTGGTCCCATCTTCCATTTTCTCTCTATCTTCAGCCTAAGGAAGGTTTGCATTCCATTAAGATTCATCTCTAATGTGATCTAGGTCTCTTAGAATGAGTCTTGCATTGTTCTAGTTTTATTTATGCATCTTATTCTTATACATTAGAATAGGGTTACATCATACTTCAGATTTCATAGTCTTAGACACACTTAGGGCTAGGGTTTTATGTATATTTCTTATCTCTTTCAAAGTTTAAATACCAACTAGGGGTCTGACCAAGGAAAACCCCACATTAGAAACCAAAATATATTCTATTTTGTATGATTTTACAGATCTGGACCTAGATTTTAGTGAGAAAGCATATTGCAGACTATAGGCTTCTGTTTCCACTTTTTGATTTTTAGAAAATCTAGAATGGACTAAGTTGCCAATAGTGGCACGACTTAGTCCCATTGCATGATTCTTTCAAGGATTTTTGAATATTTGGACACCCAGTTCACTGGAACAAAGGCCAAAGTAGTTTGTCAAAAATGGGACTAAGTTTCCTAGCTTGGATTAAGTGTCCCAATTGGCCTAAAACGTAGATTTTCAAAAATTTCATAGGATTTTTCAATTTCCATTTTGACTCTTGTCAGTTTCCAAGTGGACTTTTCTTTTATGTTTCCTTATCTTGTGTTGTATAGTCTCTACTTTATCCTTTTGCATATCATCATGTGTTTACAAATAACATAAGTTTCATTAGTTTGCATTCAATAGTTAGTTTATTTCTATTTCCAATTCATCACATTTAGGTTCTTCATATAGATATTCTTCAAATCACATTTAGCAATCAACATTAAATGGACCCTCTAGTTTTAGAGCGTGGAAGACTTTTGCCTCCCTCCTTCTAGGTGAAAACCCTAGAATCCTTTGGGGAATACTCTTCCCCCTAAAATTTGTAGTTCATTTTGGTGAACCTGCATTTAGAAACACCTTAATTTGATTTAGTTTGCATTTTCATCTTAGGAACCTTTCCTATTAACATTACATTGCATGTTGCATTGTTTAAATTTGCATCCTAGGGTTTCATACTTTGCGTTAGTGAAATGTTCATTTTTGCATCTCATTTCCTTAAACAATAGAGAAATTTTTCATCTTCACTTTAGATTTACATTCTATAGTACATAACACATCATTATTCATCAGAAAAATTAGAAAAAAATTCAAAAATACCCCTACAGGGACTAATTCACCACCTTGGGTGACTTAGTCCCAATGCTCATTTTGCATTAGTGATTTATGTACTTCCTTGCTAGTTTCTAAAGTTTTTGTTTGTTCCAATTGATTATTTGTTTACATTCAGTTAATTTTGGTTATATCGTCATCATTAGTATAAGCATCTTTTACTTTGATGGCATTTATGAATAGCATTAGATCTTTGAAAGTTTCATTTTCTGCATTAGTTCCTAGTTTGTTTAAAGCAAGTTCATTAGAACATGAAGCCAAAACATTAGATACACCACATAAAAAATATTCACACACTTCTTCACTATAGGAAAACTATATCATCTAAACCTTTTAGTAGTGATGACTGGGATAAGTTATATGAAGCTCGACAGGCTTTCCTCTCACTAAGTTCATCCACTAAGGTTCGTGATGATAAACCCAAACCAACCACTGATAACCTATCCCCAAAACCTTTTAGCTGTGATGATATGGATATGTTAGATGAAGCTCTTTAGAACATCATCTCACCGAAATCATTCACTAAGGCTTGTTGTGAGAAAAATCAAACAAAATATGTCAATGTAATACCTTCCCATAAACCTCAAACTCCATCCAAACCTGAATTTACCCTTTACCCACCTAAGCATGATGTTGTTGCTAACACTTATTACACTAGAAATAACCCACACCCCCAACAAGCCACATCAACACCCTTACCTTTATCCAACCCTATCTTACCTGTGGCCCCTCGTTTAAATTCACACCTTAGGGAGTACTATCTTGTTGAGCAACTTAAGAATACTCCCACCAAGATATCCCTTTGGGATGTTCTTCAGAACTCCCCCAACTATCATTCTATGCTTCAAACAACATTGCAAAAAATAGTGGTCCCTCTTGGTACGAATGAAAATGATGTGGAAACTCTAATACAAGGAATGAATACAATCAATGTAAGCATTACCTTCTATCAAGATGATCTCCCTCTTGTAGAATTAAGAAATCAAAATGAATCCTTTATGATAATAGCCCAATACAATCAGACAGGCATCAAACGGGCCCTTGTTGACAATGGATCTACCCTTAATGTGTGTAGTGTGAAGCTTATTGATAGATTGCATGTGGATAAATTTCAAAAAAAATCTGATTACTTATCTATTAGAGGATTTTACAATGTTACAAGGAAATTGCTGGGTTTCATTACTTTACCTATTACCATCGAGATGGTTACCCTACCAACTCCTATTCATGTCATGCCCTATGATTTTTCCTATAATCTCCTCTTGGGAAGAGCATGGATCCATGAGATGCATGTGGTACCGTTGACTCTTCATCGCAAAATGAAATATGTTTATAATAACAAGTTTAATATCAAATTGACATAGACCCCGAGCCTGAAATTTGCTTGCAACTTTAAAAGGGAACAAGTCCTCTCAAAACATTTATTCCCACCTCCAACATAGCACCTCTTGAGAATAATAAAAAATAAGAAGAATCAAAGTCTAACTTACTTGGTGATGATTGGGGATCATTAGAATTCACACCTTCATTTATGGACAATACATAACCACACGAAAAGAGGATGAAAAACAAGAAAAACCAACAGTCAAGTGTCTTCCCAAAAATGACGAAAAACCTTCCCACACATATACCTCATCTCCTTTGGAATAAAAAACAACGTATAAAACAAATTTTGATGAGATAGATTACCAACAACCACCCAACCCACATGAAATGGAAAGACTTTATGGATGAGGTTATGATCTTGTGAAACAATTAGGATACAATGGTAAAGGATGTGGAAAACATGAACAAGGCATTCGAGCTCCCATTGAACCTAATAAACAAGAGACTAAGACTGGTTTAGGGTTTTCCTTTTCTAGAACTACAAAATAAAATCAATGCCCATCATTCAACATCAATACTATCATGTGTACACTAAGAATCAATCTCACACTCAAACATCCCAAACTCCTTGATATGGATTCCCCACCATTAGCCTATGTTAACGACGATGACACTTTGAAACACACATTAGGTTCTTTTGATAAGATTTTTGTTCCCAAGAGGAAAATTTCTTGTGCTATGATAAGTACCAAGCTCAATGTTATTGACATTAATGAAACTCCCACGAGCATGGAACCATATGATCCAAAATTTTCTAAGTCAAATGCACTTCCCTTGAGGGATACCATTGGCATACCAATGGATATCGACGATAAAGACAAAGTCATTAAAATTAAGAATTTCCTTGATGATGAAGAATAAGAGGATCTTGCAACCTTTCTTCAAGCCTTTCTTGAACTCTTCACTTGAAAATATTCTGATATGCCAGGAATAGATCCAAATATTGTCACTCATAACATTGTCCTTGGTGAAAATGCTAAGCCTGTTCACTAAAAGAAATGAAAAATGAACCCTAAGATAGCCTTGCATGTTAAAGGAGAACTTGAAAAGATCCTTGACACAGGTTTCATTCAACCTATTGATTTTTCTCCTTGGATATCAAATATTTTTGCATTTTCTAAACCTAATAATCGAGTTAGGATATGTACAGATTTTCGTGACTTGAATAAAGCTTCTTTAAAGGATGATTTTCCTCTTCCTAACACTGACATGATCATAGATTCAACTACTAGACATACTTTGTTGTCATTTATGGATGGATTTTCAGGATATAATCAAATCTTCATCAACCCACAAGATCAATAAAAGACGACATTCATGTCCGCTTGGGGAACATTTTGTTGGGTTATGATGCCTTTTGGATTAAAGAACATAGGTGCTACTTATCAACTAGAAATGACATTAATATTTTATGATTAAATACATAATATCTTGGAAGATTATGTTGATGACACTCTAGGTAAATCCTTGACCCAACAAGATAATGTGACTTTTCTTCAACAAATCTTTGAGCAAATGCGTAAGTATAACATGTGCTTAAATCCAAAAAGTGTGTCTTTGGAGTAAATAGTGGTAAACTTTTAGGGTTTATCATATATCACAGAGGCATTGAAGTGGACATGAAGAAAATTGATGCCATAATTAAAATGCCACCTCCTCGCAATATTTCCCAATTACATACATTACAAGGAAGGATTCAAGCCATCTGTCATTTTGTCGACTCCTTAGCTGATTGAACATTACTTCTTACACACCTTCTCAAAAAGGATGTGCAGTTTGATTGGAATGACAATTGTAAACAAGCCTTTGAGAGTTTGGAAGAATAACTTACAACTCTACCTATTTTAAAACCCGCTATACCAACCAAACCATTCATCCTTTATATTGCCTCTTCCACCCATGCTCTTGCCGCATTGTTTGCCCAACAAGATGACAATGGAAAAGAGAATCTTGTCAATTACATTATTTGAACCCTAATAGACTATGAAACACGCTACACAACCATCAAAACAAATGTTTGGCTCTTGTATTCACTACTAGTAACTTGCGACATTATTTACTAAACACATAAATACAAGTGATGATAAAATTTAATCCTCTTAAATATCTTTTCAATAAAATAGATCTATCAGGATGTCTTGCTAAATGGGTAATGTTGTTGACTGAGTTTGACCTTAAGTTTGTTTCCCAAAAATAAATCAAAGGCCAAGCCTTAACTGACCACTTAGTTGATTCTCCTTCACCTTTAGCATTACTTACCAATGATTGATTTCCTGATGATAGTGTGTTGACCATAGAGCTTCCTACATGGGAATTGAACTTTGATGGATCCAAGTGTCAGATAGGCTCTGGTGTTCAAGTTATATTAATTCCACCCATAGGAAAGCCTATTCCCTTGTCGTATCGCTTAAATTTCTTATGTACAAATAACATATTTGAATATGAAGTGTTAATTGTTGGATTTTGTGTTGCTTTAGTCATGGGAGTAAAATATATCAAGATCTTTGGTGATTCACAATTAGTGATAAAAAAAAATCAATTGTCTCTATCTAACTAAGAATGATAAATTATTGCAATATAAGTATCTCATACAGAATTTTTTTTTAAAAAATAAATCATTCACCATTGATAACATCCCTTGAAAAGATAATCGACACGTATATGCAATGGCTAGTGTGGCTTCTCTTATATCTCCTTCAGATCCTTCCGAAAACATCATGTTTACAATCCACCCCATCCTGAAGCCCTCCATTAGTGATAAATCTGATGATGTACTCCCAACATTCCTAAGTAATTCATGTGAACGGTATGATTCCATATATAACTATTAAAAAGATGGTACCATTCTAGAGCTTACAACCCGGAACACCTGTAGTCATCTAAAAAAATTAGCAAACAAGTACATAATCCTTGCCGATACATTGTATAGAATATCCTTTGATGGAATTCTCCTATGATGTCTCAAAAATTTTGAAAATCATATCGCCCTTGAATAGGCCCATTCTAGTGCTTATGGAGGTCATTTTGGAGGAAGAAACTTAGCCCGAAAACTCCTTTGTATGGGTTACTACTAGAAACATATGGAGAAAAATTGTTATGCGTATGTTAAGCGATGTGGGTATGTGCAAGATCATCATGGAAAAAATAGGCCCTTAAGTGGCAATAAAATTCAGAAAATCAAAGTTAGGCAACTTGACGTAAAAACTTGAATAAGCTATCTATATTATTTAAAAAATATGTAACAATAGAATCTGTATAAAATTGAATTTAGTTTCTAAACTACTAGGTTTATTTTTTATTTTTTAAAATCTATTTGGTGAAAATTTGAAATTTCAATGCAGTAGTACTTAAATTTTAGGGAAAAAATAAGAAGTAGGTGTCTATCTAACCACCCTAACCACAATAAAATGATAATATTTTTTTATAATATTTTAGATCTAATTAGGGGACTCATGTCCCGATGTGATGCATATTTTTTTGTAATTTTCTTCCAAGTAAATAATTAATTATGAATTTTTTATTACAACTTTTAAAAAATATAAAAACTCATGTGTCTGACCACCTTAACATGGTCAAAACTTCATGAAATTCAATTCTTTTTTTTTAAATCCTATAGTATGTGAAGCATAGAATGTGATGCATGTTTGGATTCAAAAAATGTGATACCATTTGAAGCTATAGATTTTTTTCAATCACCTATCAATCGGGACTTTAGTCATAATTCAAATAGAAAATGAATAATAATTATTTATTAAATTCAAAGTAAAGCATAATTTATATTGGTGGAAAGCTGAGAATCCCCTTTAAAAACCCTTTTCATTTCATCAATTTTGGGTAAGAAAAAAATTGTAACCACATGGGCCATCATATCACTTAAATATGCAACTTTTTGCCCATCATGATCCTGACATACCCATGTCACAAATGCCAAGAGCACAACTTTATTCATGCTCTTGCTTCATAGCTCTATTCTCAAATCCCTATTTGATCATTCTATGTGTGGGGATTGGATCTATTCAAAACAATTTGACCACCTTCTTCCGTTGGGGGTACGTTTATCATTACTACACCTGATTATTTCACCAAATGGGTCAAATCTATTCCTCTATGGTCGAAAACTATTGATGTGATATGCTATTTCTTATTGGAACACATAATCGCTCACTTTGGACTCCCTTCTGCATTAGTGTTGGATAATGACACACCATTTAAAAATAATGATGTTCAGAAGTTCTCAAAGACCTTTCATATTGAACATCATTTTTCAACACCTTACCACCCACAATCTAATGGTCAAATTGAAAGCACTAATAAAATCCTTTAACAAATCCTCAAGAAAATTGTTAATCTAAACTAAACATATTTTGACATGCAATTGCAATATGCGTTATGGACCTATCACACGAGTGTTCACTCTTCTACGACCAATAAACCTTTCAACATTTTCTAGAGTATTGAGGCTATGATACCTTTGGAGTTAGAAATCACATCCTTATGGATTACTCTCCAAGGTCTTGTCGATAATGACACCTATACGCAACGACGATTACACCAACTTGAAATTCTTGATGAACAACGCATTAATCCTCTCGAGCATCTTTAGGATTACACAAAATAATGACAATGCAAACATTATATCGATGTGATATGTCAGACATTTAACAAAGGTGATTTAGTTTTATATGAAAATCAACAAAATGCTACTGTCGATTATGCTGAAAAAGGAAAATTCAACTCTAATTAGTTAGGACCCTATGTAATCAATACAAATTATAGATCTAGCGCTTATACATTAATAACACTTGATGGAACTCCTCTTAAAGACCCTATTAATCTCACACATATACATCGGTATTATGTCTAGTCCCTTTGAATGGTATGAATTATAAAGCAGTGTTTTTAGAGCTATTGGATCATATCCTATATGATTTCGCATTGCTTTTTTCTTTAAAAATGCTTATGTATATGTCTTAAACACTAACGTGATTATTTAATTCATTTTATTATTGCTTTAGGTTTCATACTATTCAAAATTCCTCTTATGTGTTATGTTACTTTCAACCATAAGTGCATAACATACTTAATTTTCATGTTGTATCTAAGAGAAACTATAGCAAGTTTTAATTAGATCACCTAATCTTTGTTAAATCATGAAGACATTAGTTAAGTAATCTTATAAATGCTATTTAATTAATCACATTGTCATTTAACATTCACAAATTAATACAAGACATATAGCATCCAAATGCTTACATATATATATATATAATTTTGTGTACATGTCATCAAAATATATAGTGACTGAGGATAGTGCTCACCAGATCCCTTAGGATCTGGTACTCATGCTACATAAATAGTCGAATGTCGGGAGACGGTTGTGCATGGTCGTGATCATGATCCACTAAATTTGATCACAAACTCTAACCCCTTCATCCGTGCAAGATTCACTTGATGCTCTCCTGCTATCTGATCCCTCTCTTTCTATACTCATGTCACCTCTCTCTCTAGTCTCTCAAACTCTACTAGAGTCCTCGATGTTTGTGCTTGTGATGTGGTCCCATCTTAGTGGACTCGTCTCCTCAAGCTATCATACAATTCTTGTAGTCTCATGAATGGTTTAAGGGACTCTGGATCTCACTCCATAATAGGTGGGGGCACATAATCTAATTCCACCTCCTCCTCATTGATAGACGCTGGCACTATCTCTATAGCTCCTTGATGGTAGAGATCCCACCAATCCTTCATGGGCCCTACAAGATAGAAATAATACATAAACAATCCACATAATGATATATATATATATATATATATATATATATGCATAAAGGGTATGTGTAGGATCATGATGGGCCAAAAAGTGGTGATATGTAAGTGATATGATGGCCCATGTGGCAGACGAATTTGTTTATTATCCAAAATCGATGAAACGAAAAGGGTTTTTAAAGGAGATTCTCATATTTCCACCAATATAAATTATGGTTTATTTCGAATTTAATAAATAATTATTATTCATTTTCTATTTGAATTACGAGTAAAGTCCTAATTGATAGGTTGATTGAAAAAAATCTATAGCTTTCAAATGGTATCACAGTTTTTGAATGCAAAACATGCATCACATTCTACGCTTCGCATACTATAAGATTAAACAAAAAATTGAATTTCATGAAGTTTTGACCAAGTTAACGTGGTAAGACATACAAGTTTTTATATTTTTAAAAATTTGTAATAAAAAATTCACAATTAATTATTTACTTAGAAAAAAATTACAAAAAAAATGCATCACATCGGGACATGAGTCTTTAATTTATATCTAAAATATTATAATTTTTTTTTATCATTTTATTGTGGTTATGGTGGTTAGACAGACACCTACTTCTTATTTTTCCCTGAAATTTAAGTACTACTACATTGAAATTTTAAATTTTAACCAAATAGATTTTCATTTTTTATAAATAAACCTAGTAGTTTAGAAACTAAATTCAATTTTCTACAAATTCTACTCTTACATATTTTTGAAATAATATAGATAACTTATTCATTTTTTTATGTCAAGTTGCCTAACTCTTATATTTCTGAATTTTATTGCCACTTAAGGGCCTATTTTTTCCATGATAATCTTGCACATACCCTAAAGTAATACACAAAATGGCTTTGGAAGTGGATCTTCAAAGTAGAGATGTCAATAAGCCTTATGACTATGCAAATTTTATCTTTTCGGGCCATATGGCCCTATGTTCCATAAAGGAAAATGAAAGCATAGTCCATTTTAAATTTTATTCCTTATTGTGCCACATTCTTTTATATAGTGGAAGAAAGGTTATTTCTCCTCGTTCATATATAAGAGATTTTTCTTCTTAGAAGAGAATTATCCTAGAGTAAGAAAGGAAATGTACATATAGGATATCAATTATGATACCTCAAATTAAAATAGTTTTGAGGAGTTCTTTGTCAGAGAGACTTTGAGGAATCTAAGTGAGAAGATTGATTGGGGTTTTCTAGAAAGTGTTAGGAAATTTTTAAGACCAAGGGAACTTCAACCAAAATTAGGGTTTAATCATAATTGGAGTGAGTGGTTTTTCTATTCAAATCCCATAGTCATAAGGGTTTATGGTTCCCCGATGATAGCCCACATCTTACTTAAATTTTTCCCAGACTGAATTGGATTCATGGAAATTGTTTGGCAGTTGAATGACTTAGATAAGACTCATATCAAAAACTACAAGAAACATGCACTTCTACCCTCCACATTGTATTTTTCTAGATTTCTAGTTCACAGCTAGAGAGGGGTTAGAATTACTTCTAAACAGGTTGATACCCTACAAAATGAGGGTAGATAAGGTGAGGAAATATGATCTTGAGCATTTTATCCAAAATGCTAGGATATATATATATATTGCATTTATTTATGAACATCATCCAATTCAGGATCAAATTAGGAACTACTCCTTTTAATATTGAGCCACAAAAATAAGGGAGCAATGGGTGATGATTTAAATTATAGAAGACAAGAGGAAGAGGGTGGATCCCTCTTAAAAAGGAGAACACACAAATATGGAGGACCAAGTCCTTAGAATCATGAAAATGTTGGATAATACAACCAATTGATTGGCTAATGTGTCACTGAAGGTATTGTTGGCCTTTTCATTGCACCAAAAAGATCGAACTTTCAATGCCCGATACAAGCGTCAGTTAAGATCCACGAGAGGTGATTAAACCATCTTGCCAACCCAAACGGAGATGTTGGTGGTTAGTCCAACAATCCCCCCCTCAGCATCACTTAAGGGGTTTGAACCCATGACCGGCTCTAATACCAATTGTTGGCCTTGTTGTTGCACCAAAATATTGACCTTTCAAAGCTTGATACAAGCATTAGTTAAGATCCACAAGAGGCGGTTAAACCATGTTGTGAACCCGAAGCGAGATGCTAGCGGTTAGTCCAAAAAGTATATTAGATAGATAAACATTTTCCCTCTTCTCAAGCAATGGGACAATCAAGCCCATGACAAATCACACTGCTCCAATAGATAACTCCTACAATAGAGTCATTGGTCGACTACCCTTTGGATCTAGATGATTTTCCTAATGATTTAGATATGATGAAAGTTGTGCAAACCCCTTGAAAGTTCATAGTTGAAAGGACCTCTAATGAGATAATGTTAATAAATTTTGAAACTTATGGGTTGGTGGTTGATGATATCATGGCATTGGCATGTACAAAATTTATGTTAGATGATAGATTCATCACCATTCAATAGATTCAAGACTTCCTACAGAAGAATAATGGTGAGGCTTTTAGGCTAAAAATGTATGAAGCCAAGATAACCATAAAAAAGGAAAATAAAGATGAAATTGTAGTAGAGAAATGGGTAGATATTAATGTAGACATGGAGAACATGACCCCAAAAAAGGAGAGGGAGATAGTTAGGAGGAGTGGATATTTTCTACTACCAAGATGGGACATATCATCCACAATTGCATTTGATACCAACAGAAGATAAGAGGTAGATGAACCTATCCTAACATTACAGGAACAAGTTTATGCATTGTATTTTAGAATATTTTTTAATCGAAGCCATGAGACCTATGCTATTTAGTCAATTTACTGAAACTAACAAAATGGGTATCGAGCGATGGTTTTGAATAGTTCATAATTTTTCCCTAGAAACTACATAATGGTGGTGGTGGTTCGACCATTGGAGCTCCCATTTTCTGATTGCATAGAAGATGAATATCTGCATTAGGTATTTAAGGTAAACTACTCAGTAGTCCTTAATTGCATCAAAACTTTGATAGGAGAAGAGATCTGGATACGAGTTCACAAAGAATAGTTTTTCTTGCCAATCTTCTTTCTATCTTCCTATCCAATAAGCTGGACTTGCTTCAAAATTTTGAATTCCTTCAGTCTATTGCTAACAAAACTATGAAGGTAGAATATTTGCAAAATGGTGTTTTGTTGCAGAGTGTTCAAGGCTATGATCTTACACATGATGAAGGGTTTTTTGGAATCCTCTTTCCTAGACATTATCTCTACCATAAACAGAGATATGTTGACACCTGCGAAGCCCTTAAACTCTCTTTGCTTAAAGGCTCATTGACTTACTTGTATCAATCTCTAAGTAGGTTTCATTTTTATTTTGATAAGGAGGAGATTGATAATTTTAAAAGAAAGTACCATACACTTTCCATTCTATTGTCTCACCAGCATGTTCAAGGTTTGCAATAGATTGTAATATGCCAAATTTTTAGACCAACATGGTGAATGTGTAGATTCTAGACATAAACATTATAGTTCATTCTTAGGCTCAGGCTGCAAGTCAAATTCAAATGCTAGTTGTTGAAGGCCAGGAAGAGAATTCATTCAACCAAGGTAATAGGGGTGCTTAAATAGTCATCTATGTAGTATTTTTTTTGTGGGTATTTAGAAGTATATACAAAAATGAAGTCAAGGTGCTAGGGTTAGAATGTAATAATCTGGAGAGATCAATTTTGTTTAAAATTATAATACTCTTTTGGGTGGTAGGGTTTGGCATGTAATTTTATATAGTGATAGTAGTTATCAACTAGGTTTTGATCCAATTACCAAACTTTAAACTTTATATGTATTAAACTATATTATATTAATATATATAGGCTTTTGGCCTCTTGCTTAAAAAAAAAAAAAAACCCAGGTCATAAATGTCACAAATGAATTGTTTGGAAATATAATTGTCGAGAGGTTGGGGGATAAAAGTGCTCCTTAGGAAGCATTAACAACTATTTTTATAAAGTTACTAGTATGGAAATTGGAAGTAGATATTCCTAAGGTAAATGCTTTAAATTTGAAGTTGTAGGTGTTGAATGCACATGACAATTGAGAGGGGAGGAGTGAATCAATTGTATCTTGAAACTTCAAAACCTTCATTAACATTAGGATCCACATTCCTTCATTAAACCTTTAAATATGTTATGATGATTTAGAATGAAAAGTAAATAACAAAAACTAAAACAACTCAACACCATACACAAGAGAACACTAGATTTATGTAGAAAACCCAAGGAGGGAAAAACCATGATGAGGATTAGCTCACAATATAAGTAATATCAATACCAAATACAATAGGGCTTAATACCCAAAGAAGAAAGTCTCAATACCAAAAGGCTCACAACTAGAATAGAAAAGAAGATAGAGAAGGAACGTTACAAAAAAAATCATCTCAATGCAATAGAGAATCCACCAGAATGACATCAACACCTTTGTAGTGTGATTGAAGAATTTAGCCACCTTCTTCTCACTTCATATAGTAAACTAGCACATGAAAGCTCACATTCCATTACTCAATTTGGACCTCTAACACACTGCACTTTGAATCATTCACATCTATCTTAACATCCTTCAACAACTCAACTCATATTTATATAGTCTTCAACCTTGAAACCTTCTCAAAGGTTGATTATGCACATCAACCATAAAAATTAAAATTAGGTCAATGCCAAAACACTTCCATAGTAGATATAAGTGAAATAAGATCACATCAAACCTTAATTATGACTAAAATCTTTAACAACACACAACCACATGCTTCCACAAATAATAATCATCCATTGCAAGTAGTGTAAACACCAAGTTGGTCATTACCCATGCAAACATCATTAAAATTTTAAGTACACACTTACTAAATCCTTCACAACACCTTCCACCAAAAGAATGTACACACCCAATACACTCGGACAACTCTAGGATACATTGTTACTAAAGAAACATACTTCTGAAGCACCAAACCTAAAAACCATCTTGATTGAAAAAAGATACCAACATCATCAACACTCTTTCATATTTGCAAGACCTAAAACATAATTGTGAAGAAAAATAGAGGGGAAATTTTCTCAAAGACACCTTTATAATGCAGCTCATTCACACACTAGTGAACAAAACTTGTTTTGTAAAATGATCTAACATACCAAATCTTGAATACAATGCCTCTAAACATATCTAATCAACATATCCAAATCGCATAGGTAGATATTCAACCTGGAAGAAATGGAGAGCAACACAAGAACATAACTCGACAACCCAAAACACCATTGCAATACATGGTTTCCTCTTTTTGTCAAACTTTCTCAAAATAACTTGGAAACCAAGCACTAGAGAGACATACTCATCATCTTCAGCACTTCCTCATCCATAGACAAAATCTTATCAAAGGAACACTAGAGGTTGATACCAATAGATTTACCAATGACAACATAATGCAACTAATCAAAGCATGGATATCATCAACTACTTATACTCTTACCCAATAGTATACATCAATGTCAACATAGGCTTTTTGACATCAATGACAAAATTAACTTCTCATACTTGCAAAAATCTACCCCTTTGTCATTAATGGAAACACATGATGTGCAAAAAGCACTAGACACAACAACTCTGAATCCCAATACACTATATCTCTTCACATTACTTCTCCTCCTGAATAACATGTCTTTTTCACATTGTTCTCTCCCCATTTGTAGCTTATATTATTTACTTTTTTCTCCATGATAACTTGTTTTATTTCACATTAATTTCTATCCCCCTTATTACTTATTATGCATCACTTGTGTCTCTCACCCCCTTTCACATCAATGGAAAAGGACCAAAATATTTGCATTGTTTATTTTCTTCCATTGACAACAATCAACCTGCATACTATTGCTCTGCAACAATTTTCCTAACTTGTACCAAATAAACAACCTCTATATAATATCAACACACACCCTTGTGACTATAACAAGAAACAATGCTACTAACTACCCCCCTAAGAGGTAGCCACCAACATTAGTCCAGACCAATGAATCAATCTTGAGAACAACTAGATTGATACATCTCCTTATGCATCTAGTTTAAAGAAGGAGGGGAACTAACCCCCAACTTCTCCCAGAGATAGTCAAAATCATTCTTAGGAAGAAAATTAGTGAATATGTTAGCAATCTGATCCTTTATAGGTACATATTCAAGCTTATCTTCATTCTTTGAAACCTTATCTCTTAGAAAGTGATACTTGATTGAAATATGTTTTGTCCATAAATGTATTATTGGGTTCTTTGAAATATTTATTTCACTTATGTTATCACAAAAAGATGGAAATATGCTCATCATACACCGCTCTAATATACTTCAATGTTTTCCTCATCCAAAAAACTTATGTGCAACAAAATATTGCTAGAATGTACTCAGCTTCTATTGTAGATAAAGATATTGAATCTTGTTTCTTGCTTAGCTATGATACTAATCTACATCCAAAAAATAATGCACCACCACTTCTACTTTTTATATCATCAACACAAACAGCCCAATCTACATCTATGTAAGCAATCAAAGTGAAGTTAGTATCCATTGGATACCATAAGCCATAATTCAGAATTCCCTTTAAATATTTGAATATCCTCTTCACTGCTACAATATTTGAATCTCTAGGATCTTCTTGAAATATAGTTACAAAAAAAATTGCATGCATGATATCAAGTCTAGTAGTAGCTAGGCATAGCAATCCACCAATCATTGATCTACACTTTCTCTAATCAGCCTTAGGAGATTCATCATTCTTTCTCAGGTTGTAACCAGTAACCATAGGAGTACATACCGGTTTAGAGTACTCAATTACAAACTTCTTGAGCATTTTTTTGACATACTTTGATTTTGAGATGAATATATATTTGTTTTTTTGGTTGACTTGTATCGCAAGGAAGAAATTCATCTCCCCAAACATAGAAATATCAAACTCTTTTTGCATCTCTTCTACAAATTTCTTACACATAGTTCATTACCTCCAAAAATTATGTCATCAACATACACAACCACAATCAAGATTTGATCTTTTCCAACTTTAATGTAAATATTACTATTTGTGGTACCTTTATTGAATCCTTGTTGTGTCAAATAGATATGCAACTTTGCATACCAAGCTTTGGGAGCTTTCTTTAATCCAAATAATACCTTCTTTAATAAAAAAACCATATTTGGTTTGTTGGATAATTGAAATCCTTTTGGCTGTTCAATGTATACTTCTTCTTCCAATCCTCCATTCAAGAAAGCAGACTTCACGTCCATTTGATAAACTTAAAATTCCTTGTGTGCTACAAAAGATAAAAACACCTTGATAGACTCCATTCTCCCCACCAGAGAAAATGTCTCTTCAAAATCTATTCCATCAACTTGTGAGTAGCCCTTACACACAAGCCTTGCCTTGCTTCTTATCACTTCTCCATTCTCATTCAATTTTTTTATGAACACCCATTTAGATCCAACTATAATTTTATTTTCAAGTCTTGGGACAACTTCCCAATTTTGATTCTTCTCAATCTACAGTAATTCTTCTTTTATAGCCTTCATCTAGTGTTCATCTTTTCATGACTCAATAACTATTTTAGGTTCAATTTTAGAAAGTAAAGAAAATTTTACCTCTTCTTTAGCAGCTTTCCTTTTTATCAATACACCTTTTCTTTTGTCTCTAATGATCTATTGTTCAGGATGATTCCTCTGCACATACTTAGGGGTTCTATGGGTCTTTTCTAGGGCTTCTTCCTCTTCAATCTGTACTTCTTTTTCCTTAGCCTTTTATTTTTCTCTATAATCAAGTTCATATAATTCATATCCATCTATCACCACTGAGTTCTAAAGATCTTCATCAACCTTGAAACTTGTACTTTCAACAATATTTATTAGTCTCTTGTTGTAGCACTCGTAGGTTTTGCTTTTAGTAGAATATCCAAGGAGTATTCTTTCATTAGACCTTGCATCAAACTTTCTCAAGTTTTCTTCATATATTTTGATATAACACTTACTGTCATGTACTAATTTTAGTAATTATTTAATTACAATTATTAATCATTAGATTTGCATGTCTATGTTAGATGATTATTTAAATTTAAATTTAAATGAAAATAAAAATGAAATGATTTGAAATTCATTATTATGAAATTTGGGGATTGTCATTGCTGATGAGGATTTGAGTGCAAGTGAACGCAGGAACAGGTGAACGAGAATGAAGGCGAGAACATTGATTAGGTAGAGTCATTTTAGCCATTAGACATTGATAAGGATGATGGAATCTCACACACCACTTAGTTATTACAATGTATTTTTGTAATGATTATTATTTGAAAAATTTTAATAACTTTATATGATTGCTCAAATATATGTGAAAAGGAATATGTTTTTTTTTTAAATTGAATGATTGATTATTTACGAAGAGTTCTTCAATTGAGTATATTATGTTGTTATGTGGAAAAAAATATTTAAATGAAAGTAGAAATATATATGTTTGAATAAGAATATATATTAAATTTAGTTATTTAATGGAAATTAGAAATAAATGCAATACGTTTTAAATTTGAATTGAAATGAGAAGAGTAGTAAATATGTTAACTGTTAGTCATAATTAAATGAGAAGTAAATAGGCAATAAATTATGGAAAAAGGGGGATCGAAATTTCTAAAAATATCAACATGCAAGCAAAGAATAAAGGAGAGGAAGAAAACAATAGTAAAGAAGGAGTTAAGGGAGAGAATTGAGGATCAAGATTTGGGATTCATCATACACATGTGAGAAAAGAAGAGAGAGGTTGTTTTAATATCTTCATAACTCACACGCATGTGGAGGGAGAATAAAAGAGTAAGGAGAGAACAAAAATCTCTTTCCACCTTTCATGAGTAGAAGAAGAAGGAAGGCATGGCCAAAAGGAGACTAGTGAATCCAACATAGAAAAAAAAAACTCTCCATCATATGCATGTGGAAGCATAGGAAGAGGACACAAGTACAGGAGAGAACTCTTCCTCATGCGTGATAAGGAGTAGAGGAAGATGCGGCCAGGAGAGGGAGTAAAGAATTTAGGAAGAAGAAAATATCTTCTTAACACATGCACATATGAGAAAGGAGAAGGCACGATAGAAGGGAGGAGAGACCAAAAGTAAGGAAAAATAAGAATATACGATGTTGACAAAGAATCAGAGGAAGGGTGAGGAAGCAAAAAGAAATCAAATACCATAGGAACAACAAGAGGAAAGTAGATAGAGGGAAAGAGAAAGACAGTCAGAGCACAGAGAGAAACCTACAGGAAATATACTCACAGAAAGAATAGAAGAAAAATGGTTCATCTCCAGATTTAGGAAAACACACAACTACGGGAGATTGACAAGTAGATTCGATGGAAATTACAATTACCAAACTCTCAATCTTAATAAGTTTTAGTTACTATTTTCTTTTGCTCATATAATTTAACAAATGAAAACATATTACTGTTTTTACTAAATTTAGAAGAAAGTTTATACACCTGACTGTATTTTCATGTAGATAAAGAAAAAGCTTGAACAGAAAACTATTAAGAGACAGTAGATTTCTTTATTTAGAGAATTCTACTTTAGCATATTAAAAAGATATGCACATAAAACTATATGTTTAAGATTTATTTCAGTATTTAATAAAGATTCACACAAAAAACTCAAAGTTTTAGATTTAGGAAACTTCCAGAAGAAAATCTAAAAGTGTGTTAAACTATGCCTGTTAGAGAGATAAAATTTTGGAAGAAAAGAATAGAAGAGATAGGGAAACTTCTACAGAATTATATAGTTGAATGTTTTTGGTTTAAATAAAATTTAAACTAATAAGATAAAAATAATTTTTTGTATTTAAAGATGCTTGAAAAGTAAAAGTTAAATTTGATAATTCTCAAGGAATGATTCTAAAATTGGCTACGAAACAGAATTAAATATGAGGTTTTACATTTTTAAAAATATAATATTTTAGGGAAATATGAAAAACAGAAAAGAAATAAAGAAAAATAAAAATATACTTACTTTGAAATGAAACGAATTAGAAGAAGATTATATTTAGGTGTAGATGAGATTTATGAGTAAATGAACCAAAAGAATGTGTGTTCTTTTATTTATTTTGAATATGAACATAATGTTTTTACGATTTAAATCTCCGAGATTATTGTATTAAAACCATGTTTGCATGAAAATAAAAGTGCAGTTCATGTGTTTGGGAAAGATAATTTTAATTTTGAATGGAACCATGCATGCTTGATAATTGAATGTGCATGACATGTGTTTGGAAAGTTACCTTCCAGGATGGGTGCCAAATATGGGTTTTTAGAGAGCGTAGTTTTGCTTTTCCAAAACTACTATTATTTGTCGTGCATGAAATTTTACTTGGCCAAGTAACTTAAGGACCATTGAAATAGATGGAATGTAAATAGCTCTCTACCATATCCTAGTATCAAACTTGCTTGTTTCTTAAATGAATTAGAAAAAGGAAAATGCTTGTGGATTTACTAGTTATACTAGGCACGCGTCAGATTCCATCTTCCTTGTCGACTTGTTTTTGCTAAGTGATTTGTGTAGGGTCGGGTATTCTTTGAATGATTAAGGAATTCTGGGGAAGCATAAGCTTTGAGGTTGGGCAGAAAAAGTGCCTGAACCTTGTTCTCATCTTCATGTTTGAAGATAAGCAATTGGATTGAAGATCAAATGAAGATTTCTTCATATATCAATTATATTTTATTCTTATATGATCATTGTAGAACTTAAGGTGACAAAATGCCTAAATCTTGAATTGTAAATTTCTTTTACAATGTTTTATATTATAAATATCGTGAAAGATGACACGTTTATGAAATCAATTGGAAGTATTATGAATCTTATTGTAGACTTTAGGTTGATTTTTGGAATCTTTTGGATTAAACAAATTTAAATGAATGGAGTTACAATATTTTATGGAATGGAAATGAATTTATTCAATGAAATATAGATTACTTGGAATTAAATAGTTTTGCTCTTTACACTTGCTTCCAAAAACACTAAAGTATGTGATAGTAGGGATCCTCCCATACCACAACTCATAAGTAGTCTTTGTGTTGTTTCCTTTTGCTTCAACTCTGTTAAGTATGTAAATTGCTTCTCTCCAGTAGACTTCTAGCATGCTATTTTCTTTCATCATAACTTCCTTGTAACTTCTTGAACAACCCTATTTTTTTTTTCTGTTAGAACCCAAAATTCTTATCAAAAACCCTAGGTTTTCCCACAATTTTCCATAAAGTCTATGAAAAATCTAAGGGATTTTATTTATTCATGCCCTTTATTTTCCTATCTTTCCCTTAAAATTCCATTTTACCCATCCATAATGTTCAAATACCTTTACCGGCACTCAAAAAGCCAAAGTTGACTCATATATTTTAACCACTACTCTCATTATTCATGTCATTCACCGCCTTACCATGGTCTCCCACAATGGGCTCATGGTATAGTGGTAGCGGTTATGGATCAAGCAAAGGGAGCATACTGCCACACCACACGTGGTCTTCAAACACACCGTACTGGCATGGTAAACAATCACCAAGGTTAGTCAAAGGCTACCGCTACACTGTGGTGGTGCAGTGGAGAGAGAAGGGTTTACTACTACACCGTGGGTAGTCAACACATCGACTGTGGTGCGGTAGTGAGCAATGAGATAACCGGCGGGGCAGCAGTCATCACGGTTACCGTTGTACCGCCACCGGTCTACGAGGAGACCGCGGTAAAGGCTGGGGAGCAGTGGCAATGAAGGTGAGAGTCAACGGATGGTTACCGCTACACTGCGGTCAATTACAATGAAGTCAGCGGTGGAGCGAAAAAGGGAAAGGATAGACCGTGATGGTGAACACTTCCATACCACTAGTGGATAAAAAAAAGTCGGCGGTTGAGTGGTAAAGAAATAAGTGACAAAGTGGTCAAAGTCAAGGCACTGCGGCACCGCAGAGAGATAAAGGGTGGATCACTGTAACACAGGTAATGGTGAGAGATAAAAATAAATGCTAGTCACCGCTATACCACGGGTGAACAAACCAAAGGGTGCGATACCGTAGTTGACAAGAACACTGTAGTCAAATTCAAACATCGCTGCACCACAGGAGGATGAGGAGATGACCATGGTAGAGCGGTAAGATAAAAGGAAGCTGCAGAGACAATAAATGTAAAGGAGGCAACATATAAAGTGAAATGCACAAAGCGGTAAAATGTAAAGGGAAAAATCAAAAGCAATATTATAGTTAAAAAAAATTATTTTTTTGAAAGGCAACTCAATTAAATATTTTATCTCTATGATAGAATGTAAATGGTTTTACCAATCATGTGAAGGGTCACAACCCTTCACATGAATTGTATAAATACTTTGTAAAATCAGTTGCAGAAGGAGTTAGAGTAGGAGATAGATATTTCAAACCGAGGAATGAAAAACAATGTACAGAGCCTTTCCTAAAACATATCAATGGAGATAGTGAGTTTAATTGGTGATATTCTCTTTTGGTGTTCATTTTTTATGTTGTGTTAAATCAAATTCTTTTATCTGGTTCTCTCCAACTTGAAATTCCTTAACTATTTAAATCAACATATTAAGTATATCTTTTATTTACCATAATGTATTCTCATTTTGTGTGATTTAGTTGATTGGTGTCTGCATGTCAAATTTAAACTCTTTTAAATAAGTCACAGTATTTTAAAGATTTCTTTTGGGGAGTTAAAGAAGAACCGGGTTAAGAAACATCACAGCACAATTTATGCAAGTCATAAATAAATGAAGTTTTATGATAGTCATATAGTTTCATTTTCAAAGTGCCTAACAACTAGAATAAAGCCAAAGAGGGAAACACATATCATTTTTATTTTTGACTCCATTTCCCATGTGGATAGAAGGCACTGATCTGGCTCAACCCAGAGATAAAATTCATAAAAAAACAACTTATTGAAATCATTTCTTTTGTGCAGTAGGAGTAGGAGTAGTTATAGTGATTTTGTCTATCCACTTCCATTTGCCATTGTGGGTAGATTGTTTCACTAGGAAGTACATTTCAATCTATGTCATTCACATAGGTTCAACCGACTTGGTCTAGAAGAACCTAAAGAGAAGAAGGTTCAATTGCATCAATTGGCCTTGTATGTTGGCCAAAAGCATTGTGAGAGCTTGGCAACCTCTCGTGGTTGAAACTTGCATTTTTGAGACCCAACTGTTTGGCGACTCTGGTAGGGAATTACTCAGGAAATTTTTTCCAGGCTATCTATTTATTGAGTCAACAAAGTTTTACATTTTATTTTTTTGGGGATTCCGTTGGGGCAAACCAAAACAATATCAAATTTTTATTTTTTTCATTTTCCTACTTTTGGGAAAAGTAGGTGGCGAATCTGTTTCATTTGATAAATAATGCATGGGTGTTGTGAAGCAGTAATATTTTGTCAAGATGGTAGAAGAATAAAGAAGATAGAGTCAATAAGAGAATTGAAGGAATTAAGACAACAAAGGCTACAATTTGAACAACAGATGCTACAAGTGAACCAACAATTGCTACAATTGGGAGTCAAAGGTGCTTAAAATACATCACCAAATAGGCCATCATACAGTGAGAATGAAGACACAAATGCGAGGAGATATTGGACACCACAAATACCACATGATGCAACTAAGAACTTTGGTAATAAAAGTAATGTACTCTATTCATAGCAAAATACTTTTGATGAGTATATTCCAATGCAAGAGAGATGCAAAAACCTTGTGGAGGCCTTTTTTGACATAAGGAGATATAAGGGAGAATTTGTGAGTTCTTTGTACAATAGGATGATAGACATCTATATGCAATTACCTCCTCATTTTAGGCCTACAAGACCCACATTTGTTGCACAATTTTTAAGAGCGTTAGAGCCTGAATCAATTTATTGGTCAGAATCATTAAAACAACAAGCCTTTTATTTAGTAAATAAATTTATTGATTCCATGCTTGGGACAAGGTACATGGATACTGGCAATAATAAAGCTAGTAGTGATATCATGGATGCTCAAATGAAGGAAGCATGTGCTACTAGGATTTCTAATGACTATTTTTCAGATTTGGAAGATGATAGGGACACACCATCTAGAGAGTACATCAAAAATGTTCTAGAAGCTGAAATTGAAGAAGATATCATGACTTCCAACAGTGAAGGTATGGAGAGTCTCTCTTGCATAACAGATTATGATTCAAATTGTGAAGAATAACTTGTGAATCTACAACAGGATGATTTTTGCAGTCCTTATGAAGATCAAGAAGAGGTTGGAGACATGGTAGAAGATATGGAAGCAGAGACCTGTTCACTCAGCAGTGACCAAGTTTCAGATTTGTTAACTCTTGAATACCAGAAGTATGCACATAAAGATGATTCTAGAGTTTTTTTCCAACCTATATATGCTTTGATAGTGAAGATACTATGTATAACAATTCATATGAATCCATGAGCATCTCTCAAACTGGTGAGGAGTTCTTTAAAGCTGATCAAAGATCTATTTGTGTCCAAGAAGAGGTATGTGACTTGAATTTTTTTTTCTTGCAAGAAAAAGATATTGGTTTGCATGTTATTGATGATGAGTGTACAACATTTGTTGATTCAATTATGTATGAGGATGACTATATGGATCAAATGTATGTGTCAATGCCAACTGGTGATAGAAGAGAAATGGAAAATATTTCTGATTCAGTTGTCTCAAAAGATATTGATGAGATTGAATTTGTAGATTCCCATGTGAAGCATTCAGAGTTTTAGGTCCCAGTGCAGTTGCAGGAACATTCAACAACATGTGATAATGAGAAAGCCTATGAATGTTTTGTTGAGTTTGGATACACCTTGTGTGCTGAAGGTAATAAAGATTTTTCATTTGATAATAAGAATGATGAAATGAAAAGTGGTGAAATGAGTAAAAATAAGATTGAACACAATGATTTCCTGAAGGTTTTCAATGGCAGTGCATTTAAAAAGGTAGATGGAATGGATAGCCTCAAAAGAAACCTGGTGAGCATTAATCAAAATAAGGTTTATGACAGAGGAAAATGCAGGTTTTTATTTTTGGGGTGGCGTGGGGCCATCCCTTATGGTTTTATTTTTTGAACCATAGCAGGTACAGAGGATTAAGGATTGCTAGTGTATGGAAAATTCCTAATAGGCCTCTTTAAACATTATTTTCCATGCACAGTAGTTTAAGAAGGGTCTGGGTTTGCGAGTACATGGACACTCTCAGGAATTCCCTTATTGAAAACTTTGTTTTCCTTCCATGTACAGTAGTGTAGGGTTTTCCATTCTCCATTTGCTCCATTTTCATATCATTCATCTATTCATTCCCTTCATCTTCCATTGCCTTCACTTTTCATCCTTTCCTTGGTGTTCTCTCCCAAAGAATTATGGATTCTTGCAGTGATTTGCAAAATCACTCATCCCCAACAAGAGCCACTGTTAGAACCCAATTTTTTTTATCAAAAACCCTAAGGTTTTCCCACATTTTTCCATAAAATCTATGAAAAACCTACGAGATTTTATTTATTCATGCCCTTTATTTTCCTATCTTTCCCTTAAAATTTAATTTTTCCCCATCCATAATGTTCAAATGTGTTTACCGCCATTCAAAAAGCCAAAGTTGACTCATATTTTAACCACCACTCTAATTATTCATGTCATTCACTGCCTTACCACGACCTCCCACAATGGGCTCATGGTATAGCGGTAGTGGTTATGGAGCAAGCAATAAAAGCATACCACTACACCGCGTGTGGTCTTCAAACACACCATGGTGGTGCGGTAAACGGTCACCAAGGTTAGTCAAAGGCTGCCGCTACACCATAGCCAGTTAGAAAGTAGACCGTGGTGTCGCGTTGGAGGGACAAAGGTTTACCACTACACCATGCACATTCAACACGGTGACTGCGGTACTACGGTGAGCGGTGAGATAACTAGCGGGATGACAGTCATCATGGTTGCCACAGTACTGCCACTGGTCTATGAGGAGACCGTGGTAAAGGTTGGGGAGCAGCGGCACTGAAGGTGATGGTCAGTAGACAGTTACCACTACACCATGGTCAGTTAGAACGAAGCTGGTAGTGGAGCGGTAAGGGAAAGGATAGAGTGTGACAGTGAACATCGCCATACTGCTAGAGGCTAAAATAAAGCCAAGAGTTGAGAAGTAAAGAAATAAGTGACAAAGCGGTCAAAGTCAAGGCACTACAACACTGTGGAGAGATAAAGGGTGGACTATGGTAATGCGGGTAACAGTGAGAGATAAAAATAAATGCTAGTCACTGCTATACCGTGGGTGAACAAAATGAAGGGTGCGGTAGCATGGTTGACAGGAACAGTGTAGTCAAATTCAAACACCGCTACACCGCAGGAGGATGAGTAGTTGACCGTGGTAGAGCGTTACAATAAAAGGAGGTTGTGGAGACAATAAATGTAAAGGAGGCAACATATAAAGTGAAATGCACAGAGCGGTAAAATATAAAGGGAAAAATCAAAAGCAAGATTATAGTTAAAAATATTTAATTTTCTGAAAGGAAAATCAATTAAATATTTTATCTTTGTGATAGAATGTAAATGGTTTTACCAGTCATGTGAAGGGTCATGACCCTTATTATGAATTGTATAAATACTTTGTAAAATCAGTTGTAGAAGGAGTTAGAGTAGGAGATAGATATTTCAGACTAGCAAATGAAAAACAATGTACAAAGCCTTTCCTGAAATAGATCAATGGAGATAATGAATTTTAATTGGTGATATTCTCTTTTCGTGTTAAGTTGTTATTTTGTGTTAAATCAAATTCTTTTAGCTAGTTCTCTCCAACTTGAGATTCTTTAATTATTTAAATCAGCATATTAAGTATATCTCTGATTTACTAGAATGTATTCTCATTTTGTGTGATTTAGTTGATTGGTGTATGCATGTCAGATTTAAAATCTTTTAAATAAGTCATAGTATTTTAAAGATTTCTTTTGGGGAGTTAAAGAAGAACTAGGTTAAGAAACATCCCAACACAATTTATGCAAGTCATAAATAAATGAAGTTTTATGACAGTCATATAGTTTCATTTTCAAAGTGCCTAATAACTAGAATAAAGCCAAAGAGGGAAACACATATCATTTTTATTTTTGACTCCATTGCCCATGTCGATAGAAGGCACTGATCTATCTCAACCTAGAGATAAAATTCATAAAAAAACAACTTATTCAAATCCTTTCTTTTGTGTAGTAGGAGTAGGAGTAGTTATAGTGATTTTGTCTATCCACTTCCATTTGCCATTGTGGGTAGATTGTTTCACCAGGAAGTACATTTCAATCTATGTCATTCACATAGGTTCACCCACGTTGGTCTAGTAGAACCTAAAGATAAGAAGGTTCAATTGTGTCAATTGGCCTTGTACGTTGGCCAAAAGCATTGTGAGAGCCTGGTAGCCTCTCGTGGTTCAAAACTGCATTTTTGAGACCCAACACTTTCATCAACTCCATTTTTTTGAGGAATCTTAGGGGCAGACAAGTTCCTCTTTATGCCATGATTCTCACTAAACTTGTTAAATTCATTGGAGGTGAACTCTCCACCTTTGTCAGACATCAAAATTTTGATTTTAATAGTCATCTCATTCTCAACCATAACTTTAAATGCTTTGAATCTATATGGGGATTTATATTTTTCTTTAAGAAAAGTAACGCATGTCATTCTAGAATAATCATCAATAAAAATCATGAAATACATGTCACTTTGAAGACTTCTTACTCTTGTAGGACCAAAAAAATAATTATGAACCAATTCCAACAATCCAGTATAAGATTGTTCCTTTCCTTTGAAACATCTTCTTTTTTGCTTTCCAATCTAACAATCCTTGTAGAAAAAATTGATATGCTTTGTAATTTTTGGAAAACCTCTCACTTCTTGAGCTAAACTTGATGCAGGAGCATCCAGTGGTGTAGGGGCAATATTGCATCACCCCAAAAATGTGTTTTCCTTATTTTCTTTAGTTGTTTTGAGTCCCATGATGGCACTTAAGGGGTGTAAGACAGTCAAAAGTCAGAAAAGGTGAAAAATGATCACTTACTATTTTTAGTAAGTCAGCTTAAATGGGCTTGTATGGACCTAAAAATTTACCCCAAGGAGCGAAATTGAAAAAAAATTGATGGAAGAAGAATCATGTCAATACCCTATATAGTTTGGGAGATATTAAAGTTTTCATCTTGAGAAATTTCTCTAATGGAGCTTCAAATTCAAATCTAAAATTGAAATAGCTTGAAAAGTGGATGGAATGTTCTCTTATGGTTTGAGCATTGTAGATCTCTTTGAAATATTTCCAACTATATTCTATAATAGAAAATTGAATACTTGCATCAAAATTTATGGCCCTACGAAGCTGCCTTATTAAAAAGTGAATTTCATTAAAATATCTTCCTAGGTGAGAAATCAAATGACAAGACTTTTTGCACCAACAAAAAATGGAAAGTTACACTTTCTAGAACATTTTAGAGTGGTTGTTGGGTAAATAAAAAGGTTAACTGGAGGTTGTAAAAGGTGGCTCGATTAATGCAGTTTGTGGCTCTGAATAATAGATTTTCTTTCAAAGTTGGTTTTGTTGTAATGAATCAAGCCCATGATGTTGCAACATTGTAATATTTGAATCTGTAATTTTTTTTTAAGTAATTGAAAGTGAGTTGTTTTCTATCTCGCACTTCTGTGTTGGTATTTATTGTTATGTTTTGAGTGGTTTTTAGGTGGTTTATCCCTCATCAAGTGGTATTAGAGTGGGTTTTCTTGAGTGTGTAAAAAAATCATTGAATGTGAGGCATTTTGCACCAGGACTTGTGGTTATGGGTTTTTGAGAAAAGTGATTAGAATGCCTTCATAAAGAAACTGTGGTGGTGTAAGAAATGTTATTTTACTAGAAGAGGGTTTTAGAGCCCTACAGAGACAAGTTCAAGCATTGTAAGAGGAGATGAAAGTGAAGGTGAAGTTGAAAATGAGGAACAGTTCGAAAAATAACAAGATGTAGTAGATCTAGAGCAAGTTAGATTATTTAAGGCCATCTCTAAGATTGGGAAAAGGCCAAAGATCATTTTTTCTATAGTTTCGAGAAACCTTAACCTAGAACAATTGATTGATTAGATCAACGATATGGAGGAGTAATTTGAGTATGATGTGGTGGACGATCTTGAGAGGGTCAAATTTGTAAAGACCAAGCTAAAGGGTCATGCGAATTATTTTGTGGAAAGAGGTACCACTAGAAAGAAATTGAAGAGGAAAAGAGAAGATAGCAAGATGGGATTGTATGGTGGGAAAACTAAAAATATTGTTTATTCTTATGGATTATGAGCTAGATCTATTGAAGAGGATGCAAGGGTTGAAACAAGTAGGAAAATCTATCAAGGAGTATATAGAATAATTATACTATGTCTTGATTAGAATAGGCCATTCTAAGGAAAACAAGGAGAATTTTTCCCATTACATAAATGGGTTGAAGCCAAGTATTCAAGAAGAGTTGATTCTGGTAAGAATTTCTACCATTGAAGATGCATATCAATTTTCTTTGAAGGTAGAAGAAAGATGAAAAGAAGGTTTGAAAGCAAGCAAAGAGGTGGAGGTCATGGTGGAAAGACTAGTGGCTAGTCATATGGAGGTCAAAATGAAGATCAAAAGAAGGGTGAAGGATCCAGTAGCATCCATAACTAGAAAGGAGATAATACCTATTGTCCTCATGATCAAAATAATGGAGACCAAAGAGGAAGAGGAAGATCTCGACAAGGATTGGGAAGAGAAGGATTTTTTGGAACCTTTTTCCAATACAGAGAAGGACATGGAGTGTATGATTGTCCTCAACATCAAGAAAGGATAAACAGAAGACATGAGGGTAATGCACAAGTTGCACATGCAAAAGGACCATAAAGCTTTCGTAAATGAACAATTTCTGGTAAATTTCAAATTGGAAATTACCATGATGAGGTATTATGTGATATTATGCCTATGGATGTTTGTCATATGTTGTTAGGAAAATTGTGGCAGTTTGATTAGTGATAAGTAATGTGAAGGAATCTGAATCTGTACCCAATTTCTTGGTTGCAAAAGGACCATAAAGCTTTCGTAAATGAACAATTTTTGGTAAATTTCAAGATTGGAAATTACCATGACGAGGTATTATGTGATATTATGCCTATGGATGTTTGTCATATGTTGTTAGGAAAATTGTGGCAGTTTGATTAGTGATAAGTGTTGGATGTTGTGGTTGTGTTTCTAATATGTGGTTTTCATTGATTTCAACACTATTTGCATTAATGATCTTGAAGGTTGTATATTTCGAGGATATTGAGAAAATTATAATAAATATGTTGTAGGAAGTCTATGAAGCTATGAAGATCATAATTGTGGAAAGCTTTGTAAGTTGATATTTAGAAGTCGCACATTAAAGGGTATCTTTCTGAGCTTGTCTAGTATGTTCTTTGGATGTTTCAGAGGTACGCATCAAGATTGGAGTGACTTATGAGTTTCTGAGTTCCTACAATTATTTTGTTACTATAGCAAGTGTTTCTAAAAGAAGAGAATGCATTTTTGGTAAATTAAGTTGTGTATTCTCTTATGACATTCAGTCATGTCTCTAGATCGTGCTCTATCATTGTGGTAGGTCTGTGTTGATTTGTGTGTTCGTGACTGAAGATTTTTCCTTGTGTGTTTGATTTTCTATCTTCTTGGCCGACATGGTGGTTATAGCGTATTGTGGATCCTTGTCAATTAATCTTTTAATGTTTGGCATGTTCAAGGATGTTGATTTAGGTCTTCATTCTATTATGACCGACTTAGGTTGGTGCGCATTGAGATTTTCTTTTCAATTGGGCCGACAGTTTGTAATTTATTCTTTTATTTGTGGCTGACAAGGTTGTTGATGTAATTTCATGTAGTGGATATATACGAGTGATTGTTTCTTCATTTGGAAGTATACTCTATGTGTGTGTGAAGTTTGAATGAAAAATGTGTGAATAAAGCTCAGATTATTTGATTTCAAAGTAGACTGTGAAGAAGATTAAGCGAAGAGTGAAGAAGTATTTATGTGCCTAACCAGAACTGTCATCAGGCTTTTGAAGAAGGTAATTTCTTAGTACAACCTCATCAGATGGATTTAATCTAATTGTTTTATGTAAGGAAGTGAGCCTTCCCTTTTGAGCAGTGAGCTCTAGGTAGTGTTTCTGAATGCATGTGCATTCCTTATTCATTTTTCATTATATTTCTAATATAGTATAATCTTGTGGACTAACATCCACCATGTTTTTTCCCTTAACAAGGTTTCCACGTATAAAATCTTGGTGTTCATGTGTTTCTAAGTTGTGTTGATTCATGATTTCATAGTTAATTATTAGATCTGAGATTAAAGGTTGATAAAGGTCAAATAAGTTTAATTTCTATAACAACTAATTCACACCCACTCTCAGTTGTCTATCCTTGTTTTGAAAACAATTGGTATCAAAGCAGGTTCCTCTGAAGAAGCTTAATAGCTTGAGGTGATTTGAGATGGCATCCTACAAGAAGGATAGTCCTAGATGATAGGTTGTCATTAGGTGCTACTACTTTAGAATAATTGAATGTCAATTGTCGACTGGGTAGTGTCCACGGTAGTTTGCACAAGGAGATTATTCAAACAACCCATTTTATATATTCTTTTTTTCTTTTAAACTACAAAAGTTGAGACTAAACCAAAGCCATTACTACTTAACTCGAAAATGATTTTACTCTAAGAAAATCAAGGAAAGCTAAATTAAAAAGCATAAGACAACTAATCTAGAAAACATTACTACTAAACTAGAAAGCATGGAAACAAGTAAACTAAATAACTGGTAAACTATGGAACCAGAAAAGTAAGGAAACAAACAATTAAGCATCTTCTAAACAGTAAAGAAATGTTATCAACTATGAAAGAAGACTTAAGAAAATTAAAGACAATGGTGCTCTGAAACAACTAACTTAACTCTTCAACAACTTGTTATTTTCTACTGAATAGCAATTTATCCTAAACAAAGGAAATAAATTAATCAATAAAATACTTATCTGTCAAGGCTAACTCCGCTCGAGTGGCCAGCTCACGGGCTACTACTTCATCTTTAACTCACATAAACTACAGATTCTCAAATCTTCTTACGACATACAGTCACCATCATTGAATTCAATACTTACCAATAAATAGGAATTAGATAACTCATTTCAACAGTGATTTGTGAATCCATGTAAATAGCATAACGATACTTCTTCTCTGTCTCTTTTATTACTTATGAAATTACAGTTTTATAGATAACTTTCTAACTACATCCTAAATTTACGATGGCATGGATAGCCATTGAAAATGTCTTTCTTAACTTAAAACTAACTTGATGTGTTTAAAGATTTTTAAAACATGTAGAAGGCTCAAGAAGAGCCATAAAGTTTTGAACAACCGAATTAAAAGAACTAAAACTGAATCTTTGGCACAACATCCAGGCTTCAAGGAGTGGGTTTGCAACATTACTTTGATGCACGTGCTAACTAAACTTCTGCAACAACTGCATGATGACCTGTTAATCCCTACAACAACACTCAAATCAACCCATTAAACCTACTTTTGACAATTTCCTCAATTGATTAAAAGAAAGAAAGAAAGCATATTTTTTCTTAAAATAAAGTAATTACTTCTTCTAAAGTTTAATAAATTGGCACAGACTTAGGATTGAATTAGTAAGAATGAGCTTTCCATATTTTATTATGATGAGGTTATTTTCACCTCATCATTTCCTCCCCTACCTAATTTTTGGTAGGTCCTCCTACTCCATAGTTACATCCTTGAGTTTTATTCCATTCTTCTTAAAGTGTACTAATATCATGAGTTTCCCTAGCTGATGCATCGAAAGTTTCAGGGTTATGAATAAACCCTCTATGAAACATCACATTCTCTCTTAACTCTTTAAAGAGTCTATCATTTTGATCTGTGGAAATATTAAAAGTCGGGGGTGGATTCAGTAGCAAGGGGGGCCTATATTTCATTCCTATCCACTTTTTTCTAAGTTTTTTCATGATTTTAATTAGAGCATCATCCCTTCTGAATGACCATCTAATATTTAGAGGAGAAATAAATTCTCTTTTCTTTAAATAAGCGGGAAGAGGGGTGAACCTTTCCTCATAGGCATGCCATGCTTTTCCAATTAATTTCTTTCCATTTGCTATGAAATTGTCATAACACATCTTAAGGCTATTGTCATACCTTTCCCTCATCTTTTCATTAACCAGAAGAGACAAAAATGTAGCTTTGAACCCTTCAGGCCTTGAATTTGGGGACCTGATCTGGAGACCCATTGTTTTCTCTACCTGTACAAATTATTTTGTTCTCTCTTGCCAATGAATTTGATTTCTCATAGTTGAGAGAAATGCTCACAATTCTACTTCTCCAACAAACAGATTAATAAAGAAATATGTATGATTTTCTAATAACAAATCATGCAGAAAGAATTCACAAATTAAATCTTGATCTTCAGGAGTTGATTCTATAAATATTTTTACAAACTCTTTGTCATTAGGCTCATAGGGTTGATCGTTATAGATCCTGAATAGTTTCCATCGCAACCATTGTTCATTTAAAAACATTGAGTACATTCTTGATGGCCTTCTACAATTCAGCAAATAGTCCATAAGTTGATAGGCATCTTGCTTCCCTCTGTAGGCTTTGTGAAATGACTCCTTTAGGAGCACCAGTTCTTTCTTGAGCCTATGATTTTTAGTTTGGACATTTCTGAGGAAGTAACACTATTCCATCCATTTTGTTAGCAGAGGCAGAATGTTGGCCTAGAACCAATTAGTTATAACTGGTTCAGTTTGAATTGCTTTGGACTCAGTTTGGGGTCTCACAGTGCATTCCTTCAGATCCTCTTCTAGTTCAACTATTCTGCTAATAGAAGTGTTTAACTCCTCAGTATTTATTTTCTTGTCCTCCTCGAAAACTAAGAGCATGAGCATAAAATTCTGTTTTATTTTTCCTATTTCCACATCTTTTTGTGCAATAATCTCACTATAAGTTTTATGCTTTTCATACTGCTCTTGTACTTGTTCTTACAACTTATAGATGTTTGAATCTTTGTCCTACAATTGTAGCTTCAAATCTTTTATTTACTTGTCCCTTTTATTCATTATAGTAGTTTGTACAGCCAACTCTTCTTTCTGCAATTCTATAAACTCATTATTTTTAGACAATTGCCTCTATAAATCAACAATTTCTAGTTTATACTTTTCTAATTTAGCACTAGCACATCTGGTTTCAGTTGTTTCAACAATTTTATCTACACTTGGTGACAAAATTTTGGCACACTGCAATCCCCTACATGTTCTCTGTCCCGAGTTTCATCATTAAAAATTTCCTCTATATGTGCATAATGAAAAGGAAATACTTCACTTGAATCCTCTCTATTTAGGGGTGTTTCATCTCCACTAGCGTGTTCTGAAATTTCTATCGGTTCTTGTGGCCGCTTAGGCTTTTTCTTTTTTGAACTTCTCTCCTCACTCTGTATTGGGGTTTTGGAGAATTCATAAGCCAACCGCTTACTTCTTCGGAGTGGAGGTGATTCCTGCAAAATGATAGGTGTTGGATTTTTCCTTGCTCTCTTCTTTCTTGGTTTACTTGTGTTAGAATAAACAACATGAATTTGTTCTTGCATGTCAGGGGTTTCGAATTTATCACCATAGAGGTCTGGAAAATCCTCACCAGGAGTGGTAGGATTAAGAGCTTTCGGAGCCGGAGAGCCCTTAGGGGAGGTTGCTCCGGATGATGGAATAGCCTTTTGGGATGATTCCCCTAATTCTATTGTTCTTGCAATTGTAGGCTTCTCCATTTTCTCTATAAATTTCTCCCATTTCCCTTCGGATTTCTTACGGTAGTGATACTTGCAGATTAGCTGAATTAACCCGTGGTGTTTCAAAGGCCCAGAACCTGTTTTATACCTCTCCATGGAAGTATTTAAAGAATCAAACAAGAATTCCGGCATATTAACCCTAAGAGTTGGGTCCTCCTTTCCATGATGTATATGCGTCAACATACGAAAGGCAGGCCCTACAACTATGGTAAGCTAACCTCCACAAGTAAAGTACCTTATTATCCATGCAACAACAATACCCCAGGGTTCTAATATGGAAGTTCTATGGAACCCCTTGTTTTTCCCTCTAGTACTCACTACCACCATTGGATATGGGTCTCCTTCTCTATAAAAAAATTTAGCTAATTTTCGGTACATTACTTGAGAGGTTTCTTTTATATTTATGCCTTTATGCTCTAATCTAGATAAGCGAGAAATAATCTTAGAGCTTACCTTAAAACGCTTCCCCTGAAGTACCGCTTCGCCATTGGTGTAGTTCTCAGCAAAGGATCTTACCAGCTTTTCATTATGGCCTTCAAATTTCTTGATGAAGTCTAGCCACCCTGCTTCCTCAAACAATTTGGAGATGCTATTCAACTCGAGTAATTTTTCTGCTAGATCTGGCTCTGCCTTTCATTTTCCACCCCCCATTTCCTGATTTTGTACACTACAAGAAATAAAATTCTAGCACAAAGCTCCCATGCAGGTTCTTTTTGAAAATATTTCCTCTAGAATTACTTATTTGTTTTATTTGCAGTGTATGCTTCAATGATTTCCAATCTGCATGGAGGTTTGCGAAAGGCTTTCCGTACAAGTGATTGATCGCCGAGTGGCATGAATTACTAATTTGGAGGTGAGGTTCGTGCCAATTTATTATTCTTTATTTGAAAATAACTACCTATTTAAAGCAAAAATTAATACGTACTCTCATTTTGTGATCGCTCGAAGATCTCAATCCTCACAAATTTGACAGCATGACGTGAAGGCATTGGTTGCAATGATGGTAGATTTATTATGATATGGTGCAGAATTCTATGGGGGAAGGAGCTGTCAATGAGAAGTATAGAGTTGGGTGGCTTACCTATAACTAGGGCAAAAATAGAAAGACAGATGTATCAAAAATTTTGGCGGAAGAATCATGGAAATTTTAAAATTTTGAAAAAGGTGGCGAAAGATAACCAAAGAAGTTCCAAAGCACGTATTTTGGTCAACGCACTTGAACAAGTGTATAAGTTCTGGAGCATCAGTGTATGGTGCAACCAAAACAAGAATGAAATGAGGGTTCTGGAGCATCGTTGATAGATGCAGCCAAGGCAGCATGAAATGAAGGGTTCTAGAGCATCGCTGAAAGATGCAACCGGAGCAGAATGAAATGAAAGGTTTTGGAGCATCGCTGAAAGATGTAGTAAAAGCAGCAATGGAATGGAAAGGTTCCAGAGCATTGCTGAAAGATGCAGTCAGAGCAGCAATGGTATGAAAAGGTTTTGGAGCATCGCTGAAAGATGTAGCCGGAGCAACAACGGAAGGGAAAGGTTTGAGTGACATAGCAAAGAATTTTCATGACCTTGAATCTTAATGCAGAATGCCTCCTCATCATGATAAGCTCAATTCAAGTTCTAGAGCATCAAGCTTTTGAAAAAATCAAGTTCCAGAGCATTGGTCCCATAACATTCTAGAGCATCTTTCGACGGTGCTCTAGAAGTTACTCTCTACTTTTTGAGAAGCCCTGCAAAATTATGGAATTTTTTTTATTTTTTATTTACCTAAGTCCCAAAAACAACAAAAGATTAAATTAAGGGAAATATATCAGCATACATTTCTAATTATTATTATTATTATTTATTTATTTTAAACAACAGCCTAACCTACTACATAGACTCTGTCGTGGTAGAGTCAACACATTCAACCTCACCTTGCATTTCGACCATCCTTGTAAAGTCTTCCCTATTCACTGGCTTATGGTAGACACATAAGCGATGACCATTAACCAATAGAGTTCGTGTGTCGCCATCAATTGGCTTTAATCGAATAGTTCTATTCAAAAAGACTTCTTCAACTTCATAAGGTCTCAACCAATGAGTTCTGAGCTTTCCCTTATGGTCTTTGTATTTAGAATCAAATAACAAGGCCCAGTCTCCAGTGTGAAACTCCTTTTCCTTAATATGTTTATCGTGCCATACCTTTCGTTGATGCTGAATTAGTTCAGTTTGATGAATGGCATCTAAACGAAGTTCATCTAATTCACTCAGTTGCATAACTCTTTTTAAATCTAGACCTAATTCAATTGTCGTTCGTAGAGTTTGTAACTCGAACTCTATGGGAAGAAGAGGCTTCTTCCCAAAAAATTACTCATAAGGACTGAATCTAGTCGTCGATTTCTAGGTAGTATTGTATGCCCATACAACTTCAGGGAGCTTCCTGGCCAAGTCTTTTCTTCCAAAAGAGACTATTTTCATCAGAATATTTTCTAGTTCTCTATTAGACACTTCGACTTGGCTGTTCGCTTGAGGGTGGTAAGGAGATGACTTTCTATGGTTTACCTGAAAATGATTGGTAAATTCCAGAAGCACTCGAGACATGAATTGGGGTCCTTGATCAGTTACAATAGTTTGAGGGGCTCCAAATTTAAGGAAGATTTTATTATAAAGGAAGTCTACGACCTGTTCTTCCCTAGCTATTCTCAAGGTGTGAACTTCTACCCACTTTGTTAGGTAGTCAGTGCAAACCAGTATATACTCTTTCCCTTGAGAGGAAGGATCTATGGGTCTGATGTAATCTAAACCCAATTTTTCAAATGGTTCAAGGACTACCTAAGGCTGCAACGACATTTCTGAAGAAGCAGTTGGTTTTCCTACCCTCTGACATTCATCACAATGATGCACATAGTTCTTAATGTCTTTTTGCATTAAGGGCCAATAGTATCTAGCACCTACGAATTTGTGGGGAATTCTCTTTGCAGAGTAATTTCCTCTCAACGGGTCATCATGACAGGCCCTCGAAATATTGTATGTTTCATCAGCTCTTACACATCTCCTCAAAATAATGTCAGGACCACAATGAAATAAAATTCCATGAATCCACTTGAATGGGTCACTCTCCCTGATTAGTAACTTCTTTTGCTTAGATGTGAATCCAAGAGGTATCTCAGATGCAACTAAATAGTTAGCAATATCTGCAAACCAAGGTGATTTTACAAAAACTGAAAGTAGATTTTCATCTGGAAAATCGTCTTAAACAGGGGTAATGTCATCTTTCTCATGTTTGATTCGTGACAGAAAATCAGCTACCACATTATATTTTCTTGGTTTATCGAGAATCGTGGCATTAAACCCTTGAAGAAGCAATAGCCATCTCATGATTCGACCATTTACCACAGGTGTGTTCATTAAGTACTTCACAGCTAAGTGATCCATTTAAACTGTGACCTTATACCCCATAATATAATGACAAAATTTCTTGATAGCATGAACAATAGCCAAGAATTCATTTTCTATTGTTGTATAATTATTTTTTGCCATAGTAATATTTTTGTTGATAAAATATATAGCATACTTCCCTCTGTTCTCATCTTCTTGTCCTAGAACTACTCTGATAGCCTCATCAGAAGCATTAGCATAGATATGAAAGGGAATACTCCAGTTTGGCCCTCTTAGAATAGGAGCAGAGACAAGTTTTTCTTTGATTGATTCAAATGATTGCTGACACTCAGATGTCCAGAAAAACTCTACTTCTTTTTGTAAAAGAGAGAACATAGGAGCTACAATTTTACTAAAGCCTTCTAAGAATCTTCTATAGTAACAAACATGTCCAAGAAAACCTCTTACATCTGTTTGAGTTTGAGGAGTTGTCAATTGTTGAATGACTTCAATTTTCTTAGGGTCTACCTTTATTCCTTTCGAGGAAATATGATGACCCGAGACTATTCCTTGCTCCACCATTATTAAGCATTTCTCATGGCTAAGGGATAGTCTATTTTCCTCACAAACTTGCAGAACTCGATCTAGGTTCTGAAGAGCTTCATCACAGTTTGATCCATAAACTGTAAAATCATCCATATAAACCTCTACACAGTCATTAACGAGAGCAGAAAATATAGCAAGAACAGCTCTCTGGAAGGTTGTTGGAGCATTGCATAGTCCAAAAGGAAGCACTCTATATGAAAATGTGCCCCAAGGGTAGGTAAACGTGGTTTTGTCTTGGTCTTCTGGAGCAACCTGTATCTGATTATAACCACTAAATCCATCCAGAAAGGAGAAATACTTCCTCCCGACCAAGTTGTCCAGGACCTGATCCACAAATGGTAAGGGAAAATAATCTCTATAAGTGGATTTATCAAGTTTTCGGTTGTCTACATAGATTCTCCACTTCCCATTTTTCTTTGGGACTACCACCATAGGTGATACCCATTTACTATCAGAGATTGGGTAAATAAATCTAGCACGAAGCAGTTTCTCAATCTCAATTTTAACCAAATCCTTTAATGCAGGATTGAGTCTCCTTTGCGGCTGATGAATAGGCCTTATATTGATATCAATATAAATATGATGAGTACAAACACTTGGGTGATTTCCCCTCATGTCCATATAATCCCAAGAAAAAGCTTTGGATCTTTGTACCAACATGTTAAACAACTTATCCTCCTGAGTTTCTATCAACTAGCTATTGATGTTCAATGTTTTTCTTGGTAATAGCATTATCGATTTTGTTCCAGGATGAACCGTGGTTATAGTATACATAGGTTGTAAGAACGTATTAAGAGGATAACTATGAGGTACCAGTTGGTGAAACCTTGTGATATCCTCATAGAAATTACTTGTTCTGGGAATCATATTTGCTAAGGGACATGACATTCCCATTGTAGTGTAACTGTGCTCTATTCCACTTATATCAATTGGTTGTCCAAAAATTCTTGGAGCATCTTCTGTTTCCTCCTCATTCTAGGTTATAGCAAGACATGCTATCTCGTTTACTAACTCTTCTTCCAATTCTTCCCCATGTTGTTTAATTACCACCATGGCTAGGGAGGCTAAACTGTCTGAACCATTTGATTCCTCAGGTTCATCAACCCAGACTTTTTCATGTTTAGTAGGCTTAGTAGGGGGATATAAGAACAAGTGTTTGCTATCCTGGCCATGCAAAATGGTCATTCCTCCTTCCCTACAATCAATCTTAGTAGCAACCATAGCTAGCCAAGGTCTTCCAAGGATTATAAGATAGCTATCCTTAGGTGTAAGTGATTTAATCACTTGGAAGTCGATTGGATAATCCCATCCATCAACTTTGACAAGGACGTTCTTAATGACACCCTTCAGGATGGCTATAGAATGATTTGTCATTTGTAAGACTGTGGTTGCAGGATGTAAATCAGTTAACCATAATTTTTCCATTACATCCACTGTCATCACATTAATAGCTACTCCTAGATCCACTAATGCATTTGGTATTGTTACCTTATTGACCGTAACAATTATAAGAGGACTTCTAGGATCATCTTATTTCAGAGCAATAGTCTTTCTGGACAGAAAATCAGCTAAATAACCATCAATATGAATGGTGTTTATCATTTTTGGCTTCCTCCCTGCTGTTTTGATACATAACTATTTTATTAACTGGTTTAATTCAGGGATTTCTTTTATTGCTTGCAACAAAGGAACTTCAATTTGCAATTGTTTAATCTCCTGAATTAACACAGTTTCTGTAGCCAAAGATGCTTCCGGAGTGCTTTCCGGAGTTATGGACTTTAAACATTCTAGATATGGTGCCATCCTTTTCTTTCTTGGAACAGGATCCTCCTTATGTTGATTTAAGAGTGGGTCCTCCTCCCCATGAGGCAAGTCACCAACTCCTGCCACTGAAAAAGGCTCGTTGTCTTGAGGAGTAATATCCTGCTCAGATGATGTGTCTCTTGTTGGATTGGTAGGCTCAATTTTCTCCTCTATTTCTTCAATAGTTGGTGGTTGAAGAGTTCGACCAGAACGCAACTGCACATTTCTGAAGTGTATTGCATTAAGCCCAGTAACATTTTCATGTTCTGTAGAATAAACTGGCATATTTTGGCATTTATTTTTAGGATTGGGAAGCGGTTGCTCTAGAAGCCGAGGTTGATTTATTTGCTCATGATGAGTAGGGTTTTGAGCTGGGGGTAACAGATTCTGTTGTTGATTCCTCCTTGGCTCAGTATAGAACTGATTTTGTGCTCAATTCCATTGGGGTACTATATGTTGCTGGTACCACTGTTGTTGGAGTTTATTTGGCCATTGTTGATTGCCCCATGTGTGGTTTGTCCAATCAGGTGATCTCCAAGAAGGAGTTCCCCAATTAGGTTAAGGTGGAGGCGACTGATTCCAAGATGGAGTCCATTGATTATGAGCCCAATTATTTTGTGGTCTCCATGTAGGATTAGGATTTTGTCCGTAAGGAAAATTACCTCCTTGACATGGTATAAAGCATGTATTTCTTCTTCAACCTGAATGGTTTTTTTCTTAGTATTCTTAATATCTGTTAAAATCTCGCACTAGTTTGTAGGATGATTTTTCTCACACAGCTGACAAACATTGACTTTATCCAAAGGACACTCACGCAACAGGTGTTTATTCTGACACCTTGGACAATATATTGACAAGGTCTAAGGGTTGCAGGTTTTAGCTTGTCTACCATCTAGAGTGGTATTCAACTGTATGAGAATATCCATTTTTAGATTTTCTATTTCTTCATGGAGCTTACCTATCTCATTCAACCCTTTAAAAAGATTAGTTTTGAGGATTCTAGCCCTGGTACGGGAGAAATTCTCACAAAGCTCACATATGTCGTCAAGAGTTAATTGAGACACATCACCTTTTCCCATTAAATCAAGGTTTCGTCAAGCGTCATCATCAAGACCTTTAAGAAATATTATTTTGAGAATCTCTACACTAATGGTCGTTTCTCCATACCTCTTGGAGAGGAAGAGGAACCTATCGAGATAGTCCTCTAAACTTTCATCCTCATTTTGCCTTAGCTTAAATAGCTCCTCCTTGCGATCACTCACCCTACAGTGACTCTGGTATTTGTGCAAGAAAATAGTCTCCATTTCTTCCCAAGATGTTATACTACCTGAACCCAATCCCATGAACTAGGGCATTGTTGAGTCCTTCAAAGTTGATGGAAAAAGCTTCAACTTATGATTGTTCTTATAATCATAAGTTTGACATAGGACTTTAAATTCGAAGAGAAATTGGTCAGGGTCTTCCAAAGGCAAGCCACTGAAGGTTGGAAGGAAAGCTGGAGAAATATTCTTCATGGCAGTATCATCATCAGCGTCCAACGTGATAGGATAGGTAAACATTCTAGGAGGCTGAGGTTCATTGTGGTTAGGTTCAGCTCTACGATCTCCCATGGTGTTTAGAAGAATATGTTCCTCAAAAACAACTTCCTCGATATCTGGTTGTTCAACCAATTGCTCAATAGGTAAATAATGGAAAGCCTCAGGTGGAGTAGGCTCAAATAATTCTTTGAAACTGTGGTCATCTAAGCCTTGGGCTTCCCTATGTATGATAGGTACGTATTTTGGGGGGGCGGGTTTGGTATAAAACATCCATGGGGGCCCCTTTTCCTGACCATGTAGAAAATAAAGCCGACTAAGATATTTTTGGCATAAAAATAAGTCATTCAAACCATCTCCTAATAACACTTTTAAACAAAAATAATTTCAAAGGCTTTTTAAGAAGTGTCCCCGGCAGTGGTGCCAAAAAGTGATAGGCTGTCGTTAGGTCCTACTACTTTAGAATAATTGAATTTCAATTGTCGACCGAGTAGTGTCCAAGGCAGTTTGCAGAAGGAGATTATTCAAACAACCCATTTTATATTTTTAGTTTTTCTTTTAAACTACAGAAGTTGAGACTAAACCAAAGCCATTACTACTTAACTCAAAAATGATTTTACTCTAAGAAAATCAAGGAAAGCTAAATTAAAAAGCATAAGACAACTAATCTAGGAAACATTACTACTAAACTAGAAATAATGGAAATAAGTAAACTAAATAACTGGTAAACTACGGAAGCTGAAATGTAAGATAACAAACAATTAAACATCTTCTAAATAGTAAAGAAATGTTATCAACTACGGAAGAAGACTTAAACAAATTAAAGACAATGGTGCTCTGGAACAACTAACTTAACTCTTCAACAACTTGTTATTTTCTATTGAATAGCAATTTATCCTAAACAAAGGAAATAAATTAATCAATAAAATACTTATCTATCTAGGCTAACTCCCCTCAAGTAGCCAGCTCGTAGGCTACTACTTCGTCTGTAACTCACATAAACTATAGATTATCAAATATTCTTACAACATACAGTCACCATCATTGAATTCAATAGTTACCAATAAACTAGAATCAAATAACTCATTTCAACAGTGATTTGCAAATCCATGTAAATAGCATAATGATACTTCTTTGTCTCTTTTATTTCTTCTAAAATTATAGTTTTATAGATAACTTTCTAACTGGATCCTAAATTTACAATGGCATGGATAGCCATTGAAAAAGTCTTTCTTAACTTAAAACTAACTTGATGTCTTTAAAACTTTTTAAAACATGCAGAAGTCTCGAGAAGAGCCATAAAGTTTTAAACAACCGAATTAAAAGAACTCAAACTGAATCTTCGGTGCATCATCTAGGCTTCAAGGAGTGGGTTTGCAGCATTACTTTGAGGCACGTGCTGGCTAAACTTCTGCAACAACTGCATGATGACCTGTTAATCCCTACAACAACACTCAAATCAACCCATTAAACTTTCTTTGGACAATTTCCTCAATTGATTAAAAAAAAGAAAGAAAGCATAATTTTTCTTAAAATAAGTAATTACTTCTTCTAAAGTTTAATAAATTGGCACAGGCTTATGATTGAATTAGCAAGAATGAGCTTTCCAGATTTTATTATGATGAGGTTATTTTCACCTCATCACTAGATTCGATGGTACAAATTAGTCTCAATGGAATATCAGAATGGAGTGTCATTTGAAGTGCATTGGTGAATCCTTCTGGAAGATTACAAAGAACAAATTGTTGGCAAAACAAGGATAGAGGACTTAGAGGGGCGGTGAATCAGTTGTTACCAAAATCAGACTTATACAACATTAACCAATCCTTACATCATAGATCTGATAATTGACAGTTCAGGCATAAAAAAAAACACATTAGAGACACATGAACACCAAGATTTTATACATGGAAATTATGTTAGGGGAAAAACCATGGTGGATGTTAGTCCACAAGATTATACCCCATTAGAAGTATAATGAAGAATAAAAATAAAATGCACTTGCATTTAGGCACACTACCCAGAGCACACTTCTCAAAGGGGAGGCTCACTCCCTTACATATAGTAATCATATTAAATCCATCTGATGAATTTGAACTAAGAAAATATCTTCTGCAAAATCCTAACTATAGTTCCAATTAGGCACACAAAACTTATTCAAAATCTTCCAATCTTTGCTCTGAATTATTTGACCTTTATTCGCACTTGTACATCACTTGTACACTTGTGTACTTCTCATAAATGAGGAAAAAAATCTTGTATATATATCCGCTACATGGATTTTCATCCACTATTTAATCGACCATGAATAAATTACAACTGTTGGCCTTAATACATGAATAAATTTCGATTCTTATGAACACAAGTCAATCATAACATAGTGAGGACCCAAACAAACATCTCCAAACATGCCAAACAATAAAATATTAATCCTCATGGATCTGCAACATGCTAACACCACAATGTCAGCCAAGAACATGAACACTCAGGCACATATCAGAAAAATATATGATCACAAACACTCCAATCACTACATATGTACAACAAGGATAGAGTATAATCTAGAATCATCCATGAATTTCATAGGTACATGTGTAACACATGAGATTACCATAATTTCATCTGATTTGACCAAGAACACCATCTACAAAAAAAAATAACTATAGGAACATAGATCTTCATAACTTCCAAAAAACTTCATGTGCACGTCTAAAACTTTCAGACAACACAATAGAAAGGTTCAACAAAAAACCCTTCTCAACTCCACTGGCTGCCTATACTATATTATTTTATAATTTTCTCAATCTCCTAGACATATACAACCTTAAGAAAATTAAAATGCTAATATTTTTGACATCAATGATAACAATATATCAGAAACACAACCATAACATCCAACAATCTCCCCCTTTGGCATTGATGGCAACACATGATGTGAAAAATAATACCATCTACCCAACTAACTCTTCTTCAATAATCTCCCCTTGAGATTGTGGACTTTTTTTCTTGTTTCCTTTATTGCTCTTCTTTCCCATTTTTTTCACATTGCTTCTCTCCCCCTTTGACATCAATGGGAAAGGTACATATGCTCTAATTTCAATTTTGAAAACATCTAACTACTCCCCCTGAGTAGCAATCACCATAACATCAATCTGGAATATGATATAACTATGAACTCATGGATTGACGAAAATACCTACATATTAGTTCTCATTAGGAGGGGAAATTACCCCTAACTTTCCTCTGAGGTACTCAAAAGTATCCTTAGGCAACGGATTTGTAAAGATATCTGCAATTTTCTCTTTGGTAGGTATGTACTCCAGTCTGACTTCTTTGTCACTTACTTTGTCTCTCAATAAGTGATACTTGATGGATATATTCTTTGTATTTGAATGCAATACTCGATTCTTAGAAATGTTAATGGTGCTTGAATTGTCATAGAATATAGAAATGGGTTCTTCATACTCAATTATGACATCTCTCAACATTTTCTTCATCCATAATACTTGGGTACAAATATTTGCAGTAGCAATGTACTCTACCTCACCAGTAGATAATGAAACTTAGTTTTTCTTTTTGCTTAACCAAGATACCAAATTCTTACCTAAGAAGAATGCACCACCACTGGTACTCTTCCTATCATCTACATCTCCTTCCCAATCAACATCAGTAAAAGCACTTAGGGTAAGATCATCATTCTTAGGATACCAAAGACCAAGATCAGTTGTCCCTTTCAGATATCTGAATATTATTTTCACAGTAGTCACATGGGACTTTTTTGGATCAACTTGAAATCTAGCAACCATGCACACATCATTCATTATGTCTTGCCTAGTCTGAGTCAAGTAGAGTAGTTCACCAATCATTGACCTATATCTTGTATGATTTTCTTTTGGAGTATCATCTTTCTGTGAAAGTTTGCATCCGATCACCATAGGTGTACCAACTGGTTTTGAATATTTCATGCCAAAAAAATTCAGTAATTCTTTCACATACTTAGATTGAGATACAAAGATTCCATTATCTAACTTAGTAATTTGCAATCCCAAAAATAATTTTAGCTCTCTTATCATTGAAATTTCAAATTCACTTTTCATTGCATAAAAAAACTTCATACACAAATCATCATCACCTTCAAAGATAATATCATCAACAAAGACTTCGATGATCCATTCTTTGCTCTGATCCAATTTGAAATAAAACTTGTTGTCAGTAGTACCTTTATTGAATCCAAGTTTCAACAAGTATTTGTCCAATCTAGCATACCAAGCTCTAGGGGATTTATTTACTCTATAAAGAGCTTTCTTCAATCGGCATACCATGTCCTTTACATCAGTAAATTAAAATCCATATGGTTTTTCAATATAAACTTCTTCTTCTAGTTCACCATTCAGAAATGGTGACTTCACATCCATTTGATAAAATTTATAGTTCTTGAAAGTATCATAAGAAATAAGTAGTCTAACAGCCTCAATTCTAGCAACGGGAGCAAAAGTTTCTTCAAAATCAATACCTTCCATCTGTTAGTAACCTTTGCAAGCCAATCTTTCTTTGTTTCTAACCATATCACCTTGTTCATTCAGCTTATTTTGGAACACCCACTTGGTTAGAATCACATTTTTATTCTAAGGTAGGAACAAGATCCCATGTATTATTGTTCTCTATCTGCAATAGTTCTTCTTTCATGAATTCCATCCAATGTTCATCCTTGCATGCTTCACTTATATTTCTAGGTTCAACTATAGAAATTAGACAATATTCTTCTAGAATTCTTCTTCTAGTTTGCACACCTTTGGTTTTGTCTCCTATGATTTGGCTATCTTACCTCTTGTTCTTGTGACCTTTCTTCTACACTTTTTCTTATTTCTATTTCTTGATTTCCTTGATTCACCGAAACAATCTAAAGTGGATTTTGTGTCTACGCATCATTGTCAGCATCATCATGTTGATCATCTAAATAATAATCACTGACTCTAGATGATTTACCAATATCTTCATCAACCTTAACATTTGCACTTTCAACCAATTTCTTCAACCTTTTATTAAAGTACGAGTAAGCTTTTTTTTTAGTAGAGTATCCTAGGAAGATTCCTTCATCACTTCTAGCATCAAACTTACCTATATCATCATCTCTCTTGATGTAGCATTTGCTTCCAAAAAATTTGAAGTATTTGATAATAGGCTTATAACCAAACCATAGCTCAAAAGGTGTCTTTCCAGAATTACTGTTGACATTCACCCTGCTAATAGTATACACATCAATACTTACAACTTCTCTCTAGTAGAAATGAGGAACATTTGCTTCCAGCATCATGGTTCTAGCAGTGTCTAGAATGGTTATGTTCTTTCTTTCAACAACTCCATTCTATTGAGGGGTCCAGGGAGCAGATAGTTGTCTTTGAATTCTATTCTCTTCACAAAAATAATTGAATTCCCGTGAAGTAAATTTACCACATCTATCTAACCTTAGATATTTGATCTTTTGGCCTGTCTCATTCTCTTCCATAGCTTTACAACTTTTGAACTTTTATAATGCTTCATGTTTTTCTCTCAAGAAAGCGACCCATATCATTCTAGAATAATCATCAATGTGTAACATAAAATACCTTTCACCTAGTAGGCTTCTTATTCTATAAGGACCACATAGATCAGTATGTATCAAATCCAATACTCCATTAGAGTTGTACTGTTTGCTCTGAAAGGAGTTTCTTGTTTGCTTTCCCATCTGACATTCCTTGTATATAGTGTTACTAGGCTTCACTAATTTAGGTAAATTTCTTACTTCTTGAGTAGAAATTATCTTGACAATGTAATCAAAGTTTACATGACATAACCTCCTATTCCATAACCAACTTACATCAATTTGAGAAATCAAACAACTTTGACTAGCAATACTTAAATGAAATATATTACATTTTTTCTTTGTTCCTGAAGAAATTATATTTCCTGAACTTCCTGTTATTCTACACTTACCATTCTTGAACTGTAGATTGTAGCCTTTGTCTACCATTTGTCCAACACTCAACAAGTTATGCTTTAGGCCTTCTACATAAAGAACATCATCAGTATTGTGCTTACCACCAAAATAAATAGTGCCTCTACCACGAATCACACTAGAAGTGTTGTCACTAAACCTCACTACACCACCATCATAGTTTTCCAAGCTTACAAATTTTCTTTTGTCACCAGTCATATGATTTGAACATCCACTGTCAATTACTCACTCACCTTTCTCTTCAAATTTGGCTGCAAAATCTTTCTCAACATTTACATTACTAGCAGATTCAATGGACACCTAACCATTTTCTTTGATAGTAATAAATACCCATTCATCTTCATTTCTAGTTTCTTTATTAGATTCTTCATTAGTTACACCTTCTTCAACATAATAGCATTTTCTTTGAAATCTAGTATTCTTAGGCTTATATTTTGAAACTGGGTATGTGTGGGATCATGATGGGCCAAAAAGTGGCAATATGTAAGTGATATGATGGCCCATATGGCTAATGGCCTTTTTTTTACCCAAAATTGATGAAACGAAAAAGGTTTTTAGAGGAGATTCTCACCTTTCCACCAATATAAATTATGCTTTACTTTGAATTTAATAAATAATTATTATTCATTTTCTATTTGAATTACAACTAAAGTCGTAATTGATAGCTTTATTTTAAAAAATCTATAGCTTTCAAACTGTATCACATCTTTTGAATCTGAAACATGTATCACATTCTATGCTTCGTATACTATAGGATTAAAAAATAATAATATTAATTTAATGAATTTTTGACCAAGTTAAGGTGGTCAGACATACAAGTTTTTATATTTTTTAAAAGTTGTAATAAAAATTTCATAATTAATTATTTACCTGGAAAAAAATTACAAAAAAATATGCACCACATTGGGATATGAGTTTTCTACTTATATCTAAAATATTATAAAAAAATATTATCATTTTATTGTGGTTAGGGTGGTCAAACAGACACCTACTTCTTTTTTTTTTCTTGAAATTTAAGTACTACTACATTGAAATTTCAAATTTTCACCAAATAGATTTTAATTTTTTTAAAATAAACCTAGTAGTTTAGAAACTACATTCAATTTGCTATAGATTCTAATGTTACATATTTTTGAAATACTATAGATAATTTATTCAAATTTTTATGTCAAGTTACGTAACTCTGATTTTCTGAATTTTCATTGCCACTTAAGGGCCTTTTTTTTCCATCATGATCCTGCACATACCCAAATCTTTTAGGACATATAGAAGAAAAATGACCTATCTTACTGCAAGAAAAGCATTTAATAGGTAACTTTCCTTTGTACTTACCATGAACTCTTGATTCTCTTTTCACAATCAATGCTTCCAGTTCTTCCAATTCCCTTTCTTCATCTTCAATCCACTTCATCTCATCGTCATATCTGAATGTTCTCTGGTAACCCTCTCCTAAATCATATCTCTTTTTCCCAAATATTGTGGCTTTGAAAGAAGATTCAGTCTTAGGAGAAGACTCACCAAATTCCCTTAATTCAAATGCAACAAGTTTTCCAATCAGCATGTCTTTTGTAATATTTTTCATTGTTCTGAGTTCATCAATAGCATGAGCTTTTCTCTTGTAGGAAGGGGAAACAGATCTAAGTATGTTATCCACAATTTCATCATCATTCATAGTTCCACTGGCACATCTAATGTCCATCACCAATTCCTTTATCTTATGCGAGAAGAAATAGATGTTCTCATCTTTACTCATCTTCAAGCTCTCCCATTTGCCTTTTAGACTTTGTACCTTAGCAATTTTCACTAGTGCATCTCCTTCATCCAATGTTTCCAACTTTCTCCAAATTTGGTATGTAGTCTTCAATCCCATCATATTTGTCATTTTTGAATCTGTCAAAGCACTCACTAGTGTTTCTACTGACCTGGTATTAATTTTTTGTTGCTTGATCTCATCTTCAGAGGAGGGACCATTCTAAGGAATATTATATGCAATTTGTGTCATCTACCAGAAAGGTTCACCAATGCACCTCAAATGACATTCCATCCTAACTTTCCATAGAGATTAGTTTGTACCATCAAATCTAGGACTATCCTTCTTAAATGATGTCATCTTGGATCACTTCAAGTTTCTAAGCTTCTTTCAAAGGAACTAGCTCTGATACCAATTGTTGGAAAAACAAGGATAAACAATTGAGAGGGGGGGGCCTAAATCAGTTGTTACCAAAATAAGACTTATACAACATTAACCAACCCTTATATACAAGATCTGATAACTAATAGTGCAAGCATAAGAACAACACATCAAAGACACATGAACACCAAGATTTTATATGTGGAAACCCTATCAGGGGAAAAGCCACGGTGGATGTTAGTCCACAAGATTATACCCTATTAGAAGTATAATGAAGAATAAAAAGAGAATGCACTTGCATTCAGACACATTTCCTAGAGCACACTGCTCAAAGGGAAGGCTCCCTACCTTACATACAGTAATCAAATTAAATCCATCTAATGAATTTGAACTGAGAAAATAGCTTATGCAAAAGCCTAATTATAGTTCTAGTTAGGCACACAAAAATTCTTCAATTTCTTCCATAGTCTGCTCTGAATGATCTGACCTTTATTCGCACTTGTACATCACTCGTACACTTGTGCACTTCTCATAAATGAGGAAAAAAATCTTGTATATATATCTTCTACATGGATTTTCATCAACTATTCAGTCGACCATGAATAAATTACAACTGTTGACCTTGATACATGAATAAATTTCAATGCATACGAACACAAGTTGGTCACAACATAGTGAGGACCCAAACAAACATCTCCAAAAATGCCAAACAATAAAATATTAATCCTCATGGATCTGCAACATCCTAACACCACAATGTCGGTCAAGAACATGAACACTAAGGCACATATCGGAAAAATCTCCAATCACGAACACTCTAATCACTATAGACGTACAACAAGGATAGAGTATGATCTAGACTCATCCATGAATGTCATAGGTAAATTCACAAAACATGAGATTACCATAATTTCATCCGCTTTGACCAAGAACACCATATACATAAAATGAATAATTGTAGGCACATAGATCTTCATAACTTCCACAAAACTTCATGCGTAGCTTTGAAACTTTCAGAAAACATACTAGAAAGGTTTAGCATCAAACCCTTTGGAGCACACCTTCAGATCTTCAACACATAGAGATTTCTAACATTCTAACCTTGTCAACTCCATTGGCTGCCTATACTATATTTTTTACAATTTTCTGAATCTCCTCAACATATACATCCTTAAGAAGATTAAAATGCTAATAGTGTTGACATAAATGACAACAATATATCAACAACACAACCACAACATCCAACACAAATATAATATTCCTAAGAATGATCCCTCTACTCCCTATGAGATCAAAGAAGTTGAAACTAATATCAAGGCTATAGAAGCATTGTTGAGTGCTTTGATAGATTCATAGATGACAAATGTGATAGGTGTGAAAACAACACATGAGATCTAGAGGAAGTTGGAGACATTGTATGAAGGAGATGCACAAGTGAAGATTTCTAAGCTAACAAGTCTGAAAGGAAAGTGGGAGAACTTGAAGATGAGTGAAGATGAAAACATTGTTGCTTTCATGTAGAAGGTAAATGAACTAGTGATGGGTATTACATGTGTCGGTGGAGTTATGGAAGAAGATGAGATTGTAGCTAAATTTATTAGATCATTGCCTAATTCTTACAAAGAAAAATCTCATGCTATTGAAGAGGAAGGATAGTAAAAAATGTGAAAAGAGACATGCTGATTGGAAAAATAGTTGCTTTTGAATTGAGTGAATTTGGTGAATCTACTCCTAAGACAAAATCTGCATTTAAGGCTACTATATCTTGGAGAAGTCAACAAAGATATGATCCAAGAGAAAGTTCTAGAAAGACATTAAAGTATGAAGATGAGATGAAACAGATTGAAGATAAAGAAAGAGAGTTAGAAGAGCTGAAAGTGTTGATTGTGAAAAGAGAAGCTAGAGGTCAAGGTAAGTATAAAGGAAAGTTACCTAATGAATGTTTCTCTTGTAGTAAAATAGGTCATTTTGAATCAAGGTGTCCTGAAAGAGTTTCTAAGTACAAACCTGACAAGTCTAAATTTCAAAATAAATGTTATTATGTTGAAGAAGGTGTTAATGATGATGAATATGATAAATAAAATGGAAATGAAGATGGATGGGTATTCATTGCTATCAAGGAAAATGGTATGATGTCCACTGAATCTGCTAACAATCAAAATATTGAGAAATCCCTTACAACCAAAATTTATGTAAAGGATGAGTGGGTGATTGACAGAGGATGTGCACATCATATTACTAGTGGAAAAATTATGTTTATAAGCTTGGAGAAGTATGATGCTAGTGTTGTGAGATTTGGAGATAACAATGCTGTGGTGATTTATGACAGAGGAACTATTTCTCTTGGTGGTAAATATAATATTGATGATGTCCTTTATGTTGAAGGATTAAATCATAACTTGTTGAGTGTTGGATAGATGGTAGACAAGGGATACAATATTTAGTTCAAAGATGGTGAGCATAGGATATTGACAAGTTATGGAAATGTAATTGCTTCAGGTACAAAGACTAGAGGTAACACTTTTCACCTAAGTGTTGCTAGTTAAAGTTGTTTAATTGCTCAAGTTGATGTAAGTTGGTTATGGCATATGAGGCTATGTCATGTGAATTTTGATAACATTGTCAAAGTAAGCTCCACTCAAGCAAATCAGATATCTACATAAGTTAGTGAAGCCTACTAACACTATATGCAAGGAATGTCAAATGAGAAAGCATACAAGAATTTCATTATGGAGAAAACATCATTTTAATGGTGTACTAGAGCTAGTACATACTGATCTATGTGGTACATATAGAATCAAAATTCTACAAGGCGAAAGGTGCTTTATGTTGCTTATTGATGATTATTCTAGGATGATATGGGTTGCTTTCTTGAGAGAAAAACATGAAGCACTAGAAAAGTTCAAATGTTTCAAAGCTATGGCAAAGAATGAGATAGTTTTGAAATTTAAATGCTTAAGATTAGATAGAGGTGGTGAATTCACTTCCTGAGAGTTCAATTCATTTTGTGAAGAGAATGGAATCTAACGACACTTATCTACTCCCCAGACCCCTCAAAAAAATGGAGTTGTTGAAAGAAAGAACAAAACAATTCTAGATGTTGCTAGAACTATGATGTTGGAAGGTAATGTTCCTCATATCTATTGGAGAGAAGTTGTAAGCACTATTCTATATACTATCAACTGGGTAAATGTCAATGGCAATTCTGGTAAATCTCCTTTTGAGCTGTGGTTTGGTTATAAGCCTATTGTTAAATATTTCAAAATATTTGGAAGTAGATGTTATATCAAGAGAGATGAAGATATTGGAAAGTTTGATGCTAGAAGTGATGAAGGTATCTTTTTGGGTTACTCTAATAAGAGCAAAGCTTACCGATGCTACAATAGAAGATTGCAGAAACTAATTGAAAGTGAATATGTCAGAGTTGATGAAGACATAATTAGATCATCAAGATAATGCAGATATGATTCACATGATGAACATGATAGTACTAATAATGGAAAGGATGCATAGACACAAAATCAAGTTTAAATTGTTTTGGTGAATCAAGAGAATCATGAAGGATAAACTAGTGGAAGTGCAAAACAGAGAATAGAAGAACTAGAAGTTAGAGATAATCCCACAGTTATAAGGTATGTAAAGCTAAATCACTGTAAAAATCATATTATAGGAGACAAGAACAAAGGTGTGTAGACTAGAAGAAATGCAAAAGAGTATTGCCTGATTTACAAAACTGAGCCTAGCAATGTCAATAAAGCATGTAAAGATGAATATTGGATGGAAGCAATGAAGGAAGAATTGATGCAGATAGATAAAAATGATGCATGGATTCTTGTACCTAGACCTCAAGATAAAAATGTGATTGGAATCAAATGGGTCTTTCGGAATAAGTTGAATGAACTAGTTGAAGTTAGAAATAGAGTAAGACTGGTATGTAAAGGGTACTCATAGATGGAAGGTATTGATTTTGAAGAAATTTTTTCCCCTATTGCTAGAATTGAAGCTATAAGGTTGTTTCTTGCTTATGCTACTTTCAAGAATTACAAAGCCTATCAGATGGATGTGAAGTTAGCATTTCCGAATGGTGAATTAGAAGAAGAAGTTTATGTTGAGAAACCAGATGGATTTCAACTGATCGATGAAAAGTACATGGTTTATTGATTGAAGAAAGCACTATATGGACTCAAAGAATCCCCTAGAGATTGGTATGCTAAACTAGATAAATACTTGTTGAATTTTGGATTCAATCAAGGTACTCCTGACAATAATTTGTATTTCAAGATGGATCAAGATAAAGAGTTGATTATTGAAGTCTTTGTTGATGACACTATTTTTGAAGGTGATGATGACTTATGCATGAAGTTTTCTAATTAAATGAAAACTGAATTTGAAATGTCTATGATTGGAGAGCTGAAATTATTTTTAGGATTGCAAATTACTAAGCTAGACAATGGAATCTTTATATCTCAATCCATATATGTAAGAGAGTTACTGAAAAAGTGTGGCATGGAAGACTCAAAACCAGTTGGTACATCCATGATAACCAGATGCAAGTTAACACAAAATGATGAATCTCCTAAGGCTAATCAAACTAGGTGAAGGTCAATGATTGGTGGATTGCTCAATTTGACTCAGACTAGACCATATATTATGAATGTTGAATGTATGGTTTTTATATATCAATCTGATCCAAAGCAATCACATGTGACTTGAATAAAGAGAATTTTTAGATACTTGAAAGGGACAGTTGATTTTGGTCTTTGGTATCCTCAGGATGATGATCTTACTGTGAATGCTTTTACAGATGCAGATTGGATAGGAGATGTGGATGACATGAAAAGTACAAGTGGTGGTTCATTATTCTTAAGGAAGAAGTTAGTATCTTGGTTAAGTAAAAATAATAATTTCATTTCATTATCTACTACTGAGGAAGAATATATTGTTGTTGCAAACAATTGTACTCAAGTATTATGGATGAAGCAGATGTTGAGAGATATCAGAATTGAGCATAATAAGCCTATTGCTATATTTTTTGATAACTCAAGTGTCATAAATATTTCTAATAATTTGGTGCTACATTCAAAGACAAAACATATTTCTATCAAGTATCACTTTTTGAGAGACAAGTTGAGTGATAAAGAAGTCAGACTAGAGTATGTGCCCACTAAGGAACAAATTGAAGATATATTGACTAAATTTTTGCCTAAGGATACTATCGAGTATCTTAGAGGAAAGTTAGGGGTGATTTCCCGTCCTAATTTGAACTAAGATGCAAGTCTTTTCATCAATCTATGGATTCATAGTCATATATTGTTTCAGATTGATGTTGTGGTGGCTGCTACTCAGGGGGAGTATTAAGATGATTCAGATATGTGGTTAAGAGCTTGTGTACCTTTTCCATTGATGTAAAAGGGGGAGAAGTGTAATGTGAAAAACCTTGTAAAATATAAAGGGGAGAAATGTAGAACAAAGGGGGATAAGAGTATTGCGTGAAGAGTTAGTTGTGTTAATGGTATTTTTCACATCATGTGTTGCCATCAATGCCAAAGGGGGAGATTGTTGGATTTTCTGGTTGTGTTGCTAATATGTGGTTTCCATTGATGTCAAAACTATTAGTATTAATGATCTTGAAGGCTGTATATGTTGAGGTTATTGAGAAAATTATAATAAATATGTTGTAGGTAGTCTATGAATCTATGAAGATTAGAATGGCAGAAAGCTTTGTAAGTTGATATTCAGAAGTCGTGCATTAAAGGGTTTGTTTCTGAGCCTATCTAGTATGTTCTCGAGAAGTTTTAGAGGTAAGCATCAAGATTGGAGCAAGTTATGAGTTTTTGAGTTTCTACAATTATTTTGTTACTATAACAGGTGCTTCTAGAAGAAGAGAATGCATTTATGGTAAATTAAGTTGTTGTGTATGCTCCTGTGATGTCTCTAGATCATGCTCTATCATTGTGGTACATCCATGTTGATCCGTGTGTTCGTGCTCAAATATTTTTTGTTGTGTGTTCAATTTTCTATGTTCTTGGCCGACATGGTGGTTGTAGCGTGTTGTGGATCCTTTTTAATTGGTATTTTAATGTTTGGTGTGTTCAAGGATGTTGATTTAGGTCTTCAATATGTTTTGACCAACTTAGGTTGGTGTGCATTGACATTTGCTCTTAAATTGGGCTGACAGTTTGTAATTTATTCTTTTATTTGTGGTTGACAAGGTTGTTGATGCAATTTCATGTAGTAGATATATAAGAGTGATTGTTTCTTCATTTTGAAGTATGCTCTATGTGTGTGTGTGAAGTGTAAATGCGAAATGTGTGAATAAATATCAAATCATTTGATTTTAGAGTAGAGTTTGAAGAAGATTGAGTGAAGAGTGAAGAAGTATTCGTGTGCCTAACTGGAACTATCATCAGGCTTTTGAAGAAGCTAATTTCTCAGTTCAACCCCATCAGATGGATTTAATCTGATTGTTTTATGTAAGGTAGCGAGCCTTCCCTTTTGAGTAGTGAGCTCTAGGTAGTGTGTCTAAATGCATGTGCATTCCTTATTAATTTTTCATTATACTTCTAATAGGGTATAATCTTGTGGACTAACATCCACCATGGTTTTCCCCTTAACAAGGTTTCCACATATAAATAATTCGTGTTCATGTGTTTCTGATGTGTTGTTGATTCATGCTTTTACTGTTAATTATCCGATCTGAGATTAAAGGTTGATAAAGGTCAAATAAGTTTAATTTTTGTAACAATTGATTCACCCCCCCTCTCAATTGTCTATCCTTGTTTTTCCAACAATAAGTATATGATGGACATGCCAAAACCTATTTTTTGACAACAGATGGAGTTATTCATAAGTTGAAGCCCCTGAAAGAGGTAGAGAAAAAGGTATGCAGTAATGCCAACATCTATTTGGTTGATGGGAGAAAAGTTTTAGAATGTATGAAGCATGAACATATGTGTTATGCTTTGATTCCTAGAGTTGATAAAGAAGATGATAAAGAGATACCTATAGAGGTTTCAGATTTACTGGATGAGTTTCAAGATATTGTATCTGATAATGTACCTAAGGGTTTGCCTCCAGTGAGAAATATTAGTTATCAGATGGACCTAATTCCTAGAGCTAGTCTACCAAATAAGGCAACACATAAAAATAATCTAGTAGAGAATGAAGATTTGAATAGACAAGTGCAAGAGTTATTGCAGAAGAGATTGATTTGAGATATTTTGAGTCCATGTGTAGTACCTACAATACTAGTACCAAAGAAGTATGGAGAATGGACTATCAACAATATTACTATCAAGTATAGATTTCCCTTGTTGACGATGGATGATCACATTATGGATTGCTTGAGTGGAGGTGAGTACTTCACAAAGATATATTTGAAGAGTGGGTATCACTAGATTCAGATTACAGAAGGAGATGAATGGAAGACAACCTTCAAAACCAAGGAGGGCTCAGTTAGTCATCCCTTTTGGGCTAATGAATGCACTGAGCACATTTATGTGGCATATGAATGAGGTATTGAAATATTTTTTAGGAAAATTTGTTATATTTACTTGGATGATATTTTAATTTTCAATCAGACATTGGAGGATCACTAGATGCATATTCAAAGAGTTTTTGAGAAGCTAAGGGATGAGAAGTTGTTGATTAATCTGAAGAAATGTAACTTTGTAAAGAGAGAGTTGGTGTATCTTGGATTTGTTGTCTTAGCAGAGGGTCTTAAAATGGATCTAGAGAAGATGAGTGCTATCATTGAATGGCCTACCATGAGAAGTGTTATAGAGGTAAGATCATTTCATGGTCTAGAGATTTTTTATAGAAGGTTTATTAAGAATTTTCGTAGTATTTGTGCACCTCTAACTAAAGCAATGTGAGGGGATAGAAAGGATTTTAAATGGACTATAGGAGAAACAAAGAGTTTTTATATGTTGAAGAATAAAGCCATAGAGAAACCTATTTTGGTACTTCTAGATTTCAATAAGGTCTTTCAAGTAGATTGTGATACTAGTGGCAGTGTCATAGAAGTTGTTTTGAGTCAAGAAGGTAAGTATGTTGCTTATTTTAGTGAGAAGGTTAATGATGCTAAGAATAAATATTCTTTCTATGATCAAGAGTTTTATGCTATAGCTCAGGATTTAAAAATGAAGACACTATTATTTTCCAAAAGAATTTTTTATATACTAATCATTAGGCTTTGTAGTATCCTAATAGTCAAGGAAAGTTGAATCAAAGGCACTTAAAATAGGTTGATTTTTGATGTTATACTTTTTTTTTTAAGCATAGGAGTGGAAGGTCAAATAGAGTTGTGGATGCCTTGAGTAGAAGGAAAAATTGTTTGATAGAGATGAATATAGAGGTTGTTGGGTTCAATGAACTCAAGAGTTTGTATCTCGAAGATCTAGACTATGCAAAATTTTGGAAGGATTATTTGGAACATGTTACATTGGATAGGACAATATGGTTGGATTTATTAATCCAAGATTGGAATTTTATTAGATGAAGCCAATTATGCATTCCAAGGAGTTCTATGAGAGAGAATCTAATCAATTAGAAGTATAGTGGAGGATTGGTTGGACATTTCGATCAAGATAAGACCATTTCTCTTGTTAGTGAGAATTATTAATAGCCATAGTTACAAAAAGGTGTGAAGAAGTTTGTGCAGAGTTGTAGATTATGTCAATTGGTGAAAGGAATAAGTTAGAATACTGGATTGTATCATCCATTACCTATACCTAAGAGGCCATGGGAAGATATTAGCATGGATTTTGTTCTTGGCTTGCCAAGGACACAAAAGAGGGCATAATTCCATATTTGTGGTGGTGGATGGATTTTCAAAGATGACACATTTCATTTTGTGTCATAAGAGTAGTGATGTTCATGTCAGGGAGTTTTTTTTCAAAGAGGTTGTGAGACTACATGGTTTATTGAAGAGTATAGTTTCAAACAAAGATACCAATTTTTTTGGTTATTTCTAGAGGACATTATGGAAGAAGTTAAATACAAATTTGAATTTTAGTCCCACACACCATCCACAGACTGATGGCCAAATGGAGGTGGTGAATAGGATTTTGGGTAACCTGCTAAGATGCTTAGTAGGAGATAAGCCCAAGGGATGGGATTTGATTATACCATAAGAAAAAAATTCTTACAACAATTCTATCAATAGGAGAACTATTAAATCAAAATTATAGTTTGTGTATGGGAGTATTTCAAGAACTACTTCTAAGTTGAGAAAGATGGATAAGGATGAGAAGAGTAGTGTTGAGGCTGAATATTTTGTTGAGCACTTAAAGAATTTTCATGAAGAGGTGAAGAAACATATCAATAAGATGTTCTCATAATATAAGTCCAAGGTAGATCTAAAAAAGAAGGTATAAGGAGTTCCAAATAGGAGATGGTGTCATGGTTCACCAATGATAGGAGAGATTTATAGTTGGTACATACAAGAAGTTAAAGATGAAGATATTTGGGCGAGGAAAGATCTTGAAGAAGCATGATTTAGGAAATGCATATGAGGTAGAGTTGTCTAATGAAATTCATATTTCACTTGAATTTTAGATTTAATAGAATATAATGAAGGAATAATTGATGAAGAAATAATAGAAGCACAATGGAATATTCCAGTGCCTACTTTAGAAAAGGAGGAGAGAGAAGAAGTTTTGGATAGTCATGTGGGTAGAAGCATAAGAAACAGACAATATGCAAAGTACTTGGTGAAATGGAGAGGAAGGCCCATTGAATATTAATCATGGTTATCTAAGGTTGAGGTTAACTGTCTTGGTTTCCCTCTAACCATTATTTAGATCTCAAAAGATGACATCAACCAGAAATTTGAATTAAAAAGTTGATTTTCTTGCTCAAGCCCTAACAATCCCCAAATGGGACTTATACACCACCTCTAGTGTATGGGTACCACTTAGGGGGGCTCATATGCCCAAGGTGGTGTATGAGTCCCACCCTATATTTTTTGGGTGGGTTGTTAAAATTTTGAGTGTTTTTAATGATTTTGTCAAGTTTTTAGTTCAAATTAGCATCAAGATCTGAAATAATGGGTTTTAGGGGCCTATGAATGATGAATTAAAGGGGTATTTAATGCAAGGGTGCTAAAATAGGTCCAAATTAAGTGTGAAATTGCACTACTTTCAAGAGCATACAATTTTCTATACTACATTTAGCCCCCACTTTAGCACCCATATGACACTACATGAATATGAAAGCTAAAGGACTCCAACAATAAACTCTATTTCATAAAAGGATACACATAAAGGTTCATTCACAACATGGGAGAATGAATCCCCCACTGTAGCTATCTGTAAAACCACAATGTTAGGAACCCCATCCAACAACATGAATTTGTTAGTTGTCCCAAAAATATTCTAACTTATTCTAGGAATCATGTTCAAGGATAGATGTATGATCCCCCTTGATTCCGCTTGCTTTACAGAGTTGGAATCAAGGTAGAAATCTACACACATCGAATAAGGTAAGTCATATCATAGGGTATTTCCATGTACCATACCATATAATGATAGATGTATGATGAGCATAGGAGCTTTATCACGATCCCAACATAATAAACGACATGAAAAACAGAGCTCTCTAGCTCTTGTTATGTGACTTTGAATGAAAAGCACTTTTTTACCCGAATATAGTAAAAACCCTAATTTTTAGCATATATAAGAGTAAGAAGTGAAGTAGTTTCTGACAATTTTTTCTTTTACCTTCTTGTAGCTTGACTTTGGTGGGTATTGATTGAAGATGCCGAGCTAGTGAGAGTAAGAGCCTCTAACATTGGACATCCTGTGAGATCAGGTAGCCTATGACAAGTGACACTATCAGGTGAGTTGATTGTGCTACCTTAGCTTTTCCCTTATGCATTTGTTTTATGTGTTTACACATTTCTATGTAGATTTAGGACCCTAGAAGAAAATTTTCCAAACCATCCCTTTCTTTCGTAAAGCATCCCTTTTTTTCGTAAAGCATCCCCTTTTTCGCAAAGTGTCCTTTTTTGTTGCAAAGTGTCCCATTTCTTCGCAAAGTGGCCCAAAAGGGATCTAAATTTTATAGGACTCTTTGAAAATTACACTAGAATAAATTTAGGACATTTTTAATTATTGATGTGTAGATTTGAGATTTTAAAATGCTCATAGGACATATTTTTACCTTTTTGTTAGATCCCATCGTGGTCAGGACCACATCTTAATGACAGACAAATCTATCACCTTCGAGACCTAGCCCTAACACTTTCAGCAAAGGAGACAGAGATATTATAGATGATAGGATTGTATTGGGCATACCTCATGGCCCCCATGAGGTACCATGATGCTATGCTGATGAATTTGGCAAAGCAGTGGGATGCAAATACATGCACATTTCATCTATCGAATGACAAGATGATGATCACTTTAGAGGACACCCATTGCATTCTTTGAGTTCTGATTTAGGGCGAGAGGGTACGTTTTCTATGAGATTGATCATTTCATGAGATGAAATACAACATATAGTACTATCTTGGAGGTCTGATTCATGATGAAATCATGGGGCCATGGATTGAGATATCATGGCTACTATATTCACAAGCTCCACTTGTGGTGCAAATTATGATGTTTATTGTGGCACTACTACTCCTACCCGACGACCGTGGAGCACATCTAGAGGGAGGACAAGTTCATACGATTTGATAGATGGAAGGGGAGAGGATTGTATATGCCTTGGGACATAGTATCCTTGTGCACTTATACTATGATAAAGGGTGATTTTCATTCTATGAGGTCGACAGTATGGTGCATTGTACACTACTACACATGTGGTGCCTGGAGAATATCATGTGCACTAGGTTGATAGGTTTTCCATGTACATCATCCCTAGGGTACCCTCGTGCATTTAGTTATCCACTGAGGCAGCTATGGTAGTATGGGGATTTTCATTTTTACCGACTGGATGAGGAGGAGATCATATATTTTTCTTACCAACTTATATACCATAGTTGTCAGACGAGACCCTTTAGTTGAGGAGACTACATATGGATAGATTTCTGATAGGTAGGCATGATTATGTAGTATGACCTTTCTACTATGATAATGTCATGCAATAGTTTGGATAGGTCCAAATACCACCCATGTCACAACCCTTCTTTAGGAGATCAGTTCGAAGGCCCAATGATACTAGATGATTCATCGCTAATGATGTTTTCTACAATGAATCTGATTAAAAGGATCAAGATATGCCTCTGGCCTTAGACATTGATGACGTTGATACCACATATGCATACAAGGAGTGGTGGATAGAATCATGTCCAACTCCCATATTCTTGATGGATGAGCCGATAGGCAATGCAGAGCCACTCCCGAATCAGAGAGATGAGAAGGAGGATAGAGCTAAGGAGAAATGGGTCAGGATTGTAGACTTATTTGTAGATGTGATAGATGAGGATTTTGACGATGCTGCAGATCCTGATTATGATGGACAAGAGGATGAGGATGAGGATGAGGATGAGGATGAGGACAAGGATGAGGATGAGGATGAGGACAAGGATGGGGACAAGGACGAGCATAGGGAGTGCCTGATGAGTGAGGGTGATGAGACACCATATGAAGATCCAGTGGGCCATGAGTGGGGAGAGCCAACTCCTACTCATGTGACTAGATCATGATCAACAACTACAACATGCACCAACACCTTCAATCATTGAGAGGCCAGCACATACTCCATGCCTCCTACACATGACAAGGTTGTCTTTATACATCAAGTTGAAGAGCTAGGTGATGATATTTTATTTACTGCTATTCTTTATGCTTGTGTTCATGCTTTATGTTCAAATTCTATGTCTATATATATATAATCATGATGTGTACTAATTATATTTATGATTTATATCTTGTAGGGGCTATGAGAGACGTACATGATCTCTATCACCAAGGTGCTACAAAGATAGTGCCCCCATCAATCTATGAGGAGGTTGTTGATATAGACTATGTGCCCCCACTCATTATAGAGCAGGATTCAAAGTTGTTTGAGCTATACGTCTGACTTTGGGTAGCATATAATAGTTTCATTAGGCAATCCCATCGATACAAGGCTTCCTATGAGGAGACTCAATCATCTCGAGTCCCAATGGAGGTCAAGAGACTCTAGTCAGGTGACTACAAGTAGAGAGAGATCATCTAGCAGAGGATCATTGGGAGGCCCTTGGGAAAGTATAGGGCTTACCATATGCTTTGGATGTTCTTTCCATCTCACTATCATGATTGCATATAATCGTCTCTTGAAGAACTGCCTCTAGATAGATGCAAGCACCCAATTCTGAGGGATCTAGGAGTCACAGACCGTAGAAGCATTATATATATTGATGACATGTACAAAAAAATTTGATATATATATGATCATTTGAATTTTTTTTATTTATGGTTATGTTCTTTATGTTAAATGGCAATGTGATTTATCAAATAATATTTTTAAGACTATTTAATAAATATTTCCATGATTTAGCATGTTTATGTGATCTAATTAAAACGTATTCTAGTTTCTCTTAGATGTAACATTTTTGATCAAGTATGTTATGTTAAATTAAATGCACCTATGATATAATTAAAGAATATTAAATACATATAAGGATCTAATCTAACATAACACATAGGATGATCTTGAATAGCATGAAACCTAAAGTAATCATTTAAAAGTTAGTTTAAATAATCACTTTAGTATGAACAAGACACACAAATAAATTGTTTGTCAAGAACAAAGTAATGTGAAAGCACAAAGAATGTCATCTACTAACTCTAACACAACTTCTTTATCATCCATACTATTCAATAAGATTAGACATAGTACTGGCATAGATGTGCGACATTTATAGGTTCCTTAAGGGTTGTACTATCCATTTTTGTTATCGTATAAGCTCTAGACTTGTAAATTTCATTAATTACATAAGGTCCTAACCAATTAGGACTAAATTTTCCTTTTTCAGTCAGGTTGGCCTTGACATTATGTTTAACTTATTTTTAAATACACATGGGATGACATGACCATTGTAACTACATTGCAATTTTCTAGATTAAGCTTGGATATGTTAAAGAGTGTTTATGCATTGTTCATCAAGCATCCCAAGTTGATGCAGTCATTTTTCTTTATAAGTATTATCATTGCTAAGTCCTTGAAGATAAATCCTTAATGTAGGGATCTCTAATTCCAAGGGCATTATCACCTTGGTACCATAGATAAGGTTGTAAGGATTAGTCCTGGTGGATTTTCTAATACTAGGTCATTAAGCCAATAATTGCATGTTAATTGTGTGTGCCAATCCTTATTGTGTTTGTTTACTGTCTTTCTTAGGATTTGTTCAAGGGTCTTATTAGTTGATTCCACTTGACCATTAGATTGTGGGTAGTAAGGTGTTGAGAAATAGTGTTAGATGTTAAATGTTTCCAGGAACTTCTTTGCATCATTATTCTTAAATGGTGTCCCATTTATTGAAACCAACATTGAAGGAAGGCCAAAGTAAGCAATAATGGTTTCCAACATGAAATGACATATCATATCAGTAGTTGCAAAATAAAGGGGAATAGCTTCTACCCACTTTGTGAAATAATTTTTCATGATGATTATAAAAGTATGTTTGGTAGAGGAAGGTGGTGATATTTTTCCAATAAGATCTAGTCCCCACACTAAGAATGACCAAATAGGAATTTGGGCTCATAGTTTAGAAGTGGGAGCATGAGTCAAATTGCTATGTTCTTAACATTTGTGACATCTCTTAACATACTCAAAGCAATATTTTTCCATATGTCTCCAATACTATCCCATGCAGACAAGTTTTTGAACTAATTATCTTCCTCGAAAATGCCTTCCACAAGCACTTGCATGAGCTTCTTCAAGTTCTATGAGGATTTCAGATTCATTTAAGGCATCTATGTAAATGACCGTTAAAGGATCTTCTATATAATATGTCGATGAGAATTATGTATTTAGAAGCTAGTTTTTGAATATCTTGAGTATTTTTATTTGCCAGCTCAAGAAAAGTACCTTCTTTTAAATAATTAAATATTGATGAAACCATTCACTAGATTTTTCCATAGTTGTTGATAATACTTATTCGATTTTGGATTCGATTGATGTTTTCCTGATTGTATAGAAAATAAATGTGAAATCCTTTGAAGGATCTTGAGGAGATATAAGAAAAGATACACTTTCCATTGCATCCACATAACGATTATCCTTTCGTGGGATGTTATCAATGGTAAATGATTCAAAATTCTCTAATAAATTCATTGTGAGATCCTTGTATTTTGATAATTTATCATGATTTTCTTGATATTTCCTATTTTCTTAATAACTAATTGTGAATCACCAAATATCTTAATATTTCAAACTCCCAAGGCTAAAATGGCATGCAAACCAGCAATTAATGCTTCATATTTCACTATGTTGTTAGTGCATAAGAAGTTTAAGCAATCTAGGATAAGGGAATAGGCTTCCCTATGGGCAAGATTATTATAACCTTGATGTCAGAGTCTATTCTACACTTAGATCCATCAAAGTATAATTCCAATGTTTCTTCATCTTTCTGAATAGTTCACACATTCTCATCAGGGAAGGTTTCTATATTGCCAGAGGTGAGGGAGTGTCTGCTAAGTGGTCTGTTAACAACATAACCCATTTAGCTAAGCATCTTGATTAATCTATTTTACTCAAAAGATGTTTTAGAGGATCAAATTTTTTTATTACATGTATCTCAACATTCAATAAGTAATTTTCCAACTTAATTTTAGCAAAGAGAAGAGCCAAAAATTGTTTCTCTATAGTTGTATATTGTTTCTCATAATCAATCAAAGTTCGGCTAATGTAATAGATATGGTGTTCTTTATATTTCTCATATTTTTGAGCAAACAATGTTGCAAGAGCATGGGTTGATGTTGTGGTATAAAGGATGAAAGGTTTATTTTGTATAGTGGGTTGTAAAATAGGGGGAGTGGCGAGATAATCCTTCAAACTCTCAAAATCTTGTTTACAAACCTCATTTTAATCAAAGTGCATGTGTTTCTTAAGGAGATATGTAAATGGTAATGTATGATCCGCAAAGGATGCAACAAAATGATATATGGATTGAATTCTTCCTTGTAAGGTACACAATTGAGAGATGTTTCTAGGAGGTGGCATGTTAACTATAGAATCAATTTTCTTCATGTCCACCTCAATGCCTCTATGAGATACGATAAAACCTAAAACTTTTCCACTATCTACACCAAAGAAACACTTTTTTAGATTCAATCTCATGTTGTACTTTTGCATTCACTCAAAGATTTTTTGAAGGACATATACATTGTCTTGTCTAGTTAAAGATTTGGCTAGAATATCATCAACATAGTCTTCCAAAATATTATGTATGAATCATGAAATTTTAATGGAATAGCTCGTTGATATGTTGTGCTCGCATTTTTCAATCCAAAGGGAATCATGACCCAACAAAATATTCCCTAAATAGTTGTAAATGCTATTTTTTATTCATCTCGAGGGTTGACAAAGGTTTTATTATATCCAAAAAATCCATCCATGAATGACAAAAAAGCATGTCGAGTAGTCGATTCTACTATCATGTCAATATTAGGAAGGGGGAAATCATATTTTAAGGATTCTTTATTCAAATCATGAAAATCTGTACACATCCTAATATGATTATCGAGTTTTGTGACTGCGACAATGTTTGAGATCCAAGGTGAATAATCTATAGGTCATATGAAACCAGCTTCAAGGAGTTTTTCAATCTCCCCCTTAACCAACAAGGCTATCTTAGGATTCATATTTTGTATCTTTTGTCTATCAGGTTTTGCATTTTCAACAAGGCTTATGTTGTGTGTTACAATATTAGGATCAATTCCCAGCATATCCGAATAATTCTAGGAAAAAAGTTTGAGAAAGTCATGAATCAAAGTTGTAGTGTCCTTTTGTTCTTCATCATCAAGGAAATTTCCTAACTTAATCACTTTCTCTTCTTTTTTTATGCCCATTCCTATATCCACTATATCTCCTAAAGGAAGTACACTTTATCTCAAATATTTAGGGTTGTAAATTCCTCTTTTCTCATTTCTTTTTCTCCATCTTTTTGTTTGGTGTTAATCATAGCACATGTAACCCATTTCTTTTGAGGAGAAGTATATGGTTTTTCATAAACTCCTAGCATTTATTTCAAGGCTTCATCATCTTCAAAGTATTCCCATGATGGTTGACAAGTCATATCAAGAAATTTAGGATTCTTTAAGGTGATATAGATTTTAGGTTTACACCTAATGGTGTTGATGTTTAGTGAAGGTCTTTTGTTTGCTTGTGTTATCTTAGAAGGAAAATATCCCAAGCCACTTTTTCTTTCTTACGTGTTGGTTCTTTAGGAACACGAATGCCATGCTCCTTCTTTCCACATCCTTTTCCAATATAAACCAATTTATTCATAAGTTCATAACCTCTCCCATTAAGTATTTCCATTTCTTTCGGGTTTGGTGGTTGTTGATAATCTATATCATCAAATTTTTTTGTCTATCTTGTATCTTCTTCAAGGGTAGATGAACTAGATTATTGTGAGTTTTCTTTCGATTTTTGTGTTGACATGACCATTGTTGATTTTTTTTTTTCACTTTCTTTTCTTGTGATTATATATTCTCCCATAAATGAAGGTGTGGACTCCAAGGAACCCCAATCATCATCTAATAAATTTGAAATTATTTACATTTCGTGTTTCTCTTCTTCCATAGGTTCTATATTTGATGTTGGAATTAATATTTTTAGAGGAATTGTCATTGCTTTTTCAACTTGTAAGAAAATTTTAGGCTCAGGGTCTATTTCAACTTGGTATACCTTATTTTTGTAGACATAATTCATTATACAATGAAGATTTGAAGATACTACATTCATTTCATGAATCCAAGGTCAACCTAAAAGAAGGTTATAAGAAATATTATCCGGCATTACATGAATAGGAGTCTACAAGGTAGCATTTCCAAATGTAATAGGTAAACTAATCATGCACCCAATATTTTTTTCCTACATGTTATCAAATCCATTAATCAACAAGGAATTAGGTTGAATTTTTGACTTATCCACACCAGGTTTATCCAAAGGGGTCACACTACACATATTAAGAACAAAACCATTGTCGACGAGGGTTCTTTTTATTCCTAATATGTTGTAAATGGATATTATCATGAAGGCATCATTTTTATTTCTTAATTCCAAAGGCGGGAGCTCATGTTGGTGAAAGGTAATGTCTACATTAACTATGTTCATTCCTCGTATGAGAGCTTCCACATTATTTGAATTTGTACCAAGGGGAACCACTACTTGTTGTAAAACTGTTTGAAGAATAGTGTGATAGTTAGGTGAATTTTGAATTAGGTACCATAGGGATATCTTTGCAGGAGTATTTTTAAGTTGTTCAATGAGATCAAATTCCTTTTCACTATGTGAAGTTAAACGAGGAGCACTAGGAAAGGTGGGATTAGGAAAAGGTAAGGTTGTTAGAGTTGGTTGTTCTTACCTGTGGGTATAGAGTAAACTTAGGCTTGCTTTTAGTTTGAAGTTTATGTGAAGGTGGGTAAAGAATCAGTTGAGGTTGAATCATGTTAACTTCTCTTAGTTTTGGTTTATCAGAACAAGCCTTAGTGGATGAACCTTGTGAGATAAAATCTTCAAGGGCTTCATATAACATATTAAATCCATCACTACTAAAAGGCTTGAGGGTTAGGTTAACTTGGAAAAAGAGATTTGGCATTGTGAAATAACTATGCTTTCTCCAAGAGGTTCATCAGTTTATAAGTGTTTTTGTTTTTGTTTTATGATGAATGCCAAATGTAATCAGATCTAATTGAGCTATGAAATAATGATGAGAATGAAATGTACAAGAATCTAAAACTATCCACAATTGCAATGAATGTAAACTATGCTTAATTTATTGATTTGAATATAACAGAAACTATGCAAACTGAAACAAAAAAATTTCAACAACAAACAAGAACACAAAAGCAAAGAACTTAATTTTGTAAAATTCAATGCAAAATCTATACTGGGACTAAATTGCCCAAATGGGCGTGTGAGTCTTAGTGAGGATTTTTTTCATAATTTTCAAAAAAAATTAAGTGATTTTTATGCCTTTTATGTTGTATGATTTGTACACTAAGTGAAAATGCAAATTTTATATGGTTTTAAATGATTTTATATGAAAAAAATGTAACCTATATGCACTCTCACTGATGCAAAAAATAGAAACCCTAGAATGCCAATTAACTAATACAAAATGCAATCCAATGTTAATGCAAGCTAAATCTAAGATGATGATGCACTCCAAATCAGAATTATGATCTTCTAAATGTAGGTTCACCAAAATAAAAGGAATAGTTTTGTTTGTTGTAATTCTATGCTTCGGAGATAGAACAACAAAACTCCTCAGTTTCATTCAAGGACAAACTCTAGAGATCTCAATCCCAAGTATGCAAAGGAGGAAGAAATTTTGCAATAGGGCTATTCTAGAGTCTAATTATTAACTAATGAGGGGTTCACCACCAATCTAGGGCTTGGAAAGACAAATGTAATGCAAATAAAAATGCTTAAACCTAGTATGATGTAATCTTTGACTAGATGACCCAAAAATGCATATAAATCAAAACAAAGAGGCAAGATCTCAAAAGTATGCACCTGGAAACCTGAAGAAAAATTGAATGAGCTCTGAATTGTTGGAAATTCTAAAATTTTGGCACATTAGGACTCATACACTAGTCTGGGAATATCAGTCCCAAATCAAGGTTTCTGGTATGAAACAGTTTTCTGGAAAAATGGTATCTAAAACTGCAAAAAACTAAAAAAATGCCTATAGTTGGACTCATGCCACTTTTGGTGTATCAGTCTCATTTCACTTTTTAAGGAATTCAAAGTTCATATCTACACTTCAGCACCTGCTCTTTCAAAGTTCCAAACTAATTTTTGAATCTGAATCTGTAAAAATACACACAAAATAGAATATATACTTGATTTTCTTATGGGGGGTTTTCCTTGGTCAAACATGTAGTTTGGTAATTAAACCTTGATTGAGACAATGAAACTTAGATGAAAATGTGAACATAAACCCTAACCTTAAGTGTATCTAAGATTAGGAAATAAAAAATACAATGCAACCCTATTCTAATGTGTAAGAATGTGATGCATGAATGAAGCTTGAATGCAATGACTCACTTTGAGAGATCTCTAATCACCCAAATTATCCCTAATGAAGCTTGTACTTTGCTCAGGCTAAATGTAGAGTGATAGTGGAGGATGGAATCCCTTAGGAAACAAGTCATTAGGCTTGGCTTGGTGTCTAGTTGCATCTCCCCAACCTAGAATCCATCATGATTCACCATAGACAACCATGATCAACCCTTGACAATGATAAATCTTGAATGAAAGTGAGCTTGAAGACCTGCAAAAACACAATTATGCTGCTCCAAAGCTTCAACTTTGCTGATTTCTTGCTCTTTAATTCTCTTGTGACAAACGCTTGAAGACTCTCGAATGCTGGGATATTGAAATTGCTCTTGAAAATGCTTTCTTAGAAGCTTGCTTATATAGGCACTAACACTTAATTTACTGTTATTTAGATCTCAAAAGCTGACATCAACCAAAATTTTGAATTAAAAAGTTGATTTTCCTACTCAAACCCTAAAAAATCCCCAAATGGAACTCATACGCCACCTCTAGTGTATGGATCCCACCTAGGGGGCCTCATACGCCCCAGGTAGCATATGAGTCCCACCCTAGATTCTCAAGGTGGGTTGTTAAAATTTTGAGTGTATTTGATGATTTTTTCAAGTTTTTAGTTGAAAAAAAGCTTTGAGATTTGAAATAACTGGTCTTAGTGGCCTATTAATGATGATTTAAAGGTCTATTTAATGAAATGGTGCTAAAATAGGTCCAAATTAACTATGAAATTGCACTACTTTCAAGAGCGTATAATTTTTGACATTACAAATATAATAACTTATGCAATAGAATCAAACATGGAATGAGTTGCCACTATGATAAAGCTTGCTAAAACATTGACAATTCTTGCAACACATAATTTATTAGGTTTAACAACTAAAATATGGGAAGATATTATATAGTGAATTAAAATGCTACCTCTAAAAATTCAAATTGTTGCCCTTCCTAATTGATATCTTGTTATTGACATCCCATATGCAAACAATATGCTATATTAAATGTTTTATAGGTAATATTCTTATAGGAATTTCCTCTCAAACTATCTAAGCATTCAAGTCATGTTTGACACAATATTGACTAACTTCCCACTTAGAAATTTATTAAACAATCTTTATGTAAATTTATTCAAAGATGACAACATAATAAATCTTTTAAGAGAAAATGATAATTAAAAGTAAAATATTACTTACTAGAAAACATATGTTCAAAATTAAAACCAATACAATGACAATCAATCTATACTCGTGCCTAACAAAAACATTATTAATATAAACAAATGGATGAAACAAAATTCAGTAGAGAACCTAAATAGAATAGTCATTATGTAAATGCTAATACCCCTTCTTCGTGCACTATGTTTAACCTATACCATTTTAAAGGATTTTGTAACATAAATCTCATTAAATGGTGCATAGTTTCTTCAACTGTTTGTTTAATAATTTTAGAAATTTATGCATAGAGAGAGTGATGCTTGTTCTAGGTAAAATGATAACGTAATATGCTATTTAATTATTGTTGCGTGATTTGCATGGGCTATTTTCTATCCGTCAAAATCATAGACGCTTTCTACTTAATATTTCTTGATCGTGTAATTTTCTTCGCTTTCTTTATATCTTTTGGCCTATGTTATCCGTCAAAATCATAGACGCTTTCTCGCTAGTATTTCTTAATCGGGGATACTTTGAAATACATTATTTCTCAATCTTTTGACAATGGGATGTGGGTCCCGATCAATTTATATAATGAATGGGTTCGAAGGATTCAGTTAAAAGTACCTTTCATCGATGTGCATGTTTCTAGTGACGACGTTATAGTGACGCTATGTAATATCATATTAAATCTAATTCAATTGATTGTATTTAATTAATCAAGCTAATACAATTAAGCTGTTAATCAAATCTTGTTTTATCTAATTGTTAAAAATAAACTATTCATTGTTCCTTAAATATCTGATAATAAGTTATAATATTTTTTTTCAACCATATTTTTTTTAATCTATTTTTCTACAATTCTATGTTAAATCTTATAAAATATCAAAGACATTAGATTTCCACAGTCCATGTCATTAAAGTATGTAGTTTCTAAATTCAACTGTGTATTAGTTTTTGGATCGACGTTTCGAATCACATAGTGATCCATCATCAGGATGCAAAAAGAGATGAAGGATCACCTCTTCTTGCATCCTGATCATGGATCACTGAGTGTGATCCGAAACGTCGATCCAAAAACTAATACACATTTGAATCCAAAAACTACATACTTTTCTTATAAAATATATCAATTTAACAATCAAAGTATTTTATTATAAATTTGTAATCCAGAATTTAAAGATTTTTGAGATATAAGCGAATATTTCAATGAAAATTAAGTATTAGAATTATCTATAAAGTAAATTTTAAATTAGTTTGTATCACTACTATTTATAAACAATTATATTTACTTTTACCTTCACATAATTTTATGAAAAATATATATTTTCGTAAAACTAGTTTTACTAGATCTCATTTCTTTGTGTTTTTCTCCCTTCTAAAAACCCTTCTCTTAAGTTGCTATGGAACATCTCCTTCCCTTACATCTTATGGGATTTGTGCAATGAAAGGAATATCTAAAGTCTTCTTGTAGACATGAACAATTCTTGATGAATTTCAAGGATTGTGCTTCTCTATCTCATTTTCTCTCAGTTTCTCAAGATGATTTAAGTGTGGTGGAAGGTTCAAACATGAGGGTTGATTTTTGGATCTTCCTATAAAGATCAATCATTAAGTAATCCCAAGTGTAATGGACTTTCCCATAGACCCCCTAGTATAAGTTAAATTTTGTTAGTGTTTCTAAAGGGAACCGTAGGACCTCTGGTACTAGTGGAGCTATCAAAAATCATTTGGGAAGAGTGGTTGGTTCTTTCTTCATCAACATTGGAATCCAAACCAATTATTTTGTGGAGAATCGTATGGAATTTGAAAATATCCTCTTTGTTGAGAAGCTAGGAATCCAAAATTGGGAAGTGGAACTTGAATCCTTAAATATCATTAATTGTCTCCTGAAACTTCAATAACCTTGTTGGTCCATCAATCATTTGGTTTCCAACTCTAGTTGTATATTAAACTCTCTTCTCAAAGTTAAAGTTATGCATATCTCTTCAAAGGGAAACTTGGTGGTAGATTTTCTTTGATAGTTGGGATGTATCTCATAATGAATACAAGACTCATTATTAGACTACACGCAATTATGGGCCAATTGACAAAAGATGACAACATGTCTACACTTTTCCTATACAAGACCAAGGGTAGTCCTTGAGATTAATTATTGGAGAAAAAGATAAATGACAATACACTAAGCCTTTCAATTAAGCAACACCCTAAATATAAATATACAAAAATGGTTGTCACTAGATGTTTAATATATTAGCTCCTTGATAATTGTTACCAATTTTCACTGCAGCTCGATTGGTAGAGCTGATTAGTTTTGTTTTATCTTAAGGCAAAAGTGAGTTATTTTTTGAATGTGCTTTAAGTGTTGTTTGCACTATATTTATCAAGTATCAGTTGTGCAAGTTCTTTCAATTAACAAAATTTTAGAAGTATTATTTAATTCTTAAAGAACAAATGAAGTACAAAATTGAATGTACAAATGATTAAGCATAACAAGTGCTTTCATTTATTCCATGATGCTATTCACATTACAATATACTCTGATTCCAAGAATACAAATGATGGTACAAATTTACATTTTGATGCATTTCTTTTCAGAATGAAAAGCAGAAAGAGAAATTAAAGGATCCACACAAGCCGTGGAGATAACTGTTGCAATACATCACAAGGAGAATTCTACACTACTGAAGATGCAGGAAAAGAAAAACACATAAGTATGGACATAATCATCATTGTCTGTTGTTGTTGGCCGATGCAGGAGTGGTGCACCATCCTTCATCCTCGAGCTCTGATCGACCTGTAAGAGAAGAGAGGGTTGTTAGAGCTCCGACTATGAACATACCTACATGAACCACCAACAATAATGTAGAATTTTATTGACAATACATTGAACCAATCAAGAAGAGTGCAGAAATCAGAGTTAAAAGTGTAAACATCATGATAATATATTATTTTTGCTAACATTGTTTTTTTCCTGTGTAGGTATAGGAAAAGTCATGTAGATGATTATATTATGAAGACATAAAATCATGTGGGGTAAAGCAGGCTCTCACAAGGGTAGAACTTGGCATGCTGCCCCTTAAGCTTACAAGTGGGCCAAGTAAAACAGTGTAATTACCATGCTAGTCTGAGCATTCCTGAAGGAGTAAACTGGTTTCAGCCATCAAATCATTCATTTTATTGTTCATTCATAACAATCAAGTCAGAGTAATGAAATAAAGACTACAGATGAACAATAGACTTAACAAATTCAATTAAGCTGAAATCCATCTTTTTCATTCTAGAAAGTTAAATATTGTTGTCATATTAATGACATTTTGTTGTCTTGTGTTCTGTTCACATTTATTCATGTTGTTTCATGGTGTTTTTCTAAATTAGAAGGTGTTTTATGTCATAATGATGATAGTGAAGAGACATACATATAAAATTCACGAAATCAAGCTATAGAATTGGAGAATTGAAAGATATTTACAATAGCTTCATTTGATAATAAAATGTATGAGGAATGTTGAAGCACAAGTAGATTGGCATTGTTCAGTCATTTGAATGCAAGAGCGTCAAAGAAATTTTGGGTGTGTTTAAGACCAGCTTGCATATATAAGATAGCATTATGCAAAATAGCTAAGTGATCAAGTAAATGCAATATGAAAATAGAGTAGAGAAGCTAAATATGGATATGATTAGAAGCATGGGAAGTAAATATTGCTTTATCTTATGAAGTTTTGAGCTAAGAATGCATGTTTCTAAAGCATTCAAGTAAACAAGATGAATTTTAGTAAACATCAAAGCAACCTACGGAACATTAATGTTGCTACAGTAGGTATAAGCAAAATGAAAAGGTGTTGTTCCATATTTACTCGAGCAGGAAAACAGTGTTAGGTGTGTCATGCTAGTTGAATGACTTTCTCAAGACACGCTGAATAAAGTGCTTTTGAGAGAAAATGGAGTTTCTATGTGATTTTGAGTGTATACAAAGGTAAACAGTGAGGAGTTTTAGCTTGTTTAATTAAGTGTTTTTTTGTTAAGGTGAAGTTGCATTCTAACAAACAAGTAATGTGAAGCATAAGTGACAGAGGAGTTTTCTTGTTTAGTTCAATGGAAGAGAAGTAAGTAGGTTATGAATCTGCAAGCAAAAAAATGAAAAGATTTCTAAGATCACCTACAATCTTAGAGTTAACAAAGTGTAGTAACTGGTGTAACTTTGAGTTCTTTTTCCTTTTGAAAAGAGAACACCCATGTTGGGTTATCAACTTAAAATGCTCAATACAATCAGAAGGTGGTGTTCATTTCAAAATAGTCATAATATGCGAGTATCACTTGCTACAGTGATAATACAAAATGTTTTCTTGCATTTTTATAGAATACCCATATAAGGCTATTAACTCAAAATTCAGATTTCATTATAAAATGCAGAGTTTCTTCCTAACCCACATGGGGGTTTCGCATAAAATACAGAAATAAGTCAATTTCTTTTAAAATTCTGAGAACCCACATGGGGGTTTTGGATCAAAATGCAGATTTCTCACTATTTTCTGCATACCCATGTAAGGGTTTTTACAAAAGATGCAAAAAATGCATGTAATGCATTATGGGTCGAGCCTAGTGCATGAAGGAATTTCAAAGAGAAATGGAACAAGAGTCTTCTCCAAGAGCTCTCCCTTTTATCCTTTGGAATAAAATGCAAATTACAAACACTCATTTTGTGCATGAGTGACTGCGACCAAGAGAAGAAGTTGAGTCATAAATTTCACTAAAAAATGCAAAAAAACTTTTGAGTTTCCTATCTAGACCCTAAAATATGAAGTGAGAAATAGATATAATGCAAGATTTCTAAGTCAAAATTCTTTAGAAAGCATGAGTATGGTGTGGCCTATAATGGTCTATTTTCTAAAAAAAAGGAAAACAACAATCATTCTCTTACATGGTAAGCTTTTAAAATCTTTTTTATTGATAGGAGAGTACAAAAGAACAATGAAGCAAGAAGAGCTTACCATTCTAAGACATTGGAGGAGTAGAGAGGCCACGACCAAGCTCATAAGAGCTTCCAGATACAAGATTTGAGCTCACCCATGGCAGCCAAGGAGAGTTTAAATAGAGCACAAAGGAATGAACAAAGAAAATAAAAAATGAAGCAAACTCAAGCCGTGGCCTTATGGCCATTATTGACCTTCAAATATTATGGAGAAAGCCATAATCATGTTAGAAATCAGCTTACCATTGTCACAAAGAATAGAATCGATCATCTGGAGGAAGAAATTCATGAGTTCCCAAGCATTTCAGACTGAAAACCTAGCTTACATGGTGGCACGCCTCCCAGGAAGAGTTCACTCTCAAAGTTGCAAGTGTGAAATGAAGTGATTTTAGGGTTTGTTACAAATTTTTTCTATCCTTGTGACCTAATTCAAAAATGGGCTTTTCATTAAGATGAATGCCTTAAGTTTTGTCCATTGATGCTTAATACATGCCCTAGGTCAAGCATTATGGAGGTCTTCACATAATTTTATGCCTAAGTCTTAGGCTTGTGTTGATAGAATATTTCATGGTCTTTAGACTTTAGGTATTTGTGTAATGTAGATCTTATGCCCTAGACAAAAAATGGAGAGTCCTAAATGCCTTAGGTTTTTAATTGATTTTGAGAGAAATCAATTAAAATATAAATATTGAGATTACTCATGCCTTGATTTTAGTTTCATACTTTAGGCATCTACTTTACAAATTGATTTTAAAGAAATCAATTAAATAATAAATGATGAAGATGACCATATTGTTTTTATGATTTTTTCTAAGAAAAATAAGGTTTGTATTGGAGAGATAGCGTATTATGTTTTGCAAAGATTTAAAATCTTTATTGCAAAATAAATCAAGTTGTAAAAACTACATGTTTGTAAAGCAGAAGATAAAATAATGATTTATAAATTGTTGTATTCTTTCTTGCTATTTTTAGTAGTTTGTGAGACAAAAATAAGGTTGACTTTTTCTTGTTCAGATTTGAGCTGCATGGAGAGGAGATGAAGTGTTTTATTTGCTTTTAAAGCATATTTCACCTATTTTTAGAAGTTTTATGGCATGCACATGCAAAAACTATGAGTTTTCCACTTTTATGCCACATTTTGGAGTAGTTTTAGATGCTCTTCCTTGAGCTTTCTTCTTGAGCTCAGATTAGGGTTTTAGTGATACATTTGAAGAAAAACAAAAAAAATTAGTTCAGATTTATTGATTCTTGCTCTCATGCTGAAGAAGAGAGTTTGTAAGCAACAATTTGTACTTAGAGTTTGATACTTCTTCAGTTAATAAAAAAAACATATTCATATTTTCTCAATTTTTGTGTCATTTGTAGTTATAGTTTGATGTTATATTGTGATTATGTTTACAAAATCCTTTTTATGTCCTGAAATTGCAATTCTTGGTGCAGAAAGATCATAAAATACAGGTTGCATGTTGTATTCAAACCTGAATCCTCATGTAAATACATGATGTGTTAAGTGTTCATGAGAGATTGTGAAGTATTGTTGCTTTCTGAGAGTTGTTTGTGGGTAAAAACTAGAGTCGTCATTTAAGTCCTGAAAATCAATTTAAGTCATAGGTTACATTTCAGTCATCTTTCTAACCTTTTCCCTCAGAAAATCATTTAGGATAGAATATATCATTCGGAGAACTAGCTCACTCTAGAGATTCCTTCTTCGATCAGATTACCCACATCTAAAGAAGGTTTCCATATGTCAAAATATAGTTAAATTCAAAAAAATTAGCACAAGGAGCATATCTGATTGAAAAAAAAAATTGGCACACCCGGTGGGACTCTAAAAATTAATTTCAGAGAAATTTTAGTTTTCTTAAATTGTTGTGTGGTGTATGCAATAATTTTTTTCAGCCTTTTAGAGACTCTTTTCAATATACCTAGTGACTTCGGTTCTGATTTTGCATGCAAACTTAGTGTAGCCTACACATGAGAAAAATTCAAACAAGATCCAGTTCAGTACCATTGAAGTACGTGCAGTTGTCCCCACCATGAAGGAGAGGCAGAACAACAAAAAAACTATTTGATACACCAAGAGGGTCAGCACCAACACCTCCAACTCTTAATTCTATAGTCTTATCACTAGGAAGTCTTGTTCTTGTATCACAAGCACCACCAATGGTGAGACATCATGCTTTTGCAACTTTTAATGGGGGAAAACCATTAAATATTACACACTATGATGATATTCCAGCAGCAGCTTTCAGGAGCCTGCCTTTCTTTACTAGAGAAGACCAAACTACTGCCATTGAACACATTTGAGAAGTGGCCACCTTATGTTTAGTTCATAATATCACCCAAGAAAATTTAGCACTAAGACTCTTGGCTATGTCACTCAAAGGAAAAGCATTGCAATGGTTCAGAGGCCTCACAACAAATTCAATCACAACATGGGATGCATTAGTTGATGGTTTGTACTAGTATTTTGTTGATAAGTCAGATCATTCATCTTTGTTGGAGCAGCTAAGCATGATCAAGAGAGCTCCACATGAGCGCTTGGTTGATTTCAACTACCGATTTCAAAGAACCTTGGACAAAATCCCTACAACTGTAAAAACTTTTACGAGCTCATTCCTTTTTTGTTTTTCTTAAAATCCCTAAATAACAAAATTTCAGTTATGACCCAATCTATGGGTGGGCACACACTCCTTAACGCTTATGACATCGCCATTAGAGCTGAGAACTATCTTATTCAAGATGGGGAAATTGTCCCTATGCCCCCTATGCCTTTGTTTCTAGATATTCAAATGCCTACGCATGTATCTTTACCACCCTTAGCTATTGTTCCTCCTATTCCAGCAATAGGTTATTAGATCGCAACCCAAGAAATTGCTGCTCCATCCCAAAACCAAGAGTTTCAAGAAATAAAAAGTATATTGAAGACCTTTGGGAATGATCTAGTGAGTATTAAAAAGCAAGTTGGCCAAGAGCATAAACCCTATCAAGCCTCATACCAACAAAACCAACCTAACAGGCCAACCTTTCAAAATGACTATCAAGGCCAAAGAAAGAACTTCATTCCTAGACCTTTCCAGCCCTACAACTTGAATGCTACCAGTTTGTCAAAGGAACTTGTGCCACAAAATAACCTTACCCAAGATTGTGATTGGTGTTATCCATGCAATCAACCCCATAACCAGTCAGCATGTGCTAACAACATGAGAAATCAAGCCTTAATGGTCCAAAATAGCTATGTAGGTTCAAAAAGTGTTCCAAGTCAAAATCTAGAACATCAAAAAAGCTTCAAAGTTGCTTTGCCAAATTAGAAGAGTTTTGAGTTTTGTGGCATGAATGGTCAAGATCAACAAGATTCTCCTGTTTTAGCCAACACTCGATCAAAAAAGAGAGCCATGGATTTGGGGAAGAAAGCTGGAAATTCATAGCAACAACCTACAAAGGACAAACAACCTATTTCTGCATCAAATATTAATGTTGCAGTGCAACCTAAGGTGCAGTTGCTACAAAGAGGCCAAAAAGTACCTGTGAAGGAGTAGTCCAAGACACAATCGTAGCCTTTGCAGAAAGGAGGTGATGTTGTTGTCACTAAAAATCATAAAAAGGTAACTCCTATTTCTTTTAACGTGGTTGAACATCTTAAGGAAGCTACTGCCAATATGTCAGTTATGGATGAATTGCATATTCTGGGTTAGAAGATTTTGTTGCAGGATGCTTTAGCTGAGCTTTCTATTTCTAATAATAATCATGGGAACACTAAATTTGTTATTGCAAATAGCTTGGAGGTCAATAATGAACATGAAATGAAAGAGGAAAAACCTCCATTTTATTTGAGTTTGATTATTGGAGACAAAATAGTGCATAACTGTATGGTCGATTTTGGTGCAAGTAGCTTTGTTATGCCTAAGATCTTAGTTGATTAGCTAGGTCTTGTTCATGAGCCTAACTGTCAGAGGGGTGTAGTTCAGTTAGATGGATCTGCTATTAAAACTGCTGGTATAGTTAAGAATTTAGCCCTTACTTTGCACGCATCCCCAAATTTTTGCAATCCATTAGGATATTCATGTTATTGATCTACCACCCCACTTTGCCATCTGCCTCTTAAGGGATTTTATCACCAAACTGGGGGCTGTCTTATCTTTTGATTGGTCTCATCTATTCTTTAGAATAAGGTATGGTACAAAAGTGACCATAAAATCTGAACCTTTAGCCAAAGACCATATCGAGCCATATGTTTTGAGCCCTATAAACGCTAACCTCTACGTCACCCCTATACTAGAGGAGAAAACCATGACCTTAGGCTGCAACACCCCCATAAAAAATGTGAATCTAGATGAATGGGTAGCCAAAGATCATGAGCTTGATCCTTTCCAGCACACAAATGGCATAGGATTAGGGGTTTATATGATTCATGAACCTGATTTTGATATGCCTAATTTGTTTAAAGAGGTAGAACAACCTGCAGAAGAGGAAAATAAGCTTTGGAAGCTTATTTCTAATGGCTCAAGGACCAATATAGGTGTTGGTGGAGGAGCCATGCTGATTTCACCAGAAGCAAACAAATATTATTTAGCTTTCAGTTTTGCATTTCGTTGCATAAATAATACAGTTCAATATGAAGGATTGGTACATGGCCAAGAATGGGCCTAAAAGAGAGGTATTAAATGCTTACGTGTTTATGGTGATTTAGAATTGATAGTGAATCAAGTTAAAAATTTGAATGCTGCAAAAATGATTCACTTAAGAAATATAAGCATCGTGTATGGGATTTGATTGAAAATTTTAATGCTTTTAATATTCTTTCAGTGCCTAGAAATGAAAATAAGCATCTAGATAGGCTCGCTTCCACAGGAGCCCAATTTGATATCCTAAACAAGATTCACAAAGTGGAGGCACGTCAAAATGTTAAGATTATAGTCAGACCTTTTGTACCTGATAATAATGTGAGTTGTTAGGTTTTTGTCATCGATGAGCAGATTGTAAGCTTCTTACTGAAGCTATGTTCACTGATGGAAATCAACAAAAGTGGCACCAACAATATGATAATCAGATTGTGCAATTAAAGACAAACAAGCTTCCAAAGGGAATGGTCACATTAGAATTCATCTTTAATTCTGATGAACAAGCGAGGAAAGACAAAAGAAGCATGACTATCAAGGAAGAACACTATGAGGCCATTGAGATTTTCAAAGGTAAATTGCTCAAGTTGGGAAAGGTATGTAATAGAGAAGAACATCAAGCTTTCATTCTGTTGTGTCAGGAATTTAGTGATGTTTTTGCTTGGGAGTATAAAGACTTAAAAGGTTTTGACCCTGAACTAGCCTAGCATACCATTGAATTAGAACTTGGAGCAAAACCTATAAGGCAAAAGTAGAAACCCCTTAATCCCAAATTAGAGCACCTTATGAAGGATGAGCTGAATAAATTAGTCGGGAGTGGTATTATTTTCCCTATCAAGAATACTTCTTGGGTGTCTAACTCAGTTCCAGTTACGAAGAAAAGTGGGGAAATCAGATTGTGTGGTGATTTCTAAGATTTAAATAAAGCATCCCTAAAGGATCACTATCCACTCCCTTCCATGGACCAGATTTTACAAGTAGTTTCTGGTTCTAAAAAAAAATTGTTTGTTGGATGGGTATTCAAGTTATAACCAGATTCTGGTCAAATAGAAGGATCAGTTCAAAACAACATTTACAACTAAATGGGGCACCATCGCCTATAAAAATATGCCTTTCAGCTTATCCAACGTTGGAGAAACATTTCAGTGAGCGATGGACATGGCCTTTCATGGCCTCATGAACAAGTTTGTTCTAGTATATTTAGATGATATTACTATTTATCCAAAAATGCTAATGAACATTTTGAGCATTTAAAATAAATTTTTCAAAGGTGTAGAGAGTTTGGAGTATCTCTCAATCTGAAAAAGTGTAATTTTTTTGTGCACGAAGGTAAACTCCTTAGACACATTGTTTCGAAACAAGGTATTTCTATAGACTCTGAAAGAGTCTCTGCTATTCTTGAAATACCATTACCAACTCATAAGAAAGGCTTACAAATATTTCTTGGACAAATAAATTTTGTGAGAAGATCCATACCTAATATTGCATCTTTGTCGCAACCTCTCACTGCCATGCTTAAAAAGAATATGCCCTTCAGTTGGACCAAAGAAGGTAAGAGGAGCTTTGAGCAGATAAAGGAATCCCTTGCAGCTGCCCTTACCCTCATTAATATGAATTATGATAGAGATTTTATTCTCTATGCTTTTGGAGGGGTTGATACCATTTCAGCTATGTTGTGCCAGTAGAATGACAAAGGCTTGGAGCAACCTGTAGCATTTTCCAGTTAGGTATTACATGATTATGAGGTGAAGTATTATTTTGTTGAGAAACATGTTTTTATTGTTGTAAGAAGCCTCAAAAAGTTTAGGCATATGTTATCCAATAACAAAATTCAATTATTAGTTTCCCATTCAACTATTAAGGACTTCTTACTTAACTGTAAAATTAATGATAAGCGTGTTAGTTGGATAACCAAGGTGATGGAGTTTGATACTGATATTAAAATAACCAAGCTTGTGAGAGGCAAGGGTTTGTGTGAATAGATTGCAGAAAATGTACAACGAACAACTTAAATGAAGATGAAAGTGTTGATACAATGCTAAACAATGAGGATGCAATTGTTGTTTCAGTTCTTGTTGCTACTTGGGTGCAACAAATGATGTGTTATTTACAAATTGGTGAGTGCCCCAAAGGCTTAAACAAAGCTAAGAGAAGGTATTACAGATTACAATCCATTCCTTTTGCAATTATTGATGGCACTCTCTATAGGAGAGAATTTCCAAGTGTTTTATTAAGATGCATTGAGCCTGATAAAGGGGACAAGTTGTTAGGAGAATTTCATGATGGGCCTTCAGGAGGCCACTTTGCTGCAAGAACAATAGCCTTGAAGATTATACGGGTTGGTTATTATTGGCAAGATCTATTTAAGGATGCTATCGCTTGGGTTAGAAGATGTGAAAAGTGTGCTTTGTTTTCTGGAAAACAGAGGCTTGTAACCCTACCTTTGCATCCAATTCAAGTGGAGCAACCCTTTGCTAAATGGGGTTTAGACTTCATTGGACCTATCAACCCACCTTCAAGCATGGCTCATAAGTGGATCCTTACTGTAACGGAATACTTTACTAAGTTGACCGAAGATGTTGCTTTGAAAGAAGTAAACAAGACTTTTGTACTTAATTTCTATCACTTGACACTTAGTGTCAAGATTTGGTACCCAAGAATCAATAATTTCTGACAATGGTTTAGACTTTATTAGTTTGAGGATTTCTGATTTGTTAGTTAGGAATAACATTTATCTGAACACATCTTCTAACTATTATCCATAGGGGAATAGGAAGGCATAATCTACAAATAAGAATCTGATTCGGATAATCAAGAAGGCAGGTGAGGAAAATCAATGGACATGGCATGAAAAGATTAAGTTAGCCCTTTGGGCTGACAGGGTGACTCCTAAAAGGGCAACTGGTTGTTCTCCTTATGTACTTGCTTATGGAAAAGAACCTAAGTTACCTATTTCTATTGAATTACCTACTTTGAGCTTTGTTAAAGAGCTAGAATTGCTGAATGAACAACCTCTTGAGGTGAGATTTGCATAGTTGATAGAGCTCGAAGAAACTAGAAAAGAAGCATTAAGGCAGCTTGAAATATATCAAGTTCAGATGAAGAGCTATTTTGATAAAAGGGAAAGACCATGAGAATTCATCATTTGGTGATCTGGTCTTTAAGTGGAATGAATATAAGAATAAACTTGAATGACATTCCAAATTTGATGCAATTTGGAACAAGCCTTATATGATCACGGAGTGCAAGGAACACAACACTTTCCAACTTTCTAAGTTGATTGGAGAGGTGTTGTCTATCCTAGTTAATGGGATCCACCTCAAGAATTTCCTCTGAGATAAGTTTTATCTTGTAAATAAGGAGAGTCATTGCTGCAAATAAGTGCTTTACGCACATTTCTTTTCAGTTTTTCTTACTTTTCCTAGGCATTGTTGTGCATGTTTTGGTTGGCCATCAAGGCCTATTAGTTTGCTTTCAACATTGGCTTTTTTTTGTTTTGGTTTTGTTTGGAGTATTGTTGTTCAAGTTTCTGAGTTTCATGAAAGGGCAGATTTGACTCTGCACCCAATGAAGTTTTTAAAGGAAAATGATTTGATGCTAAGCAGGGAAGCATTCAGTGGAAATCGCCAAAATGTTACAAATTTTCACTGCAGCTCGATTGGTAGAGCTGATTATTTTTGTTTTATCTTAAGGTGGAAGTCAATTATTTTTTGAATGTGCTTTAAGTGTTGTTTACACTATATTTATCAAGTATCAGTTATGCAAGTTCTTTCAGTAAACATAATTTTAGAAGTATTACTTAATGCTTATAGAACAAATGAAATACAAAACTTAATGTATAAATGATTAAGCATAACAAGTGCTTTCATTTATTTCATGATGTTATTCACATTACAATATTTCATTTGATTGCAAGAATACAAATGATGGTATTAATTTTCATTTTGATGCATTTCTTTTTAGAATGAAAAGTAGAAAGAGAAATTAAAGGATCCACACAAGTCATGGAGATAACTATTGCAATGCATCACAAGGAGCATTCTACACTACTGAAGATGCAGGAAAATAAAAACACATAAGTATGGGCATAATCATCATTGACTGTTGCTATTGGCTGATGCAGGAGTGGTGCACCATCCTTCGTCCTCAAGCTCTGATTGACCTGTAAGAGAAGAGAGGGTTGTTAAAGCTTCGACTATGAACATACCTACATGAACCACCAACAATAATGTAGAATTTTGCTGACAATACACTGAAACAATCAAGAAGAGTGCAAAAATAAGAGCTAGAAGTGTAAACATAATGATAATATATTATTTTGCTAACATTGTTTGTTTCCTGTGCAGGTATAGGAAAAATCATGTAGCTAATCATATTATGAAGACATAAAAGCATGTGGGGTAAAATAGGTTCCCACAAGGGTAGATCTTGACATGCTACCCCTTAAACTTACAAGTGGGCCGAGTAAAATAGTGCAATTATCATGCTCATATGAGCATTCACGAAGGAGTAAAATGGTTTCAACCATCAAAGAATTAATTTTATTGTTCATTCATAACAATCAAGTCAGAGTAGCCTCGTCGCCGTATCTTAATCCCCAGTCGTCTCGTGGCTGCCCTACTCCGAGTTTAGTCTCGGGTTTTAAAGTTACCTCTGTTACGAAATTAGTCTTGTACTCTAGGAATTCTATGGAAATTATTTCTGATAAACCTATGGTCAGTAAAGAGTCGGCCCCTAGTGCCCTTGCATCTGGTGGTTTTGGGAATACCCCTAATGATTCCCCTAATCAGGATGAAATTAATTCTGCCTTGAATAAGCTCAAGACTGAGGACATTGTGAGTGTGGCGGAAAAAAGTATGGATGGCCTTTTCACTGTTCTCAAGTGGACCCAGAAGGAAGTCTGTTATTTGAAAGGCCATAATAGAGATCTCAATAACAAAGTCATGGATTTGGAGCAGAAGATCAGCTTGAGTCGTAATGAGAATGAGGGACAGGAAACCCCCTTACCAAGGAAAAGATAGCATTCACAAGAGGAAAGATTGACTAGGATCGAGGGTAATTTGTCCAAGATTGGCCAAAATACTAGGGCCACTATGGAGAATAATCACAAAATTGCCAGGCATAACACCATTATCATCAATGCTATGGCAGCAAAGCTCGAAAAAAATCAAAAGGGCTCGCTGGTGGTGGATTTGGATGTGGACAGGGGTTGCAGCAGATCTGTTGTTGAAGGGATTTCGACTCGCACCTGGGCTAATATGAAGAGGAAGACCCTGATTTCTTCACATATGGTTAAAATCTTCAAGTAGGGGTTACAAGATATGAAGGATGTTGAAAAGGAGGCCGAGGAGCTGATGAACACCTTGGAGTAGTGCGGTGGTGTTTGTTTCTGGCTTTTTGGCGGTCCTTTCTTTGGACCCTATTGTCTCTTTGTGCTGTCATTTCCTTTTTGGGATAGCTGTCTGTATGTTTGGACTTGTTTTGCTCTATCTTTTGGTGTTTTAACTTTGTGGTTTCAGGTCCTTGTAAAACCTGTTTTTTCCTTTTCAAAAACAATCAAGTTAGAGTAATGAAATGAAGACTGCAAATGAACAATAGACTTAACGGATTCAATTCAACTGAAATCCATCTTTTTCATTCTGGAAAGTTAAATATTGTTGTCATATTAATTACATTTTTTTCTTTGTGTTTTTTTCACATTTATTCATGTTGTTTCATGGTTTTTTTTTAAATCAGAAGGTGTTTTATGTCATAATGATGATAGTGAATATGAATACATATAAAATCATGAAAATTCGTACACATCCTAATACTATTATTGAGTTTTGTGACTGCGACAGTGCTTGAGATCCAAGGTAAATAATCTATAGGTCATATGAAACCAGCTTCAAGGAGTTTTTTAATCTCCCCCTTAACCAATAGAGCCATCTTAGGATTCATCTATTTGTATCTTTTTTCTAATAGGTTTTGCATTTTCAACAAGGCCTATGTTGTGTGTTACAATCTTAGGATCAATTCCCGACATATCCGAATAAATTCAAGCAAAAGGTTTGAGAAATTCATGAAGCAAAGTTGTAGTGTCCTCTTGTTCTTCATCATCAAGGCACTTTCCTAACTTAATCACTTTCTCATTTTTGTTGATGTCCATTGCTGTATCCATTGTATCTCCTAAAGGAAGTGCACCTTATTCAAAAAATTTAGGGTTGTATTCTTCTTTGCTCATTTCCTTTTCTTCATCTTTTTGTTTGGTGTAAATCATAGCGCATTTAACCCATTTATTTTGAGGAGTAGATGGTTTGTCATAAACTCCTAGCATTTATTTCAAGGCTTCATCATCTTCAAGGTATTCCCATGATGGTTCACAAGTCATATCAAACAATTCAGGATTCTTTAAATTGATATAGAATTTAGGTTTACACATAATGGTGTTGATGTTTAGTGAAGGTCTTTTGTTTTCTTTCATTATCTTAGAAGGACAATATCCCAAGCCACTTTGTTTTTCTTATGTGTTAGGTTCTTCGGGAACATGGATTCCTTGCTCCTTTCCACATCCTTTTCCAATATAACCCAATTACTTCATAAGTTCATAACCTCTCCCATAAAGTGTTTCCATTTCTTTTGGGTTTGATGGTTGTTGATAATCTATCTCATCAAAGTTTTTTGTGTAGCTTATATCTTCCTCAAGGCTAGGTGAGGTAGATTCTTGTGCATTTTCTTTCAATTTCTGTGTTGACATGACCATTGGTGGTTTTTGCTTTTTACCATATTTTTTTGTGATTATATATTCTCCCATAAATGAAGTTGTGGACTCCAAGGAACCCCAATCATCGTCTAATAACTTTGAAATTTTTTACATTTCTTGTTTCTATTCTTCCATAGGTTCTATATTTGATGTTGGAATTAATATATTTACAGGACTTGTCATTCCTTTTTCAACTTGTAAGAAAATTTTAGAAATAGGGTCTATTTCAACTTGGTATACCTTATTGTTGTAGAAATACTTCATTATACAATGAAGAGTTGAAGACACTACATTCATTTCATGAATCCAAGGTCACCCTAAAAGAAGGTTATAAGAAAGATTATCGGGCATTACATGAATAGGAGTCTGCAAGGTAGCCTTTCCAGATGTAATAGGTAAACTAATCATGCACCCAATAGTTTTTTTCCTACATGTTATCAAATCCATGAATCAACAAGTAATTAGGTTGAATTTTTGACTTATCCACACCAAGTTTATCCAAAGGGGTCACACTACACATATTAAGAACAAAACCATTGTCAACAAGGGTTCTTTTTATTCCTAATATGTTGTAAATGGATATTATCATGAAGGCATCATTTTTATTTCTTTATTTCAAAGGAGGGAGCTCATGTTGATGAAAGTTAATGTCTACATTAACTATGTTCATTCCTCGTATGAGAGTTGCCACATCATTTGCATTTGTACCAAGGGGAGCCACTACTTTTTGTAAAGTTGTTTGAAGAATAGTGTGATAGTTAGGTGAATTTTGAATTAGGTACCATAGGGATATCTTTGCAGGAGTATTTTTAAGTTGTTCAATACTCTTGCAAATATATCCCTAGGGGGACTCATATACCCAAGGTGCAACATGAGTCCCACCCTAGATTCTCAAGGTGAGTAAAAATTTTGAGTGTTTTTGATGATTTTGTCAAGTTTTTAGTTGAAAAAAAGCTTTAAGATTTGAAATAATGGATCTTAGCAGCCTATTAATGATGATTTAAAGGGCTATTTAATGAAATGGTGCTAAAATAGGTCCAAATTAACTGTGAAATTGCACTACTTTCAAGAGCGTATAATTTTCTACATTTCAAATATAATAATTTATGCAATGAATCGGACATGGAATGAGTTGTCACTATGATAAAGCTTGCTAAAACATTGACAATTCTTGCAACACATAATTTATTAGGTTTAACAATTAAAATATGGGAATATATTATATAGTGAATTAAAATGCTACCTTTAAAAATTCAAATTGTTGCCCTCCCTAACTAATATCTTGTTATTGACATCCCATATCCAAATAATATGCTATATTAGATGTTTTATATGTAATATTCTTATAGGAATTTCCTCTCAAACTATCTAAGCATTCAAGTCATGTTTGACACGATGTTGACTAACTTCCCAATTAGAAATTTATTAAACAATCTTTATCTAAATTTATTCAAAGATGACAACATAATAAATCTTTAAAGAGAAAATGATAATTAAAAGTAGAATATTACTATTAGAAAATAGATGTTCAAAATTAAAACCAATACAATGACAATCAATCTATACTCATGCCTAACAAAAACATTATGAATATTAACAAATGGATGAAACAAAATACAGTAGAGAACCTAAATAGAATAGTCAACATGTAAATGCTAATACCCCTTCTTCGTGCACTATGTTTAACCTATACCATTTTAAAGGATTTTTGTAACATAAATTTAATTAAATGGTGAATAGTTTCTTTAACTGTTTGTTTAATAATTTTAAAAATTTATGCATAGAGAGAGTGATGCTTGTTCTAGGTAAAATGATAACGTAATATGCTATTTAATTATTGTTGCATTATTTCCATGGGCTATTTTCTAGGCTTTGCTATGCTATCCGTCAAAATCATAGACGCTTTCTACTTAATATTTCTTGATCAGGTAACTTTCTTGGCTTTCTTTATATCTTTTGGCCTATGTTATCCGTCAAAATCATAGACGCTTTCTCGCTAGTATTTCTTAATCGGGGATACTTTGAAATACATTATTTCTTGATCTTTTGATAATGGGATTTGGGTCCCGATCAATTTATATACTGAATGGGTTCGAAGGATTCGGTGAAAAATACCTTTCATCGATGTGCATGTTTCTAGTGACGACGTTATTGTGACGCTATGTAATATCATATTAAATCTAATTAAATTGATTGTATTTAATTAATCAAGCTAATACGATTAAGCTGTTAATCAAATCTTGTTTTATATAATTGTTAAAAATAAAATATTCATTGTTCCTTAAATATCTAATAATAAGTTATAATATTTTTTTTCAACAATATTTTTTTTATCTATTTTTTTAGAATTCTATGTTAAATCTTATAAAATATATCAATTTAACAATCAAAGTATTTTATTATAAATTTGTAATTCCGAATTTAAAGTTTTTTGAAATATAAGCTAATATTTCAATGAAAATTAAGTATTAGAATTATCTATACAATAAAAATTAAATTAGTCTGAATCACTTCTATTTAAAAACAATTATATTAATTTTGTTTCTTCACATAATTTTATTAAAAATATATATTTTTGTAAAACTATTACGTTTACTAGATCTTATTTGTTTGTGTTCTTCTCCCTTTTACAACCCATCTCTTAAGTTGCTATGGAACATCTCCTTCCCTCATGTCTTATGGGATTAGTGGCATATAGACATGAAGAATTCTTGATGAATTTCAAGGATTGTACTTCTTTAGATCTCATTTTTTCTCAATTTTCTCAAGATGATTTAAGGGTGGTAGAAGGTTCAAACATGAGGGTTTATTTTAGGATCTTCTTAAAGAGATCAATCATTAAATCATCCCCAGTGCAATGGACTTTCCCATAGAACCCCTAGTAAAAGTTAAATTTTGTTGGTGTTTATTAAAAGTTAATTTTTTTTGGTGTTTCTAAAGGGAACCATAGGGCCTCTAGTTCTAGTGGAGCTATCAAAAATCATTTGGGAAGAGTGGTTGGTTCTTTCTTAATCAACATTGGAATCCAAACCAATCATTTTGTGGAGACTAGCATGGAATTAGAAAATATTCTCTTTGTTAAGAAGCTAGGAATCCAAAATTTGGAAGTGGAATTTGAATCCTTAAATATCATTAATTGTCTCCTTAAACTTCAATAACCTTGTTGGTCCATCAATCATTTAGTTGCTAAATCTAGTAGTATATTGAAATCTCTTCTCAAAGTCAAAGTCATGCATATTTCTTCAAAGGGAAACTTGGTGATAGTTTTCTTTGCTAGTTGGGATGTATCCCATAATGAATACAAAACTTATTATTAGACTACAAGCAATTATGGGCTAATTGAAAAAAGATGACAATACACTAAGCCTTTCAATTAAGCCACACCCTAAATATAAAAACACAAAAATGGTTGTCACTAGATGTTCAATATATTAGCTCCTTGATAACTTGAGTAAAATACCCCTTCATGCATAGATAATTACAAGTTACACATGCAACAAAAGGTGCAAAAACAAATTTCTTCCTAATATTATTTTAGGTACAATCCCAAACTTCATATATATATTTGTTAGAAAGGGCATTGATTTAATTATACAAATAGACACAGTCACAAACAATGGTATTCATCTTGCATGATTTGTAATTCCAAAGATACTTCATGTTGAATTATACCAATACCATACTTATCTATTGTAAAATGAACACTCGATAAGATTTCATTTCATCAACAACTTTCATCTTTCATTTCTAAATATCACATTTCAAAAAAAATTACATAAACTTTAACTTAGCGACTTTTCCATACATTGCTTACTCACCTTATTGTTTTCATTAATAATATTAGACAGCATGTCTAACTTGTATTAGTTCATTTCTTGAAAAAGTCACTATATTTTTTTGTTAGAACAAATACAAATTATTGAATTTTAAATTCGATGATAGATTTCACATATATATAAATTTTAACTTCCACTATAAAAAAATATATTTGTAAAGAAAATCTATTCTGAAAACTTTATAATAATATATCTTTTTCTTAATTACTTTCCTGTTAGTTATGCTTTAAAATCTTTAAGTAATTTTCCTATTCTATTATCCTACGTTTCAATTAATACTTTTTAATTCACATTTCTCACTTCAATATAAATAAAAATGAAGGATTATCCACACGTAACATTACGACGAACTTACTTGACAATGACATTTAACGTGAAGAGTACGTCAATTGCCTCCACCATCCACGCCATAGTCGTCGTGACAAAATCACTTATAAATTGATCACATTTCAACTTTATTAATTAAATGTTTTCGACATTCATTTTTCTTCTCGTGTCTTCTTCCCATATCAGCACAACGCCAGCCTCCTTAACAATAATAACATAATAAAACTACAACAATTTTTTTAGTTAACGAGATGGATAATGCTTTGAACCATGCAACAAGTCTTCATCATGCATAAAGTTAGACATTTATTTATAATATTGATAATCAATTATGAATATGACGTTTTACAATAATTATGTGTAATTTTTTCTAATAATGATCATATAGTTTTATTTAATGGAACTAACATACAAAGAATTAGTTTTAAAGATAATTAAAAAAATACTTTAATAATATCATATGTTTATATTTAAATATATTTGTAATATGTTTTAAGAATTTATATGAACCATAAAAATTTAATGATAAATTTAAGGATAGTTTTAATGTTATAATTTACTGATTTAAATAAACATAAAAAATGGAAGTATGATAAGTTTTTAGAAGAGAATAAATAATACTAATTTAATTATGTTTCTTTATCTTACGAAATTCATCTTCAGTGTGATCTTTTGATAACTAGGATGTTATAACTAATATTGTCTCATCAAATTATAGTCAATGTATTTTTTTCACAAATGAATTAGTATTTTTTATAAAAGATAAAATTATACACAATTAACATATAAATGAGACACAAATATTTATGTAAAAAATTCTTACAAAAAAATAACTCATTAGCATATAAAATTAATTATATAAATCTAGAAAGAGACTCTAAGTGTACAATAAGTCTCCTTACACCCTCCTCAATTTGTAAACTACAATATACAATTGAACATGCTTCATAATATCCTCACATCATTATGTAATCTTATCTCAATCTTTTCCATCCACATAAAGATAAGATATAATCCTCAATCATTCTTATAGAATACCAACCACCTCAACACTCTAACTACTCATTAAATACCATCACACACTTGTAACATGATCATATCATGATGACATCATGTCATACATCATTCCCAAGAAGACATCTCTAAATGGACAAGAAACATATATACTTAGATACCCATGAAATGACATAGCTAGAGGTTGTTGACAAAAGCACCTAAACATCAACCATGTCCTCCTACACTAGATCCAAGACTAAAATATGGCTTGTAGTAAGAGCTAGACATTCTTCATGAAAGCATATGTTAACTCTAGAAACAACTCCTATAACATATAAAGTTCAATAAATGTAAGTGTGTACACTATAAAAGTCTAGCATGTGCACTTGCACTAATGTATATGCTTGAGAGACTAACTTGGATATGCTAATCAGATCATAACCCAAAAAATGCATAGTTTCTACCATAATAACACTAGGATACAAGATAGCTCCATGCTAAACCATAAAGTTCAACTCTATTAGAGTTTTGACATTGTATTACCTATTTCTAATGAAAATTGATAAAAAAAATATTGAAAAATCTTAATTCATCTCACTTATGAAATATTCATAGGTGAATAATGCACCAAAGTTCCAATAGTCTACAAAATAGTGCAATTTAATGATAGATAAATTTACACTTTTAAGTGGTAATGAAAATTCTCAAGGAATTCATTTAATAAATAAATTTCATAGCGTGTGTGTTTGTAGGGTACTAATAAACACCTATGATTTCATTCTACCCCTTAAATGTATTTTTTGGATCTCATTTTCATATATAATATGTAACCTCCACCATAATGCTTAAAAGGTTAAATTGTAACTTTCACATATCTTATTAACTATTTACAAGGAATAATTCTACATATTGTATAGTGACCTATCTTTGTTTTCCTATTTCCATGTCTTCTTACAATAAAAATCTCAAATAATCAAATAATACTAATTAATATTATCACCACCACTAATAGTGAGGCATCAAAGGTCACCAATTCTATATATCAAAGAGGATCTATGTATTAATTGTTTATCTACATATAAAATTAAATACACTTGAATTTGTGATTTAAAGGGTAGATATTGTCAAATCCCAAAATTCTCTAACTTAATATTCACATTAAAAAAATAAAAGAGAAACACAATAAGGATTCTAAATACAAGATATAGTTCTATGGTACCCTTGCACCAATATAATTTATCGATGATAACATTTTGTCAAGTGTTAACCTTGCAAAACATGACCTTACCATTCCCCACTACCTCACTAAAATAAATGATACTATACATCAAAATACTTGGTGGGAGAGCTAAATAGATATCATTCTAATTGTCAAATTCAATTTGAACAACCTTACAATCCAAAAACAAACTGTATAGAACAATATTTATAACTGAACTAACTTTTTATAGGCATGCATCAAAGTAATTAAATTAGTATTGATAATAAAATAAAAAATGTGGGATACATCTTATTCACTAAGTGAATAATAACACTAAATATAGAAAATAAAAAACCACTAATAGATCTTTTATGATTTAAGTCACCTACCCAATCTACATCACCAAGCCCCCATATGTCTAATATCTTTCCCATATCATTAGAATGATGATAACATAAGCGATAGAGGATATTTCCGTAGAAATATCTAAATACCTTCTTGGCACAAGTCTAATGAATGCTTAATGCATATAGGTAAAGTAATAATCACTAGTTTCATATTGTGCATATCACACAACCATAAAATGGTGTAAATATTCATGATTTAATTAAACAAACTAATTTTATAAACTCAAGCCCCATTAATTTATATTGTTAGGATATATTTTACCTCTAGATGCTTCATATCAAATACACTAGAAAGCTGACTCTTAAACCCTATAATCATTGTATTGTTATTATTAATAAACAACATGTCATCTACGTATCAAAAAAAAAAAAATTATCATCAATACTTTTAATGTGTATAAAAATATTGTCAGTTGTTCCCTAACATTAAGTGAGCCTTAGGCTTGCAAACATATAAATTACGAATAACATCAATTGTCATTCCAAATCAAACGTTCCAAATATGTACATGCGAATAATTAAATAAATACTTACAACATTAAAATGTATTATGGACTGTTCTGTAATCTTGTTGCTGTTCTGTATGGTTGTGCTTATTGCTCTATCTTTCTCCTTGTACAAAGATCAAAACCCTTTCAAAACCCTACTTAATCAAAAACATTAAAATATATGACACATATCCCAACAACTACTGATCTACTGGAAGATCAGCGTGCTACTTCAACTTTAAAAAGGAAAGAGATTTCTGGGTTCTAACCATATATTATTATCTTTTATATTTATCATCACCATGTCCACCTTGAAATCGTAATGGTTGAAATTGTTGCAAAAAGCAAATCTTCTATGTCTGGTTAGTTTCATATAATCGTTTCGAATCTACAATCTTGGTGATGAATAAGAGAGATAAGATAACGTATGGAGGAGATACAAATCCTCTAAATTATTATTTTTATTTATCTTGAAACTGGATCGAGTGTGGAAAACATTATAATTAACTTCCTGAGCGTGATATTAAGAATTATTATACGTTTACTCCTCCAATGAGTATTTGGATTATACGTTTACTCCTCCAACAACTATTTGGACAGACATCTGAAATGGCAAGAATAGATGAGAAGTCATATATAGCAGGCGTACGAAGGGCCCTTTTCAAACGCTATCTCGTTTTTGTATGCTCATGTTCCGCAAGATCTGGTGGCAGTGCAAATCTTATGACTTAATTGACGTGACACCGTACAAATGGTTTTCACTCTCCACTGCCACGCCATTATATCCGTGGCAGAATTAGTGGAAGCCATCGCTTTCATATTGTATATTAAACAAACTCTAAGAGTTGGTAAACAAGTTTTTCTGAGGAAACTGATATTTGCGTCTTCTAAAAGAGGTGCAAATATGCCATTATTTTCTGGTTATTCTTTATTCTTTCTTCATCTACTAACGGAATGACTACGTCTCCCCCGTAGAAAGGACGACCAAAGAAATATCTGCATCACTACATCAGCAATACCAACTAATTTGTTCTAATCTATATATTTAAAAAACTGCTTGATCCGACCATATCCTTAAATAATCGGTAATGTGTTTCTTCATTCACGTTTTAAAAGTGTAATTGGGATTTCATATAGAGCCCAGCTGTCCTGGATTGCTTAACAGTGTGGTGGACATTATGGTATGTTCTTTAAAGCTTCCAGTTAAGCCATGCATGCTGCAATTAATTTCTAAAACGTCGTTGCAGACAATATATTTATTGGGTATCTTGTTTTAGTGCCGCTATATACTTTTTCAAATTTAACAATTGCAAAATAAGTCATGTAAAGATAATAAATTCTCGAATTCGAAGACGTTAAAAAAAATTAAAAAATTTGCTTTTAAAAAGTTTCAAACACCTCATTTAGATGGATTTGGGGAGTTCCTTATCCTCCAATTTAAGAAGTACAGTGGTCTGCTCTAATTGTTCTATATGATCAAAACAACTTTGTCGAGAATTAAGATGTTTGAAGCCTGGATTTTTTCTGAATAATTATTGTCTGGATAATACTTTTTTTGTTTTTGTTTTTTTTTATTGGCATAGGAAGCAGGAGATATGGTCGGAGATCAAGGTTGTTGGCAAGAGAATGGTGTACAGAGGGGGCCATGGAGTCTAGAAGAGGATCACAAACTCACTCAATACATAAATAAGTATGGCCATGGCAAATGGCGTAATCTTCCAAAACTTGCAGGTACTTTTGCCTGTGATAATATGACCGTGTTGAAGCAAGGAATTGTTTATTTACATAAATCGATGCAAATCAATTGTTTATAACAAATTAATGGCAGCAATGTCATTTAATATCACACTTCATTAAGGACTTCAATATAATTGTTATATTTTATTAACCTTTTTGTACTGTATATCTTTGTTATAAATTGAATATATAGTGATTTTTTTTGCAATGCATATTTTAAAGACTCAATTTCATTGACTTACAAAATGCATACATCACAAAAAGTAGATGTCCATATTAAATTCTAAGTATTCAACAGTAATGAATATATGTGTTTTGGTTCTAGGAAAATTCACCATCAGCAATTCATCGTCAATAATTCATCCTCAACAATTCACCATCAGCAATTTATCATCATGACATATTCATCCTGTATACAATTCACTACCAACAATTAATCCCTATGGTATATTCACCACATATACATTTTTCAATATTTAAGTGGTCAAAAAAACTAAAAAAGAAAAAGTAAAGAGATTTTGTTGTACCCATAAAAAAGATATATGCGATGAATATATCATGATGGTGAATGGTTGACAGTAAATTATTAGAAATAAATTAATACCATGTATTTTAATTATATGAATTAATAGTTCTAAATCAATGTTTCTTAACACTTATGGTTAAAACGCTTGTAACTATAAATATTATTTACCACCTATAACTATAATTATTACTTAACAGATTACCAGGCTTAAAGTCTGGTGTACTTTAAATGTATTCACAAAATGTGTAAGATGATTAATTGCGAGTCAGATTACATGCCTTGATTTAATACGGATAAATAGTGTATAATGATGATGCAGGCTTGTTGAGGGGGGCAAAGAGCTGTAGGCAGCGTTGGACAAACTATTTGCGACCTGGGATAAAGCGTGGAACCTTCTCTGCTCAAGAAGATGAAATTATACTACACTACCGTGAGAAGCTTGGAAACAAGTAATGTTAGACAAAAAAAATTGATTTCATATATTAGCGTTGTGGATAAGTCTTTCTTGACAGAGATAAGTCGCGCAGGTGGTCAGAAATAGCGAAGCAGTTGCCAGGGCGGACAGACAATGACATAAAGAACCGCTGGTATAACCGTCTGAAGAAAGGACTGAGAAAAACCATGCCACACAAGCGTTTATCATCTCCATTAACATCTTCCTACCTTGCCCGTTTAGAGGTTGAAGCAAGAATAGGCAGAAACTTGTTGAAGCTTGCTACTAATGGAAATGTTCACCTGGACCATAATTTACTAAGCTCTGCATTCCAATCCAATGAGATGCTAGCTAGATCTGTGGCATCAGCTTTTGTAGATCAAGAACAACAGAAACTGCTACCATATAATTGTCAAAGATTAGATAAGCATTTTGTGGGAGAAGATCAATTCGTCCCTTGTTCAACAAAATTCAATGCTGAAATGCTTAATCAGGGTGGTAACAATAACTTTCCTCTAACAGAAAATAACTCTGGGGATTCCATCTTGGCTTTGCTATCAAGTAGAGACAATGGATCTGATGAAGCAAAACAACATGTTTCTTCTCCTCCTATGCTGAACATTAACACCCAAGGAACGTCAATTCCGGAAGAGTTTGACCTCGATCTTACACAATTTCGAGAGATCTACGAGGAAATTGTAGAATCCCCAACATCCATAGATTTCATGAATAGAGAGTATGACAAAGACTTGCATAAATTGTTGGAATAAACTGTAATTTCTCCCACATCACATGAGGAGAAAGTTAGAATGGAACTGATAGAATTTGCATGACACTTCTTAGAGTTTGGAATTTGTATGGATCTGCATAATAAATATGTAGAAGTCTTTGGATTTTTCTAAGACCTTTATAAAATGAGGTTATTTCAATGTATTTATTGTTTCTTGTTTTTTATCGAAGTATCAAATTATATAATCATGAGTTTTATCTGATAAAATGGTTTAGTTGAATCCAGATATTTGTAATGTTTGAGATTGAATAAAAGAATTTATGTATCTTAGAAAAATAATTTCTATTTGTTGTAGCAGTTTGTATCTTTTGTAATTCCTTCAAAAATATGCTAAAATTATCAGATAATAGCCTACATGGACTTGAAAATGTCTTCAATAACTCTACTTTAAATATATTTTAAGTCACTTTTTTATAAATTTTCTAACTTCTAGAGATTTTGTTAAACTTTTTATTTTTCTACTAATTAAAAATATTTCATTGTCTTCTTCTATTTATATCATGACTAAGAAATATAAACTCAAAATATGTGGTATATTACTATGCAAAATGGCCTCTTCAATAGCCAATAGCCATTAGCATGTCAAGTTATCGCAAATGCAATTTTTTTTTTTGTAATTTTTGTATGATAAATCTTAATGCTATTAAAAATTCATATTAGTGAGCATGACTTGTATTTTTTCAAAATTAAAAGTTCTTTAAAACTATCAATTTAATACCACTCTTTCTGTTTTTTTTAATCTATGTACATAAAAATGCTTTGTTTTCAAATATGTGATTTTAGTGCTAGAATATTTATAAACTTTCAACAAAGGAATGAATACTATTAGTTTAAACTAATATATATATATATATATATATAATAAAAAGGATTTGATGAAATGGTCATGTGGTTGAATAATTTAAAAATTAGATTGTCAAATTTATATTTACATTTAAAACTTGGGTGTTGTAGAAAATCGATTAAGGTTTAGGGTATTGTAGCATAATAGTTTTTCTACTATTATGACTTGGCGATGTTCAAGGTCCCAATGACCAATGTAAATTAAGCATAGTGATTCCACGTATAAAGGGACTACAAAAAATTGAACTTTATGATTATATATATATAATAGCTAGAATAAGTTAATTTTGTACCTCTTCGAATAGGTGTAACTCTAGGGGTGTTTTGAGATTGTACTCTTAAAAAACCATTAAAATGCACCTTTTTTATGAAAAAGATAAGTATTAAAATTCACCATCAGCAATTCATCATCAACAATTTATTCTCAACAATTCACTGTCAGCAATTCATCATCATGACATATTCATCATGTATACAATTCACCACCAGCAACTAATCCTTATGATATATTCACCATGTATACATTTTTCATAAAAAAGGTATATGTGATGAATATATGATGATGATGAATTGTTGATGCTAAATTATATATGATGAATATATCATGACAACAAATTATTGACAGTAAATTACTAAATTTACATAATACCATTTATTTTAATTATATGAATTAGTAGTTTTGAATCAATGTCTCTTTTAACAATTATGCTTAAAATGCTTGTAACTATAAATATTATTTACCACCTATAACTATAATTATTACTTACCAGATTACCAGGCTTAAAGTTTGGTGTACTTTAGATGTATTCACAAAATGTGTAAGATGATTAATTACGAGTCAGATTGCATGCCTTGGTTTAATGCGGATAAATATTGTATAATGATGATGTAGGCTTGTTGAGGGGCCAAAGAGCTATAGGCAACATTGGACAAACTATTTGTGACTAGGGATAAAGCATGGAACCTTTTCTGCTCAAGAAGATGAAATTATACTACACTACCATGAGAAGCTTGGGAACAAGTAATGTTAGACCAAAAAAATTGATTCCATATATTAGCATTGTGTTTAAGTCTTTCTTGATAGAGATAAGTTGCGTAGGTGGTCTTAAATAGCGAAGCAGTTGCCAGGGGAGACAAACAATGACATAAAGAACCACTGGTATAACCTGAAGGATAAAGCAGAGATATAAATTTAAACACATAAAATAATCTAACTCAGAACTGCCATGAAAAAGCTTGCTGCTTGAGAGAAAAATTATATTAGAATCTTCTATCTCTCGATTACAAAAAATGTCTAGTACTTAAAGAAATTCAACCCACATAAAAAATTAATACAACATTAAATTCATAAACTTGCCAGCAACATATTCATCCTAACCAAAGTCATATTGACTTAATACACGTCCTTATACATTACAAAAATTAAACTAATAGTCCTTTTCTGCTAACGTAGATCCCACTATCTATTGCACTGAAGAAATTAAAAAAAATCAACGGACGTTGACTATCGCGCTACTGCTGTGGTCTTCAGGCAAGCCGCGGTGGTCGCGGTAATTGCAAGAGATAACAGAGACCGGCTTACCGCGCTACCACCGTAGTTAAATGTTAGACCATAGTGGTCGTGGTAACTGCCAACGGACGGTCTGCAAGCTGAAGATGTCGAGCACCGCGCTACCGCCGGTGAAGAAAGTTGAGACCGCAATGGCCGCGGTAACCGCCAGAACAGAGGAAGAATTGACTGTAAGTGGTCTAACCATGATATCGCAGTGAGAGAAAGGGAAGGCTGTCGTAGAGCAGTGGATACCGTGATATCGCAGGTCGTTGACTGAGGCTACGTGGTAATGCGGTGAATGTTGACTTCGACTGTTGATGCTAACTGCAATGAGGATGAATCTAACTGTGTCGAGGACGTGTGAGTTGGACGAAATTCCAACACTCCCCCTTGAGTGCAATTCATTCCATTCTTGAGTCCAAGTCGATCCCTTTGAAATGTGAAGCTCTCCATGCCTAGTGCCTTGGTGAAGATATCTGCCTATTGTTCATCAATCCTCCAAAAAATTAGTGAGATTTCTTTGTTTGAAATCAACTCCCTGATAAAATAAAATCTTGTATCTATGTGCTTGCTGCATTTTTGAAATACAGGGTTCTTCGATAATGCTATGGTAGAGTTTTTATCACATAAAATTTGGGCTGCCCCTGACTGTTCATTCTAGATTTCTTGTAAAATCCTTCTCATCCATACTGCTTGACATGAAGCACTGGTGGTTGCTACGTACTCTACTTCAGCTGATGATAAAGTGACAATAGGCTGTTACTTTGAAGCCCATGCAACCACTCCACTTCCAAAATGAAAAACATAGGCTGAGGTGCTCTTTCTGTCATCCATACTTCCAGCACAATCATTGTCTGTATAACCTGTTAGTCTAAAATCTTCTGATCTGGAATATTGGATTCCAAAATTTCTTGTGCCATTAACATAGCTCAAAATTCTTTTTCCAGCTTCCCAGTGATTCTCCTTTGGTGTTTCCATGAATCTGGAAATCAAGCTGACTGCATACATAATGTCAAGCCTTGTGGCTGTCAAATACATTAAACTTCCTACTAACTGTTTGAACAAATTTGGATTAACTTCTGAGCCATTGTCTTCTCTGCTCAATTTTAGTCCAGTCACCATTGGAGTAGGTGCTGACTTACAGTTTGACATATTGAATCTCTTTAAAACATATTTTGCATATTTAGATTGTGAAATAAAAATACCATCTCTGTTCTGTGTTACTTCAATGCCTAAAAAATACTTCATCATGCCCATGTCTGTCATTTCAAATTCTTTCTTCATTTCTGTGTTGAATATTTCAACTCACAGATTCCCTGTTAAAATCAAATCATCTACATACAAGCATATTATTAGAATTTTACCTTCATCATTCACTTTAGTATACAAAGTGGGTTCACTTTCACATCTGGTGAATCCATTGCTTGTGAAATAACTGTCAATTCTGCTATACCATGCTCTTGGGGCTTGTTTTAAACCATACAGTGCTTTCTTCAGTTTATAGACTTTGTCTTCTTGTCTTGTTATTTCATATCCTGGTGGCTGTTTAATGTAGAATTCCTCTTCCAGATATCCATTCAGGAATGCTACTTCACATCCATCTAGTGAACTAGCCATCTATTATGTGCTGCTAATGCCAAAAGCAATTTGACTATGTCTAATCTTGCAACTAGTGCAAATGTTTCATTGAAATCTACTCTAGGCTGTTGTACATAACCTTTCACCACTAATCTTGTGTTTTGCTTCTACACTTCTCCATCTACATTTAACTTAGTCTTATAAATCCATTTTACACCAATAACATCTTTGTCTTTTGGAAGACTTTGCAACTCCCATGTCTGATTGTTTTCAATTGAGTCTATCTCATCATCCATTGGAGTTAACCATTTGTCTTCATTGATTGCATCCTCATAGTGAATAGGATCTTCAGCTTGTGAATAAAAAGCAAATAGTGTAAATTGTTGTGGATTGTTCTCACCTTCATTTTGATTATAGATATCAGTCATGCTTCTGTTTTTCTATCTTTTCATACTAGCCAAAGTAGGATTTGATAAATCACTTGAGTCTACAGAATGAGGACTTGAAGGTCCTGTGCCATAAATTCTTGTTGTGGAAGGTGTCTATAGACCTCTTGTTGCTGCTCTAGTATTGCTTGCTGGTGTCTATGGTTGACCACTTGCTTGAGGTTGATTTGGAACTATAGTAGTTTGAACTGTATTATCATTCTCATTTTGAGGGATGTTAATAGTAACATTGACTATATTTTCTTTGCTTCCATCCCATGCTTCATCATCAACAAATTGAACATCCCTGCTGATTATTACTTTCTTGGTTGAGGGATTAAACAACTTGTATGCTTTGGATTCTTCACTGTATCCAACAAAGATACATTTCTCTCCTTTGTTATCAAGTTTTCTTCTCAATTGTTCAGGAACATATGCGTATGAAACACAACCAAAAATTCTCATGTGAGACACACTATGCTTTTTTCTTGTCCATGCTTCTTCAGGAATTATATTCATCACACTTTTAGCAGGGCATCTGTTCATGATGTATTCTGCACAAGATACAACTTCAGCCCAAAATTCATTTGTCAAGTGCTTGGCTTTTAACATACTTCTAGCCATCTCCATTATGGTTATGTTTTTCCTTTCAACTACACCATTCTGCTGAGGTGTGTATCTTGTCGTGAATTGTTTGTGTATTCCATGTTCTTTGCAGAAATTTAGAAACTATCTTGAAATGTATTCACCTCCTCTATCTATTCTCAAAACTTTGATGAAACAACCACTCTGTTTTTCAGTTAAAGATTTAAATTGACAAAAGTAACCAAATACATCACTCTTCTATTTCAGAAAATACACCGATGTCTTCCTTGAATAATCATCTATAAATGTCATAAAATAGAAACTACCACCTATTGAAGGTGTCTGCATTGGACCACATAAATCTGAATGAACTATTTCCAATGGGGCTCTTGGTCTAGTGGATTTCCTATGTTGCTTTCCAAGTATGCACCCCTCACATACACGCTTTGGTTTTTGAATTAGTGGAATTCCTTTTACCATGTTCTCCCTATGAAGCAAATTTAGTCCTCCAAAGTTTAAATGACCGAATCTTAAATGCCAAAGCCAGTTCTCATCCTTTACTTCTGCTTGAAATATAGTTTGAACAATATTTGATTCCTCTTTTGCTTGTGCAAAGTTTGTACTTAAAGCTGGCTGAATTCTCAAGGGAAACATTCTATTGTTTGTCATGTGACTTTTTGCAATCAACTAGCCACTTGGTTATTTGTCTAAAATAGTGCATAACCCATTCTTGAAAGACACTCTATAACCCTTTTGAATTAACTATCCTACACTCATCAAATTGTGTTTAAGGCCAGGTACAAAATAAACATCAGAAATATATTTCTAGTCCCCCTGCTTAGTTAGAATATTAACATTTCCTTTTCCTTTTACTGACACTTTGTTGTCATTTCCCATGGTGACATCTAACTTGATATTCTCATCTAGACTTGTGAATAACTCTAAATTCCCTGTCATGTGATTACTACAACCTAAATCTAGAAACCAAACTTCTTTCTCACTAGCTTGAGCTACATTACATGCTAAAAACATAGTACTCTTATCAGGTCTGTTGTCTTGACTCTCTCTAGAAAAATTTGCATTTTGTCTACCTATTTCATACTGTTTCTTTCTACACTCATTCATGTAATGACCAAAATTTTTACAATAATGGCATTGGACCTGAGATTTATCATACCTTTGTCCTTGAGGAAAGTTTTGAGATGGGTTTTGGCTGCTGCCTCTTCCACTTGAACTTGAGTGATTATTTCTTCCACCTTTGTTGAAACCTCTTCCTCTTGCTCTGTAATTTGATCTACCTCTACTTCTTCCTTGGTTGATTGAAGCTTGTGACTTGAATGCATGCTCCAATAACATGTTTACAGTTCTGCTGAGTTTGTGCTCATGTGAAATTAGTGAAGCATATAGCTCATCAACTGAGTATTGTGTGAGATCCTTTGTCTCTTCTATTGTGACTGAAATTGTCTCAATCTTGTGGGTAAGCTCCTCAGAATCTTTTCTATAACCTTGACATCTTCAAGTGTCTATCCATGTGTTCTCATCTAGTTTACCAGTCCCATTATGTGAGTAAAATATGAATCTACAGACTCATTTTCTTTCATAAACAGAGTTTCAAACTCTCTTCTCAGCATTTGCAACTTTGCAGTTTTGACTTTGTCCATACCTTGATATTCTATTTGTAATATGTCCCATGCTTGCTTAGACTTAGTAGTGGCTGATATTTTGGGAAAGATACACTCATGCACACCTTGTAGAATAAAGAAGTGAGCCTTTGAATCCTTCTTCTTATTATCCTTCAACAAGTCTTTCTCTACTTGTGTCAATGCATTGTATGCTGCTGCATCTTCTGGTTTTGGAAACCCATTCTCTACATACTCCCATAAGTCTTGTGAATAGAATAAAGTTCTCATTGTTACATACCAGTAGTCATAATTCTTTCCATTCAATTGTGGAATTTGAAGATTAATCAAGCTTGTGCTTGCTGCCATGATTTACCGACTTTCTCTAACTTAACCTTATAGCTCTGATACCATGTGAAGGATAAAGCAGGGATATAAATTTAAACACATAAAATAATCTAACTCAGAACTACCATGAAAAAGCTTGCTGCTTGAGAGCAAAATTATATTAAAATCTTCTATCTCTCGATTACAAAATATGTCCAATAATTAAAGAAATTCGACCCACATAAAAAATTAATATAACATTAAATTCATAAACTTGCCAGTAGCATATTCATCCTAACCAAAGTCATATCGACTTAATACATGTCCTTATACATTACAAAAATTAAACTAAAAGTCTTTTTCTGCTGACGTGGATCCCACTATCTATTGCACCGAAGAAATAAAAAAAAATCAACGGACGTTGACTACCACGCTACCGTTGCGGTCTTCAGGCAAGCCGTGGTGGTCGTGGTAACCATAGGAGATAACAGAGACGGGCTTACTACACTACCACCGTAGTTAAACATTAGACCGCGGTGGTCGTGGTAACCGCCAACGGATGGTCTGCAACCTGAAGATGTCAAGCACTGTGCTACCGCTAGTGAAGAAAGTTGAGACCGCAGTGGCCACAGTAACCGCTAGAACGGAGGAAGACTTGACTGTAAGTGGTTTAACTGTGATACCGTGGTGATAGAAAGGGAAGGCTACGGTAGAGCGGTGGATACCGCGATAACATAGGTTGTTGATTGAGGCTACACAGTAATGTGGTGAACGTTGAATTTGACCGCCGATGCTGACTGCGATGAGGACGAATCTAACTCTGTCGAGGACACGTGAGTTGGATGAAATTCCAACATAACCATCTAAAGAAGGGACTAAGAAAAACCATGCCACACAAGCATTTATCATCTCCATTAACATCTTCCTACCTTGCCCATTTAGAGGTTGAAGCAAGAATAGGCAAAAACTTGTTGAAGCTTGCTACTAATGGAAATGTTCACCTGGACCATAATTTACTAAGCTCTGCATTCCAGTCCAATGTGATGCTAGCTAGATTTGTGGCATCAAATTTTGTAGATCAAGAACAACAGGAACTACTACTATATAATTGCTAAAGATTAGATAAGCATTTTGTGCGAGAAGATCAATTTGTCCCTTGTTCAACAAAATTCAATGCTGAAATGCTTAATCACGGTGGTAAACATAACTTTCTTCTAACAAAAAATAACTCTGGGGATTCAATCTTGGCTTTGCTATCAAGTACAGACAATGGATCAAATGAAGCAGAACAAAAAAATTCCTATCCTCCTATGCTGAACATTAACACCCATGAAACGTCAATTCCGCAAGAGTTTTACCTCGATCTTACACAATTTTGAGAGATCTCCAAGGAAATTGTAGAATCCCCAACATCCACATATTTCATGAATAAAGAGTATGACAAAGATTAGTGGATAATTCTTTTGAATAAACTGTAATTTCTCTGAGAAAGTTAGAATGGAACTGCAGTCCTGCATGAGAATAAAATCGAGTTTGCATGGTAATTCTTAGAGTTTGTAATTTACATGGATTCCCATGATAATTTTCTCAAAGTCTTTAGATGTTTCTAATACCTCTTTATAATGAGGTGATTGTAATATTTTTTTTAATTTTTTTTTTCAGTTGATCAAATCGTAATCATGAGTTTTATCTCATAAGATATTTTAGTTGAATGTTATAACATTCTGAGAAATTTGTAATGTATGAAATTGAATAAAATAACCTTATATGTGTTAGAAAAACAATCTATGTTTGCCATAACAATTTGTGTCATACGTAATTCCTTCTTAAATATGCTAAAATTATCAAGCAATAACATAGATGGACTTGAAAATGTTCAAACATCGACAATAGCCTGGTAAAGCTCTAGTTTAAATATATATTTAGATCATTTTTCTATAAATTTTCTCAAATTTCTAGAGATTCTCTTTAAATTTTATTTTTATGCTAATAAAAAATAATTCATTCTCATTTTTTATTTTTATAATTGTTAATGTATAAATTAATTATACACTTAGGCAGTAATTATGGAGATTGATTTTCCTAATTGAGGAGTCCTATCCTCAAATCATGGAGATTGACAAACTTGATTGAGGAGTTCTATCCTCAAATTCACGGAGCCTAACTGTTTGACTCTCTGCTATATTATGTACAACTCTTTCATCTAATTAACAAATTGGCTTTTAGAAAATTTGTGTCTATGTACTTGATTATTGTCTTCACAGATCCTAAGAATTTCCACATAATATTAGAGCAGTTCAAAAACATTTCCAAGCCATATGCGAATGCTTTAAACAATGATTGAATCTCTATAGGGCATTCAAAATCATTGGTTGGAAGCTCACTCTCACTAATACTTTTGTGTGTGTTTTTTACCCCTTTGTTTCAGCACTTTCATTCTCTATTTCTCTGTGTTGTTTGGATGCATGATAACTAAAGGGGCGATTTTCCCAAGTGGATCAATCATGGTTCATTATTGGAGGCAACAATTTTGTTTACTTTTGCATTAAAATCACCATTCAACACCCTCTATCACGATTTGTAGGCCTGTAGTGTGACTTGTTATCCATATGCACAGGCATTGGAAGGTCGTGGTATTTTCAACCCAGCCCATTCAAAATAGAACCTACCAATGCTCCTCATGCAGATGTGTGAAGAACCTCTATCCAATTAGATGCATATGTAAAAGGTAGAGAGATGAGGTGTGATTTGCAGGAGGCATGATTTGCAAGAGTCATTAATTTGTTTAAAATTGCAAGAAGGGAGATATCTAGCCATTCTTTGTCTCAGTGCAGAGGTGATGAGTGGGCAAGAAGACAAAAAGGAGTCTTTGTTGTAGCTTACATTCAACACTCCCACATGACATCTACACTTGGCGCCCTATCCTCCTGGGAATCCACTTTGTTGAGCCATAATGACCGCTGAGTTTCTACACCTCTCTACTATCATACGAAAAAAAGTTTGCTAAGAATCTGATGCAAATGGTTGAAATCACACCATACATGGTGTTGGAAATCTGCAAAATTCATTATCTTGCATTGATAGTTTCACATAAAACATAGCCTAGTAGCATTAAAAGCATTAGTGTTAAAATACTAACCATTAAAAATCTATGTTAATTCCTCTTGTAAGCATGAGAGTAAAAACACTTCTTAATGAAAAATTGTATCAACGATTAAGCAAATAATCTATTGAAATCGTCTCATTGTTTCCTATCTTTAAAGATTTATTAAACTATTGTACTCTCAGATTTAAATAAAACACTATAACCTTTAAAATGACAATCTAAAGAACGGAATGATGCTGATACAATTATGTGAAGCTATATGATAATGCTAAATGATAAAAAGATACTACTGTAACATGAATTGACATGAAAAACTATGGATGAAGCTACATAATGTAACCATGATTATGATTCTAAAATGCTAGATGCTTGAATTGCTTGATGCTTGATGATTGATGCTTGATTGGTTGATGATTTCTTGCATAGTAAGATTGCACAAACTTGATAATGTGGATCTTTTATTTGTTGAATGAAGTATTTATAGATTTCTCGCAACAACTTTGCACAGGGCAACAAAGTAGAGGCTTCAATTCAATCTAGAGGATTGAATGGTGAGAGATGGAGGAAATTGAGAATATTTTGGGAATTTTCCCTACCCATGAAAACACTAGGCAAGAGAATAGGAAAGATTGATGGAAGAGGGTTGAGAGATGGATTTCCAATTTGTCTCCAATTTGTCTACAAATCTTCTGGTGAAGTTTGAATCAATTAATTTAGACATAATTTTGACATAATTTAGACATAGGATATCTAATTTAGTTTTGAAAAAATATAGAGGAATATTCTTTATGCTTTAATTTAAATATTTTTGATTTATTTAAATTAGCCAAAGAGGGATGAATATTTTAATAGAACAAACTATAGAAGTTGTTTATTAAATTAATATAGAAGAATATGGTAATTAATCAATAAAGTGTTTAATATTTATTTAATTAATTTAAGATTTGATGTGATAGAATAAAATAGAGAAATGATAATGAAATGAAACAAAGTATTTAATTTTGTTTATTTTAATCAAGATGAGATCATAGAAAAATTATATGAATTTAAATGTGAATGTGAACATGAACTATATAAATAAATATTTCTATTTATTTAATACTAGATATTTCTATTTATTCAATAGTAGAGGAATTTAAGATAATTGATCAAATAATTCGTATTTAATTAATCCGATTCTCTAGACTAATTTTAGGTGTATACAATTTTTTCCCTCTTTGAAACGATATGTTTATGCATTGCTTCAAATAAACTTTTGCTGCTACTGCTAGTATTGACGAAACAAATTCAATATGCCCCAGATATTGATTTTTAGATGATTGATGATAATATGCTCCCTCGGGAGATAAATTAATGATTTTAATTAATTTATTTTTTGATTTGTTTAATTTTTGGAAAATTTCATGATGATTTGATGATGATTTGACGAAGATTTGATGAAGAAATAATTTATCTCCCGACATTGATGAAGAAAATGTAGCTCGTGGATAAATTTCAATTAATTTCATAAATAAAATTAATTAAAATAAAAGAAATCCCCTCAAAAATCTCGTTTGAAAATACTATATAAGGTCAGAAAAATGGCCTTTTCAGCCTCATTTGTACTTTTTGACTTTCAAAACCTAGTGAGAGAGACATTTGAGCCAGTTGGATCAAGATGTCGATCCCCTACCACACCCACTAGTTCGAGCATGTGTGATGTCACCAGTGACTGACTGTCTATAGACCTCTGATACCTATCCATAATCCACCTCATAATTTGTGCATTCTTATTTTTCATGCCTTTTTTCATACTTGCGTGTTTTCATAGTTTTAATGCATCAATGTCATGTTGTAGAGCTTTACACTCTAGTGTAATGATTTCATTAGTTGTTTTAGCACTTTGAGGAATGAACGCTTTTGTAGAATAGTTTAGCACTTTGAAGAATGTGCACTTACATAGATTTATTTAGCGTTTTGATGCCCGATTTTAGCGCTTAGAAAGTTCTAGCGCATTGATGTAATAAGTTGGTGTATAGATAGTCTATTATAGCGCTTTGATTAAAGTAATGCTTTGATAGACTGTTATAGTGCATTGGTGCGATGAAATAGCACTTTAGTTTTTTTAGCACTTTGAATGCATGTTATAGCGCTTCGAATTGCCGAAATAACGCTTTGGATGCTTGTTTTAGCACATCCAAATGATGAAATAACGCTTTTTATTTTTAGCACTTTGGATGCATGTTATAGTGCATCCATGTCAGATTTGTAGATTTTGACACAATTAACCTTGATTTTGTCAATTTCTATCATGGCCATTCTTTGGTTTGGTATGATTTGATTATCTGAATTCCCTAATGACTGATTCTGATGATCAATAAGACTTACTCTCGTGATAGGCGAGAAATAATCCTATTGGTGATGATCCTCATGATAGGTGAGGAATGATTTCATATATGATAAACCTCATGATAGGTGAGGTTAGGTGATGTTTGTGATGAACCTCATCATAGGTGAGGTTAGTTGATGCTTGTTCATGAATTTTGATCAAAAATTCATACCAAATTTTTAATGGATCTGATAGTAGAATAACTTGTGATTTTGACATAGTACACTAATTTTTAAACCTTTTATGATGATAGGAGTGTCTGGGTAACCTCCAAATGTGAGAGCGATTTCCATGGACTACGGATTTGATTCCACATTTGACTCTTGATGCGATTTAGATCATTTCTCGATGTGGTTTGTCTACTCTTCTCGAGATGCCCCAGATTAGTATTAATCAGGGTCTCCTTACTGCCTTGGCTAAGTAATGGCACAATCATCATACCAGAGGATGTGTGGCAGATATTGCCAATACCTTTAATGGGAGAGATCGTAGTTTATGATTCACATGAGGCTAGTGGGAGAGATGCACTCCATAGAGTATTCCAGGATCATCATATTGTAGGACTGAGTGTTCAGTGGTGGATGATGGTTGACGCCTACACTATTCTACTAGTAGTGCTAATTGGATTCATTGGAAGCTTCCTTTGTCCTAATCGGAGGTCAAAAGGATTCTCTATGGATTGGGGATGTATTCTTGAGAGCATGGTCATGCACAGGACCAGATATGTTTAAGGTATGTGTATGCTAGACCACCTTTATCATGATTTACACTCAGTGGTGTACTTGGGAGGACGCAACCTATCACCAGGGCTAACTTTATTACAGGTTTGGGCATGGGAGCATTTTTTCATTGCACGACCATTTCTAGTACTTGATAGACTTGTAGGCAGACTATATGTTTTCCATTACAGAGGATGACTTAACCAGTCTCAGATGGGCAAGTTAGAGAATTGGAGATGTTGTTTAGATGACTTGGAGAGTGTCATCTGGTGGCCTTATCTAGATTGTGAGTAGTGGGAGGAGGATGATGTAGTGTTCGGATATTTGTATGATTCCATGTATTTGATGAACATGACCCCTATTCTCTATGGGAGATTTTTGCTATGGCAGGTCTACAAGGAGTACAATATTGTGCAGTGCATGCCTCAGAGGGTTTTTCATTATGCTCGATGATGGATTGATACAACAGATTGGGAGTTGTACTTGTCATACAACACATTAGTAGAGGGATACTGTGTTCTACAACCATCAGCTTGGGATATGCACTGGGATATTGTAGAGGCACCAGTGACAGAGGAGTATGTTGCATTTTTGTAATTTGCATCCATGTCCTCGAATTACAATTCTAGATGAGCCAACACCATTACCTATGGAGGAGGATACTATCGAGGATCCTGCCGTAGCCGTCGAGGGTGAGGAGGATAGCAAAGATGAATTTGAGTCGAGCAACAGTGTTGAGAGCAGTAGCGAGGATAGCAGCAATGATGATGGGGATGGTGGTGGTGGAGGTGGCAGAGGGGTTGGACCAGGTAGTGTCGGTCCATCTTTGAGTAGGCCTCACAAATGGTGATTAGTGGAGATGCCTTTCGTAGATCATCAAAGAGACATTGCCAGTTTACAGATGTAGGTACAGACTCTCCAAGGTTAGTTAGTGTAGGCATAGGGTTTACTCGTGCATACACAAATATAGATGTAGAATCGGGCAAAGGCTCATGCACACACATTGGCACAGGTCCAAGGACAGTTGATAGTTTTTTAGACATAGGTTGGTACATTGATAGCCGAGAGGGATAGTGCCAGATAGATTGTTGAGAGGGCATAGGAGACTATAAAGACTTTACAGAGAGTAGCTGATGGTACTTCTATTGTCGATTATATGCGGGAGGTTCTACGGTTTTTCCGAGAGGCAGAGTTCTATAGGGGTTGGTATCATGTTGTAGTTCTTGCCGATCGCAGAGTGAGTTATGCCCCTTCGATATCTGGTAGGACACATACCCGAATAGTTAGCGAGGGTGTGATGCAGCCTCCATGGAGAGATCCTAGAGATCCTGGTCCATCTGGGGGTGGTGGTGGTACTAGTCCTTTTATGCTTGCACCTTCTAGAAACAACAAATCTTAGATGTTGTTTGTGATTTTGAGATATAATTTTTGAGATATGATGTACACTTCAAGTCAGCTCATTTTTGACGATGTATCTTTTCTTATTTCAGACTTCATTGTATACTTGACATTTGATAATATATATGATTATGCAGTTGATTTCTATTGATCTATGATGGTTATCTATGATTCTATGATGGATACATTTATTTTAATGTGTTATATATCATGTGATGATTCTATGATGAATGCCTTTATTTTATGTGATGATTCTAGTTTTAAATGCTTATGTATGAATATATTGATGTATGGATGTATGATATATGGATAATAATGAAAAAAATGATGATTTTTGTTATCGATGATATGGTGAATGCATTTATTTTAATGTGATGAAATATAAATGATGATATTGCGATGTATGATATATGGATGGATGGTGTAAATTTTGTGACATAATTCATGGATGACCAATGATGTATGCATTGAAATTGATCAAATGCATATGAGAATAATGAAATGAATGATATGGTGTAATGAATAGGATGTATTTATAAAAATTATAGTTTGTGATGGATGCTAATGTAATAAATGATATGGTGCAACGAACATGATGTATTTATTTATGATATGATTTGGAAAATATGGTACAATAAATGCACAAACATTTGATGTTAAATGCATGAATGATGAGATGATAAAATATTTGCTATGATGATATGACACTCGTATGTGTTTTTGATGATTTTTGATTTATGTCAAGTATAGTCAATCATATTTGTAGAAAATATAATCATTAATTGAAATTGTTTATGTAACAAACACTCCACAGATGTATAATTTCTTATGAATGCATTCTAATTTTATCATGCAACTATATGCAAACCATTGTCATTTTAACAATACTTTTGTGCTTGGTATCATCATAGAGATTTTTAGGATGTTGAAAGTAAGTACAACCGTTAATGGTATATGTTAGACCAATGACGACTTGAGTAATACTTTCATGATTTTTCATATTTCAAGCGAACACAAGCATCTAGGTATAATTGAACCAAGATGACTTGAGAATTTCTTGTGTAAACAAGCAGAGATTAATCATTTTAGTGTGTGAATTCTGAATGTCATCAGTGATACATTTGTATAGCACATCCCCTGACAATTTACACTTTTATATGATTAACGTACAGACAACAAAAAATAAAATTATCATTCTTCTTCCTTGTTTCTCTAGTTTAATTACATCATCAAGTTACTCTATAGAGATGATAACAATTAATCAAAAATACAACTTATCCACCTTTTAGTTAGAGTGTTTTAATCAATATTTAGATTAGATCATCCATCCTAATTTTGTGATGCTTTTGTGATTTTCCAATTTTTTTTACCAGAGACCTAACCTACTAACCTATCCTTGGAGCCTTGGGCGTTGATCAAAGATTAGCCTTGCCTACATTACACACATAGAGACCACATAGTTTGACTGACACAGACTCAGTTTTTTGGGTTTTTCTCTTTTTAGACTGGCTTTTCGAGTTGTTTTATGATTTTATTGATAGGATACAGATGTTTGATGCCTTTTCGACGGTAATTGATGTTGCGCTTTGATCATTGTTTTTTTGTACTTTTCATACTATTTTTTTCCATTTGGAAAAGCCAATGTTCTGTTGCCCCCACTGATATCTAGATGTTGCCCATGAGCTTAGAGTGAGACATGACCTATGTGAAGTGATTTGATAATGGATGCAATGATGGCAAGAATAATGATATGATATGAAATGGTAATGACTGCCATATTAATGATCCTAATATGTATCAAGATAGATGGGAAAGGTAATTTAGAATCACATACGCTGCCTATTTCTAGGTTTTCACCATATGTTTTTATTACAAATTTTGTTTTTGTATTTTCCTTTTTCTCATTTTTCTTTTTGTATTTTCTATACTTTTTTGTATTTTCTGTTACCAAGATGCCTTTTTCCCAGGTTTTCATCAAGGAAACCATTTTCCAAAAGCTTGACCCATGCACTAGGAAATTTAGGTATAGAACTTTCTGAGATGGATACTATTGATAGGTTCATCAAAAAAATCCCCCTCTGATGTTGATAGTTGATAGGCTCTTCATTTGTACACCGATATGATGACAAAAGGACCTAGCCAGTTATGTTCAAACTTTCCTTTCTTTTCCCTATCTTTCTAATTTCTAAGGTTCTCTTTTAGGACCAAATCGCCAACCTGATAGACTCTAGGTTATACCCTATGATTGTAACTCCTTGATATTCTCTGTTGGTAAGCTATTAGATGGTTGACTACTTGTTGATGATGCTCATCCAAAATTTCAAGTTCTTGAAGTCTGGATACCCTATATTCCTCATCTAAAATGATTCCTCTTAGTGATACATAGAGTGATGGAATCTCTACTTCAATGGGTAGTGTAGCCTTTGATCCATATACCAAGGCATATTGTGTAGCTCGTGTCAGTGTTCTAATACTGGTTCTATAGGCCCATAGTGCAGGATTAAGCTGAACATGCCAATCACGTCCAACATTTTCAACTGTTTTCTTGAGTATTTTCATTATTGTTTTGTTAGAGGCCTCTATTTAGCCATTTCCCTGAGGTTAGTACAATGTTGAGAAATGATGTTGGATATGAAATTTCTCATATAATTCTTGGACATCATGGTTTTTGAAAGGCCATCCATTATTAGTGATAATATTTTGAAGTAATATGCCATACTGACAAATTATGTAATTCAATATGAATGACATAATCTTTTTTCCAATGATAGTTATAAAAGGAACTACTTCTATCCATTTTCTAAAGTATTTTGTTGTTGTGATTATGAACTTGTGTCCATTAGATGAAGACGGATTTATATTTCCTACCAAATCTAGTCCCCATTGACAAAAGCGCCATGTTGATGTGAATGGATGCAATTCTTGAGTTAATGCATGAATCAGATTACTGTGAATATGAAAATTTTGGCATTTCTTTACAAACTGATAAGACTCTTTCTCCATACATGGACAATAATATCCTAAAAGGAGGATTTTCTTTGTTAGAGTTATACCACTTGAATGAGTTCCACAAATACCCTCATGAACCTCATGTAAGGCCATCTTAGATTTTTCATGTTCTAAACATCGAAGTAAGGTACCATCAAGACCTCGACAATATAGGATGTCGGCGATTAAAATATGTTGGGTGGATTGGTGGATGAAACTGTGTTTTTGGTTCCTAGAAAGATCAGGAGGGAGAATATTGTCCTTTAGGTAAGCATAGGTTTTCTTATAGACGGAGGTTTCAATGGTATCTAAATGGCATATGGTATTGGATTCTGAACTATTATAAGAAGGACATGATACTTGTTCTACCATAAACTCATAATGACCAAATTTGTCTAGCAATTGTAAGAGTGAAGCAATTTTTTCCATAGCATGTGCCACTTTGTTCTCTACCCTTGAAATTTGATCAAATTTGACATTGGCAAAAAATTGTTTTAGATCATCTATTTGTTGTTTATAGGGCATCAAATTTTCATATTTCATCTGATACTCATCATTACTTGATAAATGACTAGTTGAGAATCCCCATTTACCTATAATTATGTGATCTTCCATTGAATTGTGATTTTCACCCCAATGATTGATGCTTCATATACCACCACATTATTGGTACGCTGAAACATCAATCTATAATATTTCGGGATGGTGTGTCCTTGGGGAGTGATGAACAAAATCCCTGCTCCAGATCCTCATTGTGTATATGATCCATCAAAATACAATATCCATTGTTGTGGTGTCACTATTAGAATTTTCGCATTTGGGAACTCCATTTTCACAGGTCGATCATCTGGTAAAGGAGGCTCAACCAATTATTTGGTGATTTCTTGACCCTTGATGGCTTTTCTTTCCACATATTGAATATCAAACTCACTTAAAAGTATGACCCATTTGCCTAGTCTTCCCGTTAGGGCAACCTTACTGCGTAGATATTTTAAGGGGTCAATTTTTTCTATAAGCCTGATTGTGTGAGTCAACATATAATGTCGCAAATGTTGAGTAGCAAACACCACCACCAAGGAATATTTCTCAATGAAAGTGTATTTTATTTCATAGCCATTTAAAGTTTTGTTGATGTAGTAGATGGCGTGTTCCCTTCCTTCATAATCTTCTTGTGCCAATAATGCCCCTAAAGAGATATTTGTTGTTGCAATGTATAGTATCAGAGGTCTTTCTTATGTAGGCAGCATGAGAATAGGCAATGACATCAGATGCTACTTTATTTGGTCGAACATTGTTTCACACCCATTATCCCATTTGAAAACAATATTTTTATGCAATAGATGATTGAATGGATAACTTTTATTTGCCAATTGGGAGATAAATCTCCTAATTGATTAGAGTCTTCCCTATAGTGACCTGAGTTGGCTTATATTTCTATGTGGTGAAATTTCCATTATTGCCCTAACTTTCATTGGATCTAGTTCAATGCCCTTTTCTGAGACTATGTATCCCAAGATTTTTATCGATGTGACCCCAAAGACACATTTCTTAGGGTTTAGCCTTACATTGAACTTCTCTAGCCTTGTAAATATTTTTCTCAGGATATGCAGATGTCCCTCCCTCTAACAAGATTTAGCCAAAATATCATCCACATAATCCTCCATAAAGGTGTGCATCATATCATGAAAGATTGTGGTCATTGTTCTTTGATAGGTTGCCCCTGCATTTTTCAAACCAAATGGCATGACACTCCAGCAAAAGTTTTCCCATGGAAATGTAAATGCAGTCTTCTCCTAATCTTCTAGAGCTATCTTAATTTGGTTGTATCTGGAGAAACCATCCATTATTGACAGCATGGCATGCCATGTCATTAAATCCAAAATGATGTCTACATTAGGTAATGGGAAATCATCTTTTCAGCATGCCTTATTCAGGTCCCTGAAATATGTACATATCCTAATGCTATTCTCTGGGTTTGAGAGAGGTACAATATTTGATATGGGTGATCCCACAATAGTGGTTTACAATTTTTGGGCAAACTGGACACTGCAATTATTATTATTAACTAAATCTTCACTTTCGGGCTCTTGTAGCGGCTAAACCGCGAGGAATTTGTAAATGATGCAAACTAGAGTCTCATCAAATTTTGTCTCTAGATTCTAAAAATATTTTTTTCAAAATTTTTGGAATCATATTGCACTTTTTTTTCTATCTCCCACGAAAACTAGTTTTTTTCAGAAAACAACATTTTTTAAAAGTGACGCTCATCGTATACAACATAACTTTTTTTGTATGAAGGATAAAATTCTAATTTTTTCGAATTTAGATTTGTAACTATGGTATCTAGCACTTTCATTTGGTCTCATAGTTTTTTATTGATATTTTTTCCTTAATCAAGTTTCAAAGTCAAACCAATTGCAATTCAGACATAGGCGGACTGTATACAACATAACTTTTTCTGTATGAATCGAAATTTTTTTTTTTTTAATGGATCAAGGACATCAATACCCAGCCTCAACATATTTTTAAAATTTTTATTTTGATAATCTGCTATTTTTGTACATGTGCAGACCAGAGATTTTGATTTTCAGTGAAAAACCTATGTTTAATAGAACTAAAAAATGAAATACATAATAAAAGCAAATCATATTAAAATTATATTCGACAGATAGCTCATTCTGAGGACTACCATTATCTAGTTGGGTTTTTGAACTTTTTTGCATTTTTGTTTTCAAATTGAGCTTTGAACGACAATTTTTTACAAAAAAAATCATTTTTTTTAGGAGATAGGGGAAAAAGGGTGTTCGGCCGAACCTAGACAATTAAAAATAATGAAAAAAATTCATGGGGTCCGAGAAAATGACAGGTTTATTTTTTTTTAAATCCCTATTCAGGGGGTTCGACCGAGCCCTAGTTCGCTCAAACCCCTTTATTTTAATATTTCCGCTCACATGAAAAAGGAGTTCAAGCGAACAATTTGGTTCGGTCGAACCCCTTCACTTTGTGTAGAGGGAAAAAATGACTTTCCCCTTCCTCCACAAAAGTGTTCACCACTTATGTGGGTTCACCCATATCCATTCGACATAATCAATAGACCTTATGAATCCAACATATAATAATTTCTTTAGCTCAGCCTTTACCATTAACGCGATACGAGGATGCATTTGTCTCAATTTTTTCTTTACAAGCTTGATTCTTATAGGCAAAGACAAATGATGCATCAGAAGATTTGGATCCAATCCTAGCATATCAAAATATGACCAAGCAAAGTTAATGGTTCTTTCCTTATAGAATTTGATAAATTCTGGTCTCTCTTGATCTATCATAGATTCTGCCAGATGTAAAAAAAAATCTCTCTTCAGTGCCACTGTTTATAGACTATGTTGTCTCCACCAGAACTGATGACAATTCATGATAATGCTCTAGAAGACTGTCAAATCTACCATCTTTTAGTGCCTCAATGAGGTTTTCACCGTCAAATGCATTCTTCAAATTTTTTCCAAGATCTAATGCTACCACAAAATGGTTTTCACCATTAGATCCATTATTCTTGTTTTTAGTTTTACAACTTGAATATTTGACACCCTCTTGCCGAGTTGCGTTGTTATGATAATTATGGATAGAACTTGTACCATGTTCATCACAACATAAAAATTTAATGATGGCATCATTGTTTGCAAATATGGGTACATTTATAGGTTCAACAGGTTCCTAGTCAATAAGTTTGGGATGGACTAAAGGCATGAAGTCATCGAATTGAATTAGGTTAATGGGGCTAAGGGTTAGTACAAGTATGTCATGATAGTCATTATTAGGGATTTCAGGATCAATGATGGTACCCTATTCAAGATTGTCTAGTTCAATTGATGTTTTTTCATCCCCACTTGAGTCATCGATATTTAGTGATGCTTATACAAATTGTCTAGACCTAGAACTCTATGTCTCCTTATGCATAAGTACATATTGTTTTATTATATCAATTTGGATATTTGTGTAAGATATATCAGAATATAGATCCCATTCATATTCATTAGACTCCATTTCAGAGCTATCTCTAACCTGAAGGATTCTTTCAACAACCTTCTTTGTCATTTCTTGTTATTGTTCTTCTAAGTATCCCAGCCCCATCTTATCTTTTGAATGAAGAGTAAGAGACTGAATAGGTTCTACAATGCCTTCCCTTTGCCATATTTGTCTTTATTGATATTGATTTTGGTTGATGTTGATGGTTCATCTTTGTATAACCAATCAAGGATAGCTTTGTTGTGTGATTTGTCCTCTATGGTACTAGCTTTTATAAATCTTTCTTCTATAACTATTACAGGTAGTGATGTTTTATTTTTTATCATTGATGGTTGGCCATATGTTTTTGGAGATGGCATCAATTGTGAAAAATTAAGCAATTTCTTAATAAAATATTGTCCCATTCCCTTATCTGTCAGTTGGACCTGTTCTTGAAATTTATGTGATAAAGAAGCTTGGGGATCTAGATTGTCTATTAATTGAGTGTCAACAAGACTTGTATGTTTTGATTTATCCTTTTTCTCTACCCACTTGGTGATCATTTTTGGACATTTTTCTTCATTTGATGACTTTGAACTACATGCTTCCCTATTGTGAGGCACAAAGGTATCTTGAGAGATTTTGAGTGTGTCACAATGCTGAGGATGATTATAATTGGTTGATATAGTCACCTCTTGTCCATTTACTAGAAATTTGAAGCATTGGTGATATGTGGAAGCTACTACTTGCATTTTGTGGATCCATGGGTGTCCAAAGAGTATGTTGTAAGTTAACTCTTTTTCCAGTACTTGATATGCTATGTGTTTCATCATTAGTCCCACTTGAATGGGTAACACAATTAGTCCCTTAGAAGATCTCTCTTCCTCATCATATTTCTTTATTGTCATTTTCCTTCAGGCATCAATAGCATCATTTGAATAACCTAGTGCACAAATTAGCTTTAGAGTGCAAATGTTCAAACTAGCTCCCCCATCTATTAAGACTCTTTTGACATGATGATTGTGGATTAATACTTAAATATGAAGGGCAGTGTTATGGGGATGGTTAAGTGACACATCATCCTATTCATAGAATGATAAACAGTGTGGTTCTTGTCGTTCTCTGATTTTTAAAATGTTTATTTGATTTTCTGAGACTTGTATGCTTGGGAGAAAATCCAAAGGGGTAATGTCATTGGTTTTGTGTTTTTCCATGTTATGACCAATGGTATGATCATTTTCTACATTGTTAAGACAAAGGATCGTTTTATTGTAGACATGATTGATATTCGTACCTTTCTTGTTTGTAGAAGATGATGCTCCTTTGTCATAGTTTGGTAAAGGGTCCTTCAAGGCTATATGATCATTATTATTTTGGTGTCCCTCTAAATATATCTTGTTATTATCGATCAGATCTTGAACTATGTGTTTTAAACCTATGCAATCATTAGTTTTGCGGCCTTTATTGTTGTGGAAGTTGCAATAATTTGTGTCATTTCCCCATGGTGGTTTGACCTTTGGATCCTAGAATCTTGCTTTCCACATAGTGATAAGACCACTTGTGACTAGTTATTTCATCGTTGAATCCCATGTTTGGCCTAAAGGTGTGAATGTACACTGGTTTGATGATTCTTGGTATGTTTGCGGTTTTGTGATTTCATTGTTTTGAATGAAATTTGACTTGATGATTTGATTGTTGTTTTGATTTTTTTTTAAGTAGAGATTGTTAGGTTGAAAACTGGTCTGGAATTTTTTAAATCACTTGCTTTTTTGTTGGTCCCTGTATTTCTATTTTTTTGCCAAAATTTTCGTTTGTCATTATTGGGGTATTGATTTGTGTTATTTAATTTGTTGTTGAAATGTTTAATAACCCCTCTTTTGACCAGCACTTCTTCAATCTTAAGGCCATTTTCTATCACCTTTTCGAATGTAGGAGGACATTGTAATTCGAGTTTGTAACTCATCTTGTCTATCAAATTGTTTATGAACAACTCCATTTTCTCTTCCTCGGGAATGGAGCGAGGATATCTAGCGAATAGTCGTCACCATCTTTTTAAAAAGGACAAGAATTTCTCCCCTTTGTTTTGTTTCATGTTATACAGATCCTTTATCGTGACATCACATTGGATGTTAAAATAATATTGGGAGATGAACCTATTGACAAGCTCTTCAAAGATTTATATTTCTAGTTCTAATTTGGAAAACCATTCCATACACGAGCCTCCCAAGCTTCTTGGGAATAATATCATCAAGTAAGTTTCCTGTTGAGAAAACTCTAGGCTCATGGTCTTGAATTCTAGGATATGATCGATCGGATCTATCTTTCCATTGTATTTGTCATTCTTGGGGAATTCACAGTGTCGAGGAAAAGGTATCATGTCGACCGTTGAGTCAAAATAATAAGGACAAATGTCCTGTATGCATACATTTTGGAGTGTTTTTTTTTCATGTCTTGTATTTGTTGTTGTAATATTTGCATTTAGGATGTTAAGGCAATAACCGGATCTACACCTTGCGTGTGTTGTGGTATTTCAGTTTTCCTTGTTCTAGGTGATTCTCTTAGGTGATTTATGTCAACGTCTTTGGGAAGCTTAGCAGCTGATTTAGCCAACATTAAGAGGTATTTTTCCATGTCCTACTCTAATATATTTTCCATGAATTTATGGAATTTTGGATCCTCTTGGGTTGTTTGTATGTCTTTTGGAGTTATTTCATTTTTTTCACTTTGATGTAGACTATTCCAGAGATTTTCTTTTGTCATTGTATTTGGTGTTTCAAGATCCTTTTCTAAGAGCCTTTGTTTTTGTAACCTGGTAAAGATTGGCATACAAGTGTTTTTTTATTTCTACCAAACTATGATGGAAAATGTCAAGTGAATTTTTAACAAAGTCAAATAAGATGATATAGCTTATTGATAAGACTAGGTTAAACATTTGCTTACTATGCCTTGTTTCGTCATAATAGGATGATAATATCCTGATGATGAAAATTTAGCGTAATAATCGATATTTTATTCAAATTTGACACTTTATGATTTGCAGGATCTTCATTTTAGTTGAAAAGACTGGAAACTTGTAGGAACCTATCTGATTTTGGTTTCTAGACAATGACTCTATTAAAAAGATACCTTTATTTTGATAAAAATATGTGTTTAGATGACAAACAAACTCACTGATATGTTTTCAAACTCTCTATTTTGAAAGCACTAAAACAGAGTTCAGGAGCGCTAAAACAGGATTTGGAAGCACTATTTCGCAAAAGCGCTAAAACAGAGTTCAAAAGCATTGAAACAAATAATGGAAGTGCTATCTTTATGGATGCACTAAGATAGTGCTCGAAAGCACTGAAACAGTACTTCGAAGAGCTATTTTGTGGAAGCGCTATACTAGTGCTCAAAATCACTGAAATAATGCTCAGAAGCACTATTTTGTGGAAGCGCTATAACAAAGTTCAGAACCACTAAACTGCTTGGAAGCGCTAAAACAATGTCCTAAAGCACTCAGACAGATTTCCAGAGTGCTAAAATGAAGGGTGGATGTTTAAGACTCTTTATTGCAATATTTGATTTGGCCTTGTGGCGTATTCTATCATCGGTTGTGGGATGTAGGACTGGTGTATGCATTGACTAGGATTATGATATTGTGTGAGGGATCTCCTTTGGAAGAAAGCTCATGAATAAAGAAGTTCTACTGCGTAATCAACAGTATGGCCTCTAGCGAAATCATGATGTAAGAAATGCCTTTTTCTTAAAATATTTTGATAACCAAGTGGTCTTTTGGGTTTCTTGACTCTGATGGTTTTTTGACAAACTTGGTTGATTTCCACTTTGAAATCATGAATTTTTCTAACATGATTTGATTTGCAATTTTCTAGATGATCTTTTATCTGATTTTAATTGATTTTTGAAAACACAACAAGAAAATTGTACAATAATTGTTTTAGAATATGAACAGATAGTGTATATTAAAGAACCAAAAATGGTCCTTATTGATTTTCACTAGTTTGTTTTAACAAATATATAATTTTAGACAAACTCACTCTTAATGTGAAAAAGGTCATCATTATACTCAACAACCCACATCTTAAAATTGTGTTGAATCACACAACCATGTCACCCCTAGAGGGCACCTATGTTTTTGTCATTTTCAGGTGTGCACTCAAAGTTGGATTTCTCATCCTCTAAGAAATCGTCCTGGGAAATTATACTGTGAGTGTCTTGGGGGTAGATTCTTCCCTCCCCTTGCACTATGAGTATTACAATGTCTGGTTATTGACTCAGCTAGATACTATGCTATGGTTTTTAGATAGGTTTTCCATGTGGTGTAGCAAATGATAAAATCCCTTAGGAGACCTCCCAATCTTTAGAACAAAGATTTTGGGGATGTTTATTTTGAACACTACCGTCAAGTTGGACTTTCATCAACATCTTGCATTTTAATTAGAGCGGGTTGGAATCCTTGGCTTTAGGCGTTCCCACCTAGGTCATTCCTATAGGGTGATTACTTTTTCCCTCTACGACACGCCTTCTAAAGGTTTTAACAAAAGCGTAAATTTTCATGAAAATAAAGGATGAGTCTGGAACTTTGATCACCCAGATAAGGGGAGAGCATAAGTCTATCACCACACAAGCACAATAGATAAATGATTCATTTTAAGCCCAAAAATATGTTTTTTGCTAATCTGTGTGAATATTTTTCTTCAAAAAAATCATGGTGTCCATTTTAATTGATATAGAAAAAGTGTGACGTCTACCCTAGGATTGATAAATTTTAAACCAAAATGGCTACCCTAGGATTGATAAAATTTAAACCAAATGACTATCTTAGGATTGGTTCATTTTAGTCCAAATGTATCAAAATTTAATTATGCCCACGGTAGCATCGTATCTAGATAAAGAATTTTAGAAGTACTAAAACAATCAATGAAAGCGCTATAATATTTACCAAATGCACTAAAACTGAAAGCACTGAAATAGAGATCCGAAGTGCTAAAGTTGTTCACAAAAGTGCTATATCAGCTATACTGGAGATGGGTGGCCGATGCGCTAAAATAGTTCATGGAAGCTCTATACTAAAAGCACTAAAACATATAGCAGATGCACTATAGTTTCATGGATGCACGGAAAAAGAGCACGAAAGTGCCATAGTTTTCCACGGATGCACTATAGTTTTTGATGGAAGCTTTGAAATAGAACACGCCAAAAACTTGCGAGACACTTTTTAAAAAAATTACAAAATATGGGGTTAATGCCCCACAGTGGGTAACAAATTGTAAGTATGAAATATGCAAGAGTAAGAAAACTTCTTAATGAAACATTGTATCAAATATTAATCAAATAATATACTAAAAGTGTCTCATTGTCTCCTATCTTTAAATATTTATTAAGCTATTGTGCTCTCAGATTTAAATAAATTAATATAACTCTTAAAATGACAATCTAAAGAATGGAATGATGTTGATACAATGATTTGAAGCTATATGATAATGTTAAATGATAAAAAGAAACTGTTGTAACATGAATTGACATGAAAAGCTATGGATGAAGCTACAGGATGCAGCCATGATTATGATTCTAAGATGATGGATGCTTGAATTTCTTGATGCTTGATTGCTTGATGATTTCCTATAGAGTAAGATTGCACAAACTTGATAATGTGGATCTTTTCTTTGTTGAATGAAGTTGTATTTATAGATTTCTCAGCAACAGCTTTGCATAAGGGAAAAAAATTAGAGGCTTGGATTCAATATGGAGGATTGAATGGTGAGAGATGGAGGAAATTGAAAATATTTTTGGAATTGCATATACCCATGAAAACACCATGCAAGAGAATAGGAAGGATTGATGGAAAATGATTGAGAGATGGATTTCCAATTTGTCTCCAAATCTTCCCATGACGTTTGAATCAATTAATTTAGACATAAATTTGACATAAATTAGACATAGGATATCTAAATTGGTTTTGAGGAAATATAGAGGAATATTATTTATGCTTTAATTTCAATATGTTTGATTTATTTAAATTAGCCAAAGAGGGATAAATAATTTAATAGAAAAAAGTATAGAAGTTTTTTATTAAATTAAAATAGAAGAATATAGTAATTAATCAATAAAGTGTTTAATCTTTATTTAATTAATTTAAGATTTGGTGTGATAGAATAAAATAGGGAAATGGTAATTAAATCAAACAATGTATTTAATTGTGTTTATTTTAATCAAGATGAGATAATAGAAGAATTCTATGAATTTAAATTTGAATTATGTGAACGTGAACTATATAAATAAATATTTCTATTTATTCAATAGTAGAGGAATTTAGGATAATTAATCAAATTATTCGTATCTAATTAATCGGATTGTCCAGACCAATTTTAGGTGTATACACTTCTCTCTAATTTTTTTTAAAATATTTGATTTTACTAACTTTGTAAATGTAAATATTATTGGTGTAAAATTGCAAAAAGTGAAAACTTAAAAGTGTTGTTTTAAAGTACTTATTTTTAAAAAAAAATTCAAATGTTGGTGATTTTGCACTATATAAAAAGTGTCATCTATTACCTTCATTCTTGTATGCAATATATGCACTAAAATAAAGTGCCAAACAAGGTGGGAAATCAAAAATATTAAAAGGGGGTTGTCAAAGAGTTGTGGTTAAAAATCCACTCCAAATTTTTTTCTTTCAATTTTCTAAAAGTTGAAGATCACATCTAAGAATGGAGACAAATGCAGTAAGCGTGGATCAAAATGAAGTTAAGGATAAAAAAATAAAGGAGCATCAAAATCAGGAAAAAGAGGAAAATATAATAAATACTCTTTTTTGGAGGATAGTTTTTTTCCTTTTCCTTTTGGTTCTCTATATTTCTCCATCTTTATAAGAGTTTGCATTGTAAATGAATACCTTATCAGGCCTTATTTTTGGGACTCAAATTTCCATTTCTTTTGTTCCCACCTAAGTTATGCTTAAGGGGGGTGTTATTGTATAAGTTAATCATACATTTAGGCAGTACTTATGGAGGTTGATTTTCCTAATTGAGGAGTCTTATCCTAAAATCATGAAGATTGAAAAACTTGATTGTGTAGTTATATCCTCAATTCATGGAGCCTAATTGTTTGACTCTCTCCTATATTATGTACAACTCTTTCGTATATTTTAAAAGTTGGATTTGATAAAATACGTATCTATGTGCTTGATTATTGTCTTTGTAGATCTAGAGAATTTCCAAAACAATGACTAAGAAATATAAACTCAAAATATGTGGTATATTACTATGAAAAATGACCTTTTCAACATCCATTACTATTAATGCATTTCAAGGTAATTTTTGGTGTGATAAATCCAGATGCTATTAAAAATTAATATTAGTTGGCATGTCTTGTATTTTTTCAAAAAATCACAAGCTCTCTAAAATTATCAATTTAATACCATACTTTGTAATTTTTAAAAGCTATCTAAATAAAAAATGTTTTGTTTTCAAACATGTGATTTTAATGTTAGAATATTGTTAACATTTTAACAAAGGAATGAATAAGTTACTATTTTAAATAATATATACATATATAAGTAGTAAAAATGATTTGATAAAATGGTTATTGTGGTAGAACAATTTCAAAATTAAATTATCAAATTTATTTTTGCATTTAAGATTTGAAAAAATAGGGTGTTGTAAAAAAATAACTAGGGTTTATGCCATTGTAGTAGAATTTTTTTTTTAATATCATGACTAGGTGATGATCAAGGTCCCAATGGCCATGCCAAATTAAATATAGTGATTTTATGTATAAAGGGGCTACACAACATTGAACTTTATGTTTGATATATATAGATACTTATAATAGGTAGAATGAGTGGATGTTGTACCCTCCTATAATAGGTGCAACTATAGAGGTGGTTAAAGATTATACTTTTTAAAATCCATTAAAATGCATATTTTAATGAAAAAGATAAATATAGAAAATTGTAGAAATAATTTTACATAGAAATACCTTTTAATAAATATCAAAGGATAAAGACCAAGGAGGTTTAATACAAACCAACCACCTCCATGAACTAAAAGAAACAATGAAACTAAGAAGATTAAATTGAAATGGAGAAAAAATTTGGGGGGCTCTTTCACCTTTAGGATTTAGGACCTACAATGAGAGAGACAATCTTCACACATTTTACTCAAGAACAAACCCTTGAGATTTCAATGCAAAGGAAATTGAAATACTACAAAAAAAATTGTCCTAAAGGCTAGATGAAATCTAATTAGGGGTCCACCACCAAGTTTAGACTTGGAAAAGACAAGGACATGCAAAATGAAATGCAAAAACCTAATTGAATGCAAACCATATCTAATGACCTAGAAAGATGAATGAAATGAAACATAAAACTATAAAAAATAGAAAGTGTGCACTTAGAAAACTAGAGATGGATAAATGGAGGTTTGAATCACTAAAATATCTCTTGTCAAGGCTAACTAGGACTCATTTTCCAAGCTAGGAAAATTAGTCAATTATTTGGGAAAATATGCAGATACATGTTCAAGACAAAAGGGTATTTAGATCTATAAAAACATTTGTCATTCCTATACAGTGGGACTCATTCACCACTTTTGGTGAATCAGTCCACTTCCAATTTTTTAGAAGTTCGGGACCTGATTCTATTCCTCTCAATCTATTCTACTCTTTTTGGTTGGTTCTAGATTTGAAGTTGTAAATTGCCACCTAGAGGTGTATAGACATGCAAAACTAACATCATACACTAATATTTTTCTCTTTAATTAAATAAGTCAAATTATTTAATTAGTTTCTAAAGTCCCCCATTTAAATTAAATAAATTCATAATTAATACTAACATCATCCCCTTTAGCTAAATAAATCAAAATATTTATTTAACTAAATCTAAAATCATTTTCTATCTCCTTTTGATTTATTTTAACCCATAAATATAAATCAAATAGGTCAAATCACCTAATCCTCTCTTAATTTAACTAAATCATGATTAATGTTAAACTTAATGCAAGTCACATCCTCTAGCTTTTCGCACTAGCACAAATAAATTATTTAATTGATTTATTAAATCTTCTAATTTCCCTCAACATGGCATAATAGGGAATAATCCTCCAATTTCAATTTACCTCTAAAATGACTTGTCCATTCCAACATAGCATTAATTCTCCTCTTACATGTCGCCCACTTGGCATTTAAGACCCCTTTCTTCTCCCTCCAACAAGTCAAATTTCAAATTTGAAAAGGCCACCTAATGTCATTTACTGGAAAATTCACCTAAAATTGCACAACCTTGGCCCATTCACATGGTGACAAGTGGCCTCTTCCTATTGTTTGAATATTATTCCCACATTCCTCAACTTTGCTTCTTATTTCCTCAATCTCACCTATAAATCCAAAGCTTCCCTTCATTTGAAACATCCTCAATTTGAGAAAACTTACTCTCTCCACATTGAGAGATAATTTTATTCACTCCATTGTCATTTGAATCTTAAGGAATTTTTATAATCATTGGCTTGTCAAGGGTTGGGAAAGGGCTACTTTCTACACAAATAGTAGCACCAATCCAATATGGGATAGGTATACATTGTGCTTTTTTTATGCTTTCAATTAGTTTGTTTTATTATTTTGTTTATAAGGTATAATGTATTATTTTATAGGATCATTTGTTTATTTGTTTAGTCTCGAACTCACCATGCTAACGAGTGTTGGAGTTTATAGCAAAATCCATATTTACAGTGCTCACATATGGCACTAGAAGGAGGGCCTTTGACATATATTTGCATAATATGCTCTATGAATGATGATCAAATGATATCTTTGTGTTTTTTCCTCTCGAGAATGTTGTTATCTTGTAGTTTATTCTTCTTTGAGTAAAGTAATGCTGATTTAGTTTATTAATACTAGTTTGTCATGCTAGTATGTTGCACTAACTCTAAGAGAATTATTTTAATTCAACATCAATATTTGCAAACTATGGATGTTTGATTTTTTTGATTTGCATGACAGGCGTGCATCTTTACATTCAATCCTAAGGCCTCTAATAGGGAGGTATTTCTACGTAGCATTTTTTAGTTTGTCTAGCAACTCATGTGTCTTTTTTGTTCTTCTTTTCCGCTCATGTTTTGCATACATGACTGCTGCAACATTTAAAACTATAATGTATGACAAATTTCTCTATGCTCTATTTTTTTTTAGCACAGTAAGGATGTTGGAAAAGGTTTGAAAATTTCTTACACCTTTTTAGAAAAATATGTTTTGTACAAGTATTGCCATCATTGCATTCCATAAAAATGACATCTCTGATAAGGAATTTAGGGGTTAGCCTGTAATTGCATGCATATGAAGAGGGACCTTATTGAATATCTCTTTATTTACTTTGTTCCGTCACAACTCTGTTGTCCTTGTTTCTTACCCATATTTCTATGCAATCGACCTAGGGTGACTGAATTGCATGGTGCCAGTTTGGAGTTTAATTTCTTTCATTACCTAGGACTTATTCAGTGATGCAATCATATCTTGTGGCTAGCATAAATAGAGTCTTTATGAGTCACAGGAAAGTTGGGTGGTTAGAGAGTGATATAACATTTTATTGCTGCTTTTGGGATGAATGATCTCCTTTCATAAACATCGAGTATTGCCTTATCAAGAACCAATCATGTTCAACTACAATCCCTTTAACAAGAGAATGTTATTGTTTTAAGATTGTTTGCAGGAAAGACCAACATCGCTAAATCTCGTGGGCTAAAGGTGCAATAGAAAAATTTATCAAACCATATCCAACATTACCAAAAAATGCAAGCCCCTGCCAAGTTTAGGAGGTGCCACTCCAAGTGCAATGTGCAAGTGAAGCAGTCATTACCAAGTAAAGCACAGTTCAAAAGGAAACCACCACAAACCATGGTAGGAGAGAATCCCACAAAATTTGGAAGAAGAAATGAAATCAGTCGCATATGTTGCGAATAAAGGTAACTCCACAAGGTTGGATAAACAAGGCCATCAACTCACTATTCTTCTGGCAATGATTGGTAATGGGAAATAACTCAAACATGCAGATGTTTCAGATATTTTCCACCCACTCACCCAGTAGTATTGTAACACCACGCATAAAGTAAATATGGAAAGCTTATATGTCGTGCAAACTAGGTTGATTATAAATGCATCTACTCGCTGATACATAGAGGTACGCATGCCAAATACAATCATTTTTTTGTCTCATTTCTCTATCCACCATTTTATGGTCCCAAGATTTTGACAGAATCGGGTTGATTTCATTTATGTATTCTAATAAAGTTTTGTGAACACTCAAAGACGTTGTCTTTACTCTGACGGATCCAACACTAGCGAATTTTTATTTTTTCAAATTGGTAATGTCTACTTTAGTTGCTTCTTATGATATCTTTTAATCCTAGTTTTTTTTGGTTGTTATAACGTGTTGTTCCAAAACTCCCGTCACTTATTTAAACATGGGCGCCAACATTAAAATTGTTGAAGATGGTGCACAAGTAATAATGTCATTGTGTATGGTGGAATTGCAATCTTGTCCAATATTAATGCCTTTCAAATCAGATGAGAATGTAAATTTAGGGTAAAGTATGCTTTCATCTCTCCTAACAGTTCCTTGTTGTGATATAGGATGAAATTTAGAAGTAATCAGTAATTTGGTTCAGGTTTAAAGAAAACATGTTAATAGTTTAAACATTGTTACAGATGGAAAATCTAACTCCCTAAAGTCTAACTAATGCCTTCTATCTTTTTTACAATTGATTTTTCAATACATTTTATACAGTACATCTCAAGAGTCACAACTCTTCAATTGACTAGTGAAATTGTTTAAATTCCAGTTACAACCACTTTGCATTTTAAGACAACAATTAAAATATTTAATTGTGTTGCCTATCGGAAAATTAAATTTATTATTACATAGTTGTGTTTGATTTTGTATTAATACGTTTCTGCCTTTATTTCCAAATCAAATTTTACCTCTACCATATTCACCGTTTTTAATACTTCATCTCGCGTAGCCTTTGTTGCGCTTACCACTCTACCGCGGTCAACCGGTTGACTGGCCACAACATTGCGGTGTGACTGTAAAAGTCTTTTCTCTCATCCACTGCACTACCATACCCTTCATTTTATTCATCCGTAGGATAGCGATGATTGGCCCCACACTGACTGTTGTGTCTTCTCCTCCCTTTATCGCTCCACCGCAGGCTTAACCTTTACCCTTGGTGGTATGGTTGTACTAGCACTAACTATCAACTCCACCATTACCTATGCTACCACAGTCTTTGTCTTCACTATCGGCTGTTCCGCGGTAAACATTTATTGTTACCCTTGTTCACTTCCCTCCTATCTACTGTGCTAATGCGGTCCCTTCTCTATCCGGTCACAGTGTGGTAGAAACCACCATTGATACTCACTAATAGTTTACCACTATCACCGCGGTCTGTATGCTAATTGTTGGTGATTCTAAGGTAACTTCTATCATCGTTGGTTAATAACCACCATTGCGGTACCACTATACCACAATCAATTTTTTGACCATGTGTGGTATGGCAGTGACTATTCTCTGACCGTCGTCCTTAACTATCACCGCTTGCCCCTTAACCGCCACCCACTACCTTTGCTGATGGTTACCGCGCCTCCGCAGTTAGTGTTATGATTGTTCGCGATATAGTGGTGGTTGCTTAATGACCGCCAGGCCTACCCTTTACCACCCAACCGCCATCCGCTTGAAAGTTGTCCACAGTAAGGCAATATGTAGTGAATTTGAATTTTATAGGTGATGGTAAATAGGTATAAGGTAAGTTTTAGCTTTATGGATAGTGGTTAAGTGAGATATTTTAGGAAAAATATAGAAAAAGGGCATGAATAAATAAAATCCCTTGGGGTATTCATGGAAAATTTAAGCTAAAAAAGGAAAAAATTTAGGGATTTTAATAGGATTTTTGGGTTCTAACAGTGGTTCTTGTTGGGGATGAGTGATTTTGTAAATCACTGCAAGAGTTCAGATCTTTGGATGAGAAGACCAAGTGAATGGTATGAAAAATTAAAACCATGGCAGATGGAGGGAATGAATGAGATGAAGGATATGAAAGATGGAGCAAATGGAGAATGTAAAATGACCTTAAGCTACTATACATGGAAAGGAAAGCAATGCTTTCAGAAAGGGAACTCCTGAGAATGTCTATGTACTGGAAAACCCAGACCCTTCAAAGATTCCTAAAACTATTGTGTATGGAAAATAATATTTAAAGAGGCATTGCTAAGAGTTGTCCATGCACTGGCAATCCTTAATCCTCTGTACCTGCTATGGTTCAGAAAATTAAACCACAAGGGATGGCCCGAGGCCACCCAAAAGAGAAAACCTGCACTTTCCTCTGTCATAGACTTTGTTCTGATTAAAGCGCATCAGGTTTCTTTTGAAACTATCAATTCCACCTACCCTGCAACATACACTGTCATCGAAAACCTCTAGAAAATCATTACATTCAACTTGATTCATATTCATTTCATCACTCTGCCATTCATCATTCTTATTATCATATGAAAAATATTTGTCATCTTCATAATACAAATATTTAACAAAAAATTCATAGGCATGCTCACTATCATATGTTGTTGAATGTACCTGCAAGTGCACTAGGACCTGAAAATCTGAATGCTTTTCTTGGGAATCAAAAAAATTTATCTCATCAATATTTCCTAAAACAATCAAATCAAAATTACTTTCCATTTTTTTTCTATCATCAATTGGCATTGACACATACCTCTAATCCATACAACCATCCTTATATATACTTGAATCAATAAGTGATGGACACTCATCATCGACAACATGCAAACCAACATCTTCCTTTTGCAGGCAAAAATTATTCGAGTCACATACCTCTTCTTGGACAGACATGAATCTTTGATCAGCTTCAAAGAATTCCTCATCACTATGAGAGATACACATGGAGTCATATGAATTATTACTTTTACTGTCAAAACAAATGTAGGTTGAAACCAAAAATTTGGAATCATCCTCATGTGCACATCTTTGGTATTCAAGATTCAATAAATCTGAAACATGCTCACTGCTAAGTGAACATGTTTCATAGAGATCTCCTGCAATTTCTCCAACTTCTTGATCTCCATATGAACTACAACAATCATCCTATTGTAGATAAACATCCACCATTTCATCTTCACAATCTGGATCACAATCTGTTATGCAAGAGAGACTCTCCATCTATTCATTTTTGGATGGCACAATGTCTTCTTCTAATTCAGCTTCTAAAAGGATTGTTGATGTACTCCCCAGATGATGTGTCCCCACAAAAGTCATTAATTTTGCAATCATCTTCCAAATTGTCATTATAAATCCCAGTGGCACATTCTTTCTTAGTTTGTTGCAGTGTTTGAGCATCCATGATATCACTACTATATTTTCCAGTATCCATGTATCTTGTCCCAAGCTTGGAATCAAGAAATTTATTCACTACGTTCAAGGCACGTTATTTTGATGACTAGCCAATAAACTGACTCTGAATGCCACACACTTACAAATTTTGCAACAAACGTGGGCCTTGTAGGCCTCTAATGAGGAGATAATTGCATGTAGATGTCTGTCTTCCTATTGTATGAAGAACTCCTAGATTCCCCCTTATATTTCCTTATGCCAAAAATTCTTTTTTATTATGACAACACTCATCACCTCTATCCTCATACTAATTCAAAAATATTCCTTTTAGATCCTCCCATGAAGATATACTTTGCATAGGAAATTTTTTAAACCATTCCCTTGCACTATCCATCATAGATCTTGGAAAACATTTCATAATGACATCCTCTGGATAAACTTCAAAGTTGACAATGACATTCCAGAATCATTCCATATGCTCATAAGCTGATTCATTCCATTCTCCATGAAATTTAGGGATATGCATAAATAGTTTTGTCTCATTGTAGGGGTAATTATTTGGGTAGCCTTGGACATTACTAAAGTTAAATGGTTTATCAATAATTGAGACAAAATTTGGAGGGCCATATGGGTTTTGGTAGATCATTGATCTTTTTTCAGGAAATGGAAGATAAATATTCATTTGAGGTAATGGTTGTGGTGCATAAGTGTTTTGTTGTGAATTCATACAACATATTACCTTCATTGTCGAATTCGACTCCCAATTGCAACATTTGTTGTTTCAATTGTAGTGTTTTTTGTCTCTAGTATAATTGTTGTTGTTCCAATTCTTCAAAATATTTCATATACCAGTGTCTTCTTTCTTGTTCTATCATCTTGACAATATTTTACTGCTCCACAATATCTATGCATTGTATATCAAATCAAAATAGAGTCGCCAGCTACTTTTCCAAAAGTAGGAAACTGAAATTGATTGCTTTGGTTTGTCCCTAGTGGAATCTCCTAACAAAATGTAAAATCTTGTTGACTCTATAAACGGAAAGGCTGAAAATCTTCCGGAGTAACTCCCCAGTAGAGTCACCAATTTATTGAGTCTCAAAAATGTAGGTTTGAATCACGAGAGGTTGCCAAGCTCTCACAACGCTTTTTTCCAACTAACAAGGCCAATTGATGCAATTGTACCTTCTTCTCTTCAGGGTTTGCAAAAGCTAGGCAAGTGCATCTATGTGTATGTTGCAGATTCAAGATGTGTTTCCTAGTTGATCAATCTATCCACAATGGCAAAGGGAAGTTGACAGATACAATTAATACACGTACTCCTACTCCTACTACACAAATGAAAGGTTTTGAATAAGTTTTTTGATATGAAATTTATCTCTGGGTTGAGGTAGATCAGTGCCTTCTGTCCACATGGGAAACACAGTCAAATATCAAAATTATGTTTGTTTCTTTATCTAGCTTAATTCAAGTTGCTAGGCACTTTGAAAAATGAATTTATATGATTGGCATAAAACTTCATTAATTTATGACTAGCATGAACTATGCTAGAAAGTTTTTTTATCTGGTTCTACTTTAGCCATCCAAAATAAATTTTAAAATCACTATGACCTAGTTAAAGGATTTTAATTTTGACTTGCAGACACTAGCAAATAAAAATCACACAAAATAGAATATATTTTGACAAATCAGAAATATACTTGATACATGGATTTGAATGATAAAAGACCTCAAGTTGGAGACAAATAGATAAAATGTAAATTATTTCATCACAACAACTGAACACAAAATTTTTTTTCACTAATAAAAAATAAATCATCCATTGCTCTAATTCAAAAAATGTTTGTCATTATTTTACATTCCAAGTCCCTTCTCAGGAAACATCTAACTCCGTATAGTCTAACTACTTCCTTCTATCTCTTTTACAATTGATTTTTCAATACATTTTATACAGTACATCTCAAGAGTCAAAACTCTTCAATTGACTAGTGAAACCATTTAAATTCCAATTACAACCGCTTTGCATTTTAAGACAACAATTAAAATATTGAGTTATGTTGCCTATCGGAAAATTAAATATCTTATTACATAGTTATGTGTTTGATTTTGTATTAATGTGTTTCTGCCTTTATTTCCAAAACACATTTTACCTCTATCATATTCACCGCTTTCAATACTTCATCTCCCATAGCCTTTGTTGCACTTACCGCTCTACCGTGGTCAACCGGTTGAGCAATTGTCACATCACAGTGTGACTTTCATAATATTTTCTCTCATCCACCACACTACCGCACCCTTCATTCTATTCATCCGCAATAGAGGTGACCGGCCTCAGACTAACTATTGTGGCTTCTCCTCCTTTTACCACTCCACCATAGGCTTAACCTTTACCCTTGGCGGTATGGCAGTACTAGCACTAACTGTCAACTCCACCATTACCCGCGCTACCACGGTCTTTGTCTTCACTATCGACAATTTTGCGGTAAACATTTATTCTTACCCTTGTTCGGTTCCCTCCTATCTACCATGCTAATGTGGTCCCTTCTCTGGCCGGTCACGGTGCGGAAAAAACCACCTTTGCTACCCGCTAATAGTTTACCGCTGTCACCGCGGTCTGCATGCTAATTGCTGGCAATTCTATGGTAACTGCTATACCCGTTGGTTGCTAACCGCCACTACAGTACCATGGTTAATGTTTTGACCACACGTGGTATGGAGGTGACTATTCTCTGACTGCTACCCTTCACTGTCACTACTTGCCCCTTAACCGCAAACCCATTGCCTGCTTCGTTGACCATTGTCTACCTTCAATGATGGTTACCGTTCCACTACAGTTAGTCGAATGATTGCATGTGGTATAGCGGTGGTTTCTTAATGACCACCAGGCCTACCCTTTACCGCCCAACCGCCATCCGCTTGAAAGTTGTCCGCGGTAAGGCGATATGTAGTGAATTTAAATTTTGTAGGTGATGGTAAATAGGTATAAGGTAATTTTTTCCTTTATGGATAGTGGTTAAGTGAGATATTTTAGGAAAAGATAGGAAAACCGCATGAATAAATAAAATCCCTTGGGGTATTGATTGAAAATTTAAGCTAAAATGGGAAAAAACTTTAGGAATTTTAATAGGATTATTGGATTCTAATAGGAGTATTCACCCACACCTTTGTATTTGACTTGGACTTTCTTCTCAAAAATTTTGGCCAAAGCATTGAGCTCGGCTTTAGGATTTGTGGGCACCAAGGGGCTAGGTTCTTCCTTTTTCTATGGATGTTTAGATGATGAGTTTGGTTGTCTTTCCTCATTGGAGGATGCTGATAGAAAATTTTACAATGGATTGGCTTGACTTGAAATATTGGGGATGTCAGGGGTGGAATTAGGAGCTTCTCATTTATGAGGTAAAAATACATCCTAGATAGTGTTAAGGGCATTACAATGTTGGGTACTATTGGAATCGACGAGGATGGTAATTTCTTGCCCATTGCAAGGAAATTTTTGACATTGATGGTATGTTGAAGCGACAACCTGCATTTCATGGATCTGAGGATGACCCAAGAGTGTATTATATCTCAGATTCTTAGTACAATTAATCCCTTCAAAGCTCTTTCCTCATCATCATATGCTTTTATGGTGATATTTTTCCTTGCATCTATTGCATTTTCAGAAAACCCTAGTTTAGGAACAAGTTTTAAAGTACATATATTAAGACTAGCTCGTCCATCTATAAGGACACGCTTGACACAAATTTTATGGATTAGATACTCGATGTGGATTGTTGCATTATGAACATGGGTGAGAGATAAGTCATCATTTTATGAAAAAGGATAAGCAATGAGGTACAACTAGATGTCTTACCATGGCTTGGAAAGTGTAGACTTCCAAGTCATTTGGCAATATTGTATCCACTAAGGCTTTTTCCAAGATCTCTTTGTGGTTGGGAGAAATTTTAACGAGCTCCAATATTGATATTTGTGTGGGGATCTTTTGGAGTTGATCAAAATATTATATTGATGATATGGGGAAATGAGTGTTCTGGAAATTCTACCTTTTAAAACATATTTGGTTTGTGCCCTTGTCGTCATGTTTACAAGTACACTATCTTGTTTTCTATTGATTTTGATGACATTAATTTTATTATCTATTGCAAACATGTCTTGTTGGATATTATGTACTTGATTAGAGGTGATGTTGGTGTCATTGCTTGGTATTTTTTGCAACAAGGTCTAGTGTGTTATTGATCTCAATGTCCTTTATATGATCTTCAATGACTAAAATATGATAGATGGTGGTGTCATGAACATAGTTCACTGTTTTTCCTTTGTTGTTTGCAGTAGATTATTCCCCTTTGTCATAATTGGGTAAGGGGTCCTTGAAAACCCCATGATCAGTATTTTTTTGGAGTTCTTCTATTTGTATGGACTTATTGTCAAACAAATCTTGTATTTTGTGTTTCAATTGCATGCAACTATTGGCTAGGTGACCTTTACATTTATGAAATTCACAAAAGTGGGCTTCATTCCACCATGATGATTTTAATTTGGGTTCAAAACCTTGAGTGTCGAGTAGAGTGATAATATTTTTCACAATAAGTTATTTCAACACAGATTCATAAGATTGACCCAAATGTGTAAACTTTATGTAGTTGTTCAATGTTTGGTATGGCAGGGTCCTCGATATTATATTATTTTTATTGTTTTGAGAATGGCCTTGGTTGGTATTTTGGTTGTTTATTTGGGTGGTATTTTGATTGTTATTTGAGGTGCTTCCTAAAAAATTGAAGACTAGTTTATTATTATGCATCTCAGCTGAAGTATCATTGCCATTATTTTTGTATTTTTTCCAAAAATTTGTTTTTTCTTTGTTGGAGGGATTAGATAAATTTACTTTTGTTATAATTTTTCAATATTCCTCATTTGGCCAAAGATTCTTCGATTTTGATCCCGTTTCTGATCAATTTTTAAAAAGTTGGAGGACATTTTAATTTAAGCCTATAACTCATGTCATCATTTAAATTGTCAATGAATACCTCTATCTTCTCTTTTTCTAGTATGGGTTGAGGATACCTTACGAATAATCTTCTCCACCTTTGTAGACATACTAGAAATGATTCCCCCTTCCTTTGTTTGATGTTGCAAAGGTATTTCATTTTGATTCCATGTTGGATGTTATATCAATATTGGGTGATAAATTTATTGAGTAATTCCTCAAAGTATTTGATTCCTCAAGGTAATTTTGAGAACCATTTAATGCACTGTCCTCCCAAACTATATGGGAATAATCTCATCAAATATTTTTCCTCATGGGAAAATTCGATGCTCATAGTCCTAAATTCCCTTATGTGATCAATGGGATCTATTTTTCCATTGTCCTTATCATATTTAGGAAAATCACAATGTTTGGGGAATGGTATCATGTTGGCACTTGGATCAAAAGGTTGGGGACATATATCTTATATGGAGTATCTCTTGGTGGTCCCATTTTGCATGTTTTGCATTTGTTGTTGGAGGGTTTGGATTTGATGTTTCAAAGTATCCATGGGGTCATTGGTTTTTTCTTCACCTCTTGTTTTAGTTTTGTTTTTTGCTTCTATCTTCTTAGGAACTCTCTTTAATTTTGTGATATAAAAATCTTCGGGTAGTTGTACCCCTTTGTTTGCTAGCATCAAAAGGTATTTTTCACCCTCCTTTTCAAAGATACTCTCCATATATTACTAAAATTTGGATCTTGTTGGGATTGTTCTATGGTTTCATCTATTATTTCTTCCACCTCATCTTGATGAACTCCCAAAAAAGGATTCTCCTCTCTTTCAGCCATGGTGTTTTGGTTTTCAATTTATTTTTGCTCAAGCTTTTTTTTTGCAATCTTGTGAAAATGGGCATACAAGTGATTAAAAATTTCTAGGCATTTGATCAAAGTTTTGGAGTGCCAAAAGGACTAGTTTAAATCTGATTAAGCAAGTTTGTTTCGAGATGAAGGATGATAAATCCTGATGAAGGATGATAAATACTAATGGTGAAACACAACTGCTAATCAGAAATAGGTGTGATGAAGAGGAACTTTGGATGTTTGACCAAAGTTTAGATGAGGGATTTTTGCTTGAAAATGCTGATTTCAACAAGTTTGAGATTCTGGTATGGTTGAGGAAAGGTCTTAGACTGCAAAGGATTTTGAATTGTGGGATTCCAATTCGGGAAAACATGGGTTTTAGCTCTTTGGTTAAAATTTTTAATGGATGCGCTATAATATTGAATATATGCGCTAAAATATAGATGTTCCAGAAAAATAGAAGTATGCGCTAAAAGGTTGCACGTATGTGCCAAAATAGGCTATGTATGCACTAGAGGATGATATGTATGTGTTGCAAGATTACATAAATATGCCAAAACAAGAGATGTATGCTCCAAAACAATGTATGCATGCACTAGATTATAACAGGGATGTGCCATAATAGTAGATGGATGTGCTAAAATATTGAAGGCATGCACTAGGGCAGTTCATGGATGCGCTGATCTAGAAAATGCTATCTAGTTTTTGACAGTTTTGATTGAATTTAAGGTTTTCTTAGAGGGAAATCTGATTGTTTGATTTGAATTTTCTTCTAAATCAATAGTTGAACATTTTTGTGTGATGTTTGTTTCAATGTTTTATTCAAAAACATAGGTAAAACACATCAAATAAGCATAATCCTAGGTTATGTAAGACAATATCTATTGGATTCCCACTTGGTTTTCTGGAGTTGTGCTTACTTTTGGTGAATGATTATAGGCTTGACCACACTAGCTCCCCCTTGCATTGCACTCACTTCTCGGGTTAGCCAAGCCTCAGTCCTCATGAATCTCCCATGACATAATTCTCATTTCTACCAAAAGCCACAAGAATGTGGGATGACTTCAGAATGATTTCTCTTGCACTAGTAAATAGAAGGGAATTTTTGGCTTACTACAAATAAGGTTTTTAGTAAGGGAATTTGTTTATGGGGGATCATCCATATGGCAAGAGACCATTTCTTCCCTTCTTGTTGGAACAATCCTCGTGATACTTGAACTTTCCTCAAGTACCCACATTTATATCCCAGGTGGAAGTTGCTTGGCTTTAGCATGTTCTTGGTTGGGTCATTCCCTTGGGGTGATTACCTCTTGTCCCACCAAGGCAGGCCCTGTAAGGTTTAAAATGAAATCAAATGAATGGTTTAGGCTTTCTCATCACCTAGTTAAGGGGAGAGCATACACACCTACCATTCCAAGGACAACAAGAATGGTGTTCAATTAACCTTCTAATTAAGCTATGTTCCTAACTTAAATAGAAAATCACAATAAACTCCACCCTACAACCAAGTTTTAGTAGTTTGAGTTCATTGTTCTTTGATAGTGTTCTTGTGGTTTCAGTAGAGTCTCTGACAGTGTGAATAATTCCTACAAAATAGAGAAAAACATATTAGTTCTTGGGATTATAAATTTCTGGAAAATAGAACAGATTCGACATAATAGTAAATAGATGCACCACCAAATCACACAGTTTCACTAACATATGCCATGAATGCGCTCAAACAGTCTATGTATGCACTAAATAAATTATGCATGCACCATAAAATTCCCTGTATGCACTAAATAATAAGACATATGCATTGAATGATTCCACGGATGTGCTAGAACAATAGACAAGTGTGCCAGGGAATGTTTTGTATGCACCGAAAAAATTCACGATCATACAATAACTCCACACATCTCAACATGCAAACACACTTTTCCAGAAAATATTATAAACAAAGGGGCTAGGCCCCAAGGTAGGCGCCAATTTATGTGTGCTGTGAAAAATGAGTAAAATAGTTAATTAAAAAAAAACACACATCAATGAAATGTATTACATCTAATGATGGAAAAATAATAAAACAAACTATTCTAACCCTTCATTCGAAATCATTCCATTGTCCTCTATTCTTGGTGATCTCTCAATTCAAGGTCTTAGAATTATGTTTTGCACATGAATCTACGAAATGACAACCTAATAAATGAGATGCTATATGAAAATGCATAGCTATATGCCTACATCTACATTTTTTTGATATTTTTGATTGAAATGTTGAATGGTTTAAGATTATGATGTTGTTGTATTCAAATGATACTAAGATGATTGTGATTTAAAAATGCAATTCTAAGTAAAATGAAGTAAGATGATGCAACAAGTTAAGATACTAAAACTAAGAGTGTCATAATAATACAACTATGAACTAAAATGCAAAAATCTTACTACAATGCTCTCAAATTACACAAAGATTTATGCAACATAATTTTTTAATCCAATTCTCAATGAAAACTTGTAGAATTGCCTTCTATTTATATATTTTTCCAAGCTTGGGCTAAGGTGGCAAAGATGGATGGTTGAGATCGTGATCCTGAGGCATCGACAGTGGAGCCCAAAGATGTTGGAAAGAATCATGGAGGCGGTTCCCTTTAAGAGAACACCTTGTGAAGTGTTGAAGAGAATCAAAGGAAAGAAGAAGCCATGTGTCCAAGGTGGTTTCAAATTTGTTGGAGGTTGTTGATGAAAATTCTCATTTTACAAATTAGAAATATTCAATTACATGTGACACATGGTGAGGTGGTAGGTGAGATCGAAGGAAGTTAAAGAAATATGGAGACATGTGACAATTTGAATTAAAGATTCAAAATTAAATGAAATAGGGAAACTAACTAAATAACAAATTATTTAATTTGTGCATTTAATTAATTTAAGAGGAAAGTGATTTTTGAAAAAGAAGAATTAAGGGAATGAACCATATAAATAAATTTATAAATTTATTTATACTAGTAGAAGAATTAGGATTTATTAATTAAATATCGAATATTTAACTAATTGTGCTCCAGACCATTTTTACATGCATACACATTTTATTAAGCTTTATAATACATTTTTCATTGACGCGAAGAGGAGTTTTTCACTATTGATGGAGCTAAAAATATGCAATCATGTTTTTGGCTACGAGGCAGATTTTTAAAGTTGTATGTGTGTTGAAAATAGTATTTTTCACCATGAAAATGACGTTGAGACTTATCCACATGTGTTGAGAACAATTTTATTGTTGTTCTAGTAATTATTCATGTGCCTGTAGCCATTAAAATTCCCTTTCATTTAGAAAAATGACCCAGTGTATCACCATTTCTAAGTAGCTTTTATTGGTAGTGAACATGTATTCAAATTTTTTGAGGAAATTATATTTCATATGGAATTTTGATGAAATGAGGATATGATTTCATATTAAACAATGTAAACATTTCTTCAAGTCGCAATGATTCATTAAAGTGAAGAAGTAGAACAAGAATGATGCTTTCTCTACTAAACCGCAAAGAGAAGATTTGACATCAAGATGAGGGTGTAGGGAAGCAAGGAGGAGAGGTGTATGGTTTCTAATAAATCCATCTTTGACAATTATAAAGATTTATTTTAAAGCTTTAAATCTTGTTTCCTCATGAGTCTGTGTGTTTTGTTGTTGTCGTTAGAGGAGAGCAACGAGAGAGTGGGGATTGGAAGGAAGGACTTGGTGGGCCTATGAGGTAGTTTTTAGAATAAAAATTTGAAGAAATATAAATGTTGACCGATGGTAAAATATTTACAAGCCTCCATTTCACTATTTAAAAGGCCAAATTTTAATTATAAGGTAAAAAATAAAAGGACACGGGTAAAAGGTTTTATGCAACCCAATTTCGAGTAAATTACAATATCAAGCAAAAAAGTTGTGTTGGGGATTAAAAAGTTAAACAAAGGTAAAGTTTTAAATATTAAATGCAAGTACCACGAGTAAATGATTTTAAAATCCTGATTAAGTGAATTAATTATTCACTTTATGAGCAAAGGTCTTCTTTGTTGGGGGTGAATGAGTTTTCACTGATAAAATCATTTTCCTTTGCTTGACAAATATTAAAAGGAGAAAAGATTCTTCACGAATAAAGCTCATTTTCTGTTGTGAAAAGATAAAAAGAGCACAGTAATTTTTTTTTACAGAGGAGAAGACTATTGGCAGCCCAGGTAAAATGGAGTTAAGTTTTTTCATGACCAAGGAGTAATCTTCTATTTGCAAACCAAGTGATTGATAAATTATGTGAAGTGTTAGAAGGTAAAACGAGAAAACAAGACTTTCACAATTATTTTTCTTTCACAAGCATGATATTTTTAATAGAAAGGAATAGATGAATGATGACTCATCATGAAGGGAATATTTTATATTAGAGGGAAAGTGAATGCAAGATGTATGAACCTAGGTGCAGATTGAAGATTCTTCAAGAAGAAAAGGCAGTTATAGATCAACGAAGAATAATGGATCCAAGTGTTAACTATAGATGTAGTTTTAGATTTTCTCCTTCTTCTATATCTTCTTTCTTCTTATTATTTGTATAGGTTCTGAAATTTTTGTTTAAGGTAAGGAAATAGAGAATGCTTAGCAAATAATTAGGGTTTACCTACAGTAAATGAATGCACAAAATTTTATAACAATGTTAATTAGTTTGACAAAATCAATGGAAATATTGCAAAATTTGTCTCTATTTTGTGTTCTCAAATTTCATATGGATTAAATATATAAAGGATATGTTGATTTTTAATTGCAATCTCTTTGCAATTGTTTGATTTGTGTATGGGTTTATTCAAGTTAAGAATTAAATTTTTTATGCAAATTATTGTAGGTTTGATGAAATTAAATGGATCTTTAGGTATGATTATGTTGTAATATGATGGCTACATTAATGTGGGGAATTAATTATTTAAGGGCCGCTAATTTGAAATAAGTTATTTAAATTTGCATTCATGAACTTAGGTTTGACTCCATGCCTTAGTATTAGGAACTAATCTGTGATATTACCCAAATAATTTTTAGAAACAATCTACATCATATTAAATCTCTATTATTTTTGTCCTTTTTCATTGTTGTTTAAGTTATCTTTGTTCTTTGTATCTTCGTGATATTTGAAAGAGTATAGAGGTTGAATTTGAGAGAATATTACCTAGTAACCCTCTATGTGTTTATTATAACTATATCTAAGTTATTTTTTCCTAGTAATGTTCAATGTAAATGGGATCATGCTTGAACCTACTATGATATACAATACCCATTACTCATATAGCTGATAACTATCCACTTTCATGGGTCTCTAATTTATTATTTGGCATAATTTTTTCATACATTCAAGCCTACAATTAAGGAAGACCCTCCTGATTCCCATGGAGCTCAAAGTACAGAAGGATTTCATAGCCTTGTTCATTGGATTTTCTTGTCTTCAACTTGTTGATAGTGGAGATTATTTTTCCTAAACATTGTATCCCTTAGTTTAGGCATTGTGTTTCTCCTTAGGGTTTAAGGTTTCAAGAAAAATAACCAACACAGACAACCTCCTTTTAGGAAGACCATGGATTCATGGGATGCATGTGGTGCCCTCTACCCTTCATTGCATCATGAAATATGTCTATAAGAAAAATTACATATAATTGAAGTTGACCTTGAACCAAATAATTTCTTGAACATTGACAAAGATAAAGAAAAATCCTTTGGCAATATTAACACCAACTAGACAAGTGGAACCCGTGCAACAGAAAGACAAGGAAAAAAATATTGAGGAATTCACAAAGCTAGTAGAAGATTATTCGGGTTCCTTTGATTTTAAACCAACATTCATGGGAGAATACAATATCATAAACAATAACTCTTAAAATGGAAAGGAAAAAGCAACAATGTTAACAAAAATTTGGAGAACCCTTCGAAATAATTCACCTCAACCACTTTAGAACAAAAGATAGAAAATTACACAACAAAATTTGATGAACTTGACTATGAACAACCACCAAATCCTAAATAAAAGAAAAATATTTATGGAAGAGGTTATGAGCTTATGAAACAACTCGGCTATAATGGAGAAGGATGTGGTACTAATAAAGAAGGTATTAATGTCCATATAGAACCTAACATGCAAGAAAAAACTCATGGTATTGGTTATTTTCCTTTCATAGAAATCAACCCATGAAATTAACCTTCACTTAATATCAACAGTCTTACAAAAGATTCTTCTAAGATAACTTTAATAGTGGTATATTATGAACTGATAAACACTAGTGGTCTTGATTGTTATCCTTTGCAATAAACAATAAAAAAAAACCTTTGCTTAATGTCAATGTCATCACGCACAAAAAAATGATTTGATTTTGTTAGATTTTACACCCTTCTGTAAAGGAGAGAACAAAGTCTCACAATCTAAAGAGTCTTGTGTAGGTATGACACTTTGTATTAAGAAAGAGATAGCTTTCTTGTAAAATAAAGGAGCATCTTCTACTTTTGATCAAGAGGGTATCTTGTTGAGACACCTCCAAGATTGTTTGATAACTCTCCCTCCAAGAACATGAATGAAATTCTACTACAAGAGTTCATTTTGTGCATATCATAGATTCCTTAAGTTTAAAAAGTGTTATTGCATTGGAAAAAGCAATAATGAAGTGGTTTGGTTTTGAATAAGATTAATTTGCTAATACTAACAAAATATTCATCATGGGAACTGTATGGCATATACATTATAATGTTTCGATTTTTGATAGGGTATTTGATCGGGTAGTTTATTAGACATACTATAATGTTTCACTTATTATTGAAAGGAAAGTTATCAAGCTCAATTGTGAAGGGAATATTTTAATGTTTATCATTTCACATATTTCCCCTAAGGAATGAGGTAGAGAGGTTAGGATTTGAAGAGATCATTTGGTCATTGGTGAAATGATGATGCTAATGTATGACGGCTAACAAAATTTGGTTTCAGGGAGTGGATTCATGTTTTGAGCTTCACTAGTCGACTATGTAAAGATTGAAGTGTATGGACTCGATCATTGGTGATAGGTATCTTTATGGTAGTTACCTCCATTCGATGATAGATTTAGTTATGACCTATGTTTTTTTTTATAATTTTTTTTTCAGAAAATTGTGTTTGGCTAGTCGATCAAAAATATGAAATCACTTGACCATGATGTGTGATAGTGCATATATGGATCCTATACTCTATTAAGTTTTTTCATTTTTCTATATTATATTGAAAGCGTTGATAATAAGTTTTTTAATGGCAATTGAAGGAACTTACGGTAAAAATTGTAGTTGGTTTATACTTTCAAATTCTTGTGTCTCCTATGTAGATGAGAAAAAACAAGAAATTCTTTATAAAGAAAGAGATATTATACTTTGTCCTATGATTTACATTATCATTTGATGATAATTGTTTCTTTTCTAGTGAGATATTTGTCTCGTGAGTAAGGCTTGTGTTGCTAGTGAGTCATTTTGTAGCCAGTGAGGCTTTGCTAGTGAGGCATCTTGATTAAGACAATGAGGCATTTTACCAAGTATTTTTTCATCGGTATGAGGGTTTTCCACTCATGATAAACAACTATGTTATGGTATGATTTTATTCTTCTACTTATCTTTGATTTTTCTCAGTTTTTTTACATTCAATCATTATGATATTACATTCAACAAATGAATGTTTGTATTATTGAAATTAAATGAGCATAAATTGGTGAAAATTGTTTAAGTCAAAATTAAGATATATGTATTCTATTTGTGATGATTCAAGTTTGATAGATTTCGTAGAGAAGAGGGATTTTGTACTCATTAATTCTCTTCATTCAATGATCCTAATGAGGTGAACTTTCCTAAACTACCTCAAGGAACACCGATGAGAGTTCTAGAATCTAAAAGAGCAGGTCACGAAGATTTTGTAGACAAACTGACAAGCTCTCGGCCAAAGCATGACAATGAGGAATATGGACAACAACGTGACAGACTAGTGTCTTGTATGGACCATAAAGTAAGAATATCTCAGATAGCAACAAAGTGACTACTATTCTAACTACTAAGAAATCTTGAGACATGAGAAAGTAATAGAATATAATAAAATTGAATTAAAGTGAAATTGAAATGATAAAGAGAATAAGAGATAGAAATAAAATGCTCACTACCACATAAGTGATGAAGCCTCCAACATGTGAATTTCTTCAATACCTACATGCATAATATATGAAGAAAGTGTTGGGGATATGTTGGGTTTTTCCTCAGTAAAACCCTTCTTTTGGTGTTCCCACCTCCACGAATAGCCAATGGATAGAGAGAGTGATAAAAGTAAGAAAATGTGATGTGATAAAAGTGATCCTCACTCAAGGAGGAAAAAATATATTTCAAAATGTGAGTGATAAAAGTAATCCCCACTTGAGGAGGAGAACGTGTATCATGAAGTAAGGATGCAATAGGTGGAGGATATGGAATCCCAGGATGGTCACAAGCACATGTCAAGGGAGATAGAGCTACAAGGCTTATGGAAGCCAAATGGAGAGAGAAATAGAGCTGAAAGAGCCAAAAGAGTATTGCCAAGGGTGTTGTGAGAGCTTTAGAGAAAGTTTAAGAAAAAATAGAGTTGTGCAAAAAAAATAACAAGAGTGAAATGCTAAAGCCAAGGCTAGAAGAAAGCTAGAGGCAAAAAAGGAAGCTAGAAGACCCAATGGAATGAAAAGATAGCATTTAAGGAAGGAAAAGAAGATTCTTGAGCTGTTACAAGGTGTCCCATGTCATTACCATTGATAAAAGGAGGTGACAAGTGGAAATCATGCATGAAAATGGTCGTTTGAATGTTGAAACATCACATGATGCTCGTGTGGCATGCAAAAGTCCACATGGTGCGCTAGTGTCTTGACATGTCATGCTAAAAAACAACGTGAATGAGAAAAGAATAAATTTTGATGCAAAGATGATGTGCAAAGGCTAGTTGTTGAAAAGGGGTGTTGGACCATATTGAGAGGGAAAAAGGATGATGAAAGGGATAAAATGAGCCTACATAAATGCTAGGGGAGTGGACACTAAAGAAGATGCAAGAATGTATATGAAATTGTAATGGGTGCAATTTTATGAAATTACATTTTTCCCCCACTTTAGGAGGCATATGAATCTACACTAATATATACACTAAAGAAAATCTACTAAACATAGATAACATAATTATGCCAAAATGATACTATAGAGGAAGTAGACAAATATTTGAGCCAAAGAAGCATTCCCCCAAGTTGAAGACCTGCAAAAGAAATGCATTAGACAAGAAAAACCTCCACGAGACAACAAACTAAACTATTTGAGTCAGCAAAGTGAAAGAGACATCAATGTAAATGGTTGTCTCAGTACTATGTGTCATCCCCAAATTAAACATGTAGAAGAATTCTAAAATGATGAGAGGAAGGGCATATACTCAAGATGAAGAAGATGTAGATCTTTGATCTCGTGAGTACACAAGAGAAGAGAAGAGAAAATAGAATGATGGAGTAGATAGAAATGAATGAAAATTCCAAGAGGGAGGGATCCATAAGTCATCAAACTCAAGGAGAGGTTTGAAAAAGGACTTTGTAGCTCCACAGAAGTATGAAGTTGAGAAAAGTACACTAAAGGCCCACAAACCAATGATGGAAAAATCCCGTAGGATGAAGAGTGTCTCACAAGCCCGTAGACTTGCAAGAAGGCGTCCCTCAAGATCTCTCACATGAAGGAAACCTAAAAAATTAAGCATCGCACATACCTACAAACCTGGAAGAAGGTATCCCCCAAGATCTCTCTCTTAGAGTAATTTGTTATTTACTTGATTAATTAAACAATATTGGTTTAATTAATTAAAGTTCCCTTTTATCTCTTTTACACTTAAGCTAACATTAGGTGCATAATAATTAATTATTTTATTAATTAGGAATGTGCAAGCCTAGGGTCTTCCTTTTTAGGGTTTCTTTGACCTATAAGAGGTTCTAAAATTCTCTTTTGTATCATTATTCATTTTACAGTTTGGTGAATACATAGCTCCACATTCTTGAGCATTCTCTTTGCTTCTCGTTGTAAAAGGTATTCTTCGCTTGCAGAGGTCACTGGGCTCCTATGAATTTTTATTTTCTCAACTCCAACATGGTATGATAGGTTTAGATTTGTAGCTACTTGTTCTTGTTTTGATATTTTTGCATTGGAAGTAGATCTAGGGTTCTAAGTTTTTTTTGGTGAATTAAGCATAATCCTATTTTTGGGTTCACTTTGGACCCAAACGAACATTGCCATTGGATTTGCAGTGCCCCCAAACCCCTAAATCGATTGTTCATTTGTTGATTTTGGTTACAGTTGATTAGGGAGGCAAAACAAAAATTGCCTTAAGTTCGTACGGCCCTAGGGCATTCCGTCTGCAAAAAAATTGCAAAAAAAAATTTAAAAAAAAATAAAAATAAGGTCTTTTTTATTTAATTTTGTGTTGCCCACAAACATCAGCCACACCACCGACGAGCCGCCCGGTGGCCACCACCACCGGCAACAACAACCAAGGCACCACTACCATGCTACTGGCCCGCACCTTGCCTACGCGTCGCCCGTGCTCCACCCACGCATCATCCGCGCACAGCTAGTCCGCCGCTTGTCTCCAGAGCACCACTAGAGAGCCATCAGGGCCCTCTCACATTTTTGTTTTTCCCCCTTTCATTCAAACGGGCATGTGTCGAGCGTTTTAGCTCAGATTTTCAAATGAAAATAGGCATTGGAAAGCTAATTCCAGCACCAATCAGATGGTGGAGGATTTTTTACAAAATTTTACTAGTTTGGTTATTATTTTTCTAGTCAAAGTGAGGTCTTCCTTTTGCACTTTTGGGGCCATAGAAGGTGCAAACAAACTCTGTTTTTAAAACTCAAATAGGCGTTGGAAAGCTCTCAACATGCTCTATTCAAATATGTGATCTTTTTTATCATAATTTTCACTAGGTATATGAGAATGTTTTTTGAGGCATTTTTTTTCTTATGCATTGCTTCCTCTTTCTCAATTTGTACTAGGGTTTGGGTTTCTCTCTTGTGGGGGGTGTTTTTTTCTGAATTTTTGTCATTTATATTAGAAAACTAGAATACCAAAACTCTCAAAAAAATCAAACCCTTTTGCATCTTCTATCTATTCTGAAAGATCACATAATAATTAAAAACAAAAGCAGGTATAGGTGTAGGGTTTCATGGCAGATTCCTTAGTTGAGTTACTCACATCACACAACTATCACACTTGGAAGTCTCGAATGATGAGGGTACTTAGGTCACGAGGGTTTTGGTCTTGTTTAGATGAGGTTCAGCCTTCGTTGTAGCCTCCTTTTGAGATTATACAACACATAAAAAAGATGGATGAAGCTATGGGTTTGCTCTCCATGCACCTTTCAGATAGTCTTTTGTTTCACCTTGATGCTTTGATCACTCCTCGAGCCATTTGGTTGAGGTTTGAGACACTTTTCGGAGCTATTAATGAGTTTCGAGCATTACAGATTTAGGAAGAGCTGACTTCAATGTTACCTAAATCATTTCCCACTATTGAGGATTTTTTGAACAAGTTCAAAACTACCCGCACTATTTTATAGGGTTGTGGCGAGAATAAGTCAAACACAAAGTGCATTTAATTGATCCTTTCAAAGCTTCGTGGTCCATTTTAGATATTTGCTTCTTCCTTCTATTCCACAATGGATGGTCTAGGTGCCCGTTTTACTATGCCTACCTTTGATGTGTTTTGTGAGCATTTGTCTTGTGTGAAGTCACACCTTTCTCAAATGGATATGCTCTCAGGATCAAAAAATAAAGCATTGGTTTCTAAATCATCTAAGGAGAAAGAGAAGCAGAAACTGAAGCCCAAGAAAGATTTTGCAGGCAGTGAGCATTCCTCCAAACCTCCTCCTAAGTCTGATTCTAAACCACCACTTAATCCAAAACATGGGAAATATTTGAAGTCTGGTGAGTTTTCCTTCAAGACTAAGCAGAAATCAGGAGACACTTGTAGCTTTTGTGGCAAGGAAGGACATCCAGTTTCCAGGTGTTGGAAATGATTAGAGGCTTTAGAGGAATCCATGCAACAACATCACATCTCCTCACCTTAGTCATCTTCTCCTTCCATAGGGAAAGGCCATGCTCTCACTGCTCAAGCATTGACCTATGGGTCCACTTGGATTTTAGATTCTGGTGCTTCTCACCATATGACTCTACACAACTTTTTGGATTGGGTTCAGGTTCTATCTCTTTGGATGGGGGCACTCTATAGGATGTTTTGGTTGTTCTTGTCATCTCGACGAACCTCCTATCCATTTATTAGATTTTTGATACTAGCTCTGGTAAGACAATTGATTTCTCACCACATGATGTGGTTATTCAGGACCTCCATGACTCTGATCTAGTTGTGGCTATTGGGAGTGTTGATACTGCATCTCATCTTTACAAATTTGATGGATTTGAGCCTTTTGAGGGTATAGGTTCATCTATTATAGCACATTTTGATTCCGTGAGTAAGCTTTGGCATGAGCGTTTTGGCCATGTCAATTACAAATATCTTCAATAGATGAGTACACAAGCACTTGTTCTTGGTCTTCCAGAGATTTCCTACACAAATGGTGTTTGTCATGGTTGTGTGCTTGGCAAGCATCATAGGGATTCCTTTCTGAAGGGAAGTGTCACTCATGCTCTGGCACCTTTTGATTTGATTCATAGTGACCTTATTTCATTTCCCACCCCTTTTTTTTCTAGGGACAAGTATGTACTCACATTCATTGATGACTTCTCCAGATGCACATGGGTGTACTTTCTTAAGTACAAGTCTGATGTCTTTGATTCCTTTTGAATCTTCAAGAAATTTGTAGAGAATCAGTTTGGCCTTTCTATTTGACAGATATGTACAGATAATGGGGGGGAGTATGTGAATCAAGCTTTCAGATATTTTTCCACTGAGTATGGTTTACAACATCATTTTACTATTCCCTACACCCCTCAGCAGAATGGTGTTGCTGAGAGAAAGAACAGGACTTTATGGGAGATGGCTACTTGTATGATTTAGTCCAAGTCCATGGATTCATTTTTTTGGGCTGAGGCAGTCAATTATGCCAACTATATTCAGAATCGAATGCCTCACAAGGTGCTTCAACATATGACTCCTGAGGAGGCTTGGTCTCATGACCAGCTTGATGTTTCATCATTCTAAGTATTTGATAGTGAGGCATGGGCATTTATTCTTGATGCTCAAAGGAGAGTAGTGGAGTGGAAGAGTCGACCCCTCATCATGTTTTTTTTCAGCATGTTTTTCTATCTCTTTTTGTAGAGGAGTTTTTTCCCACTGGGTTTTCCCATTTTCTCTGCTTCATAGAGATTTCCTTGTACTTAGGTACCTGATCTAGCCTTGTTGTCGGGACCCACTACTTTTTTCTTTCAGTAGCTTCTCCCTAAGTCTAGCTTAAGGGGGGGTGTTAGAGTAACTATTTATTTACTTGATTAATTAAACAATATTGGTTTAATTAATTAAAGTTCCATTTTATCTCTTTTACACTTAAGCTAACATTAGGTGCATAATAATTAATTATTTTATTAATTATGAATGTGCAAGCCTAGGGTTTTCCTTTTTAGGGTTTCTTTGACCTATAAGAGGTTGTAAACTTCTCTTTTGTATCATTATTCATTTTACATTTTGGTGAATACAGAGCTCCACATTCTTGAGCATTCTCTTTGTTGCTTCTCTTAGCTTCTCCTTGTAACAAGTATTCTTCACTTGCAGAGGTCACTGGGCTCCTATGAAGTTGTATTTTCTCAACTCCAACACTCTCACATGAAGGAAACATAATAAAGTAAATGCACTATAGGCCCATAGACCTACAAAAAGGTATCTACCAGGATCTCTCACATGAAGGAAACCCAGATGAAATAGCCTTACAAGCCTATGATCCTTTAAGTAGGTGTCCCCCAAGAACTCTCACATGGAGGAAATCCAAATGAAAAAGTGTCTTATAGACCCTTAGACCTGAAAGGAAGTGTCCCACAAGATCTCTCACATGGAGGAAACCCAAAGGATCGAGACTCCACATAATTATATTGGAAAGCAGCTTTATAGGAAAACCTACAAAGTGACATGTTTACCCATAGACAAAGCATGTAAGGAAAAAAAGCGACCTTATAGGCAATTAAGCAAATAGTCACATAGATTGTAAAATAGTATAAATATTTCAAAGGGGTCCTTGGATAACCCTTAAAAATAATAAGGGGTCCACTCAAGGAACATAGTATTTGGAAAGATAGGTCTAGTCAAGATGCCCCCAATCTAGACACAATAGAATTCATTTGAGAAAAAAAGTTTCAAAGGGGGTTCCCTCAAAAACCCTTCAAGAGAAAAAGGGGTCCACTCAAGGGATGCTTCATTTGAATGAAATAGAGAAGAGAGGGGGTCCTTAGGAGTACACACATCTCCAAAACAAGTTATCACTACCCCCAACATACAACAGAGGAGAACCATGCAAGATACTTAGAAAACACAAGATAGAGGTATATCTTGATATCACTTGTTATTTGAAGAAGAGGAGGGTGCATCAACAAAAAAATGAGTGATGGAACATAAATCATGAAGTTTTATTTTATCCTTCAAGGCTTTACATTCACTATTGGAATGGTGAGGCACTCGATGGTATGCGCAGAAATAAATTTTTCCTTTATCATGCTAATGAGATTTCTTACATGTAGGAGAAGGAAGAGTAATCAAGAAATATTTTAAAATCCACAAAAAAATATTTTATTGCTCAAACAAAGAATGAGGAGTAAAGCAACCCTTTCTCTTGTGGAGAAAATTTTGACTGATCACAAGAAGAAGAAGATACAAAGATAGAAGATAAAGGAGGATGGACCCATGTACAAGAATGAGGTTGAGTGGACATCATGTCAACGTTCAACCATGGTTTCCATTTAGATTTCTTATTCAAACAACCAAGCCCCAAATTATTGTTATGAGGTGAAAATTCTATAGGGACTTGAATTCCCTGTTCATTACACCCACAAACTTTACGCCCATAGCCATATTTAGATACAAGCTTAAATTTGGGGCCAAAACATTGTTGAAAATATTGAGAAGAAGGAGGATCTTCATAGAGAGCATTATTATAGCAATGGGGATCACACTCCTCTATGGGATCGTCATCATTTTTTTTAACAAGACTACCAACATTATCCTCTTTAGCAGAAGCATAATCATCTTCCTTAAAATGAGAATCAACACTAATAACATTATAATTGTTGTTCACATTACCACACAATGCAGAAGAATAACCATCTTTGATAGTAGGTTTGAATGATGTTATTGGAAGGATATAGTGGACCGAGTCAACTTTATATTCTCTAGTGAAGGATTCTGTAAAGTCTAAAGAGCCCCAAGCATCACCAAGATATGCATTCTTTTGAGAAGTAGAAGGAAAAAACTTAATATTTATCACTTTAGAAGGATCTTATTTAGGGAAATCTATGTCAAGAGTATCCTTTGTAGTAGGTATTTCTGGAGGAAACATTGACAAAATGGAATACATTGAAGGAATAAGAGTAGGCACAATTGAAACCTAACCGACAACTACCATCTCACATAAGTGCATAGCCTTAGGGTCAACCTTGACTATGACTACTTTATCGTTAGCAATGAACTTAATAGATTTAGGCAAGGTAGATGAGACTTCACCCATAACATGAATCCACAGTCTACCAAGAAGAAGGTTATATGGTAATTTTACTAGCATAACATATACAAGAGTAGGTATAGTAATGGGTCCCAACCTCAAAGGCAAGACTATCGTGCCTAGGTCTTGTCGACCAACATTATTCAACCCACAAATGAAAACCAAAGAAGGATTAAGTGAAGATGAATCAATATTAATCTTTGGCAATAGATCAATGTTACATACATTGAGAATTGAACCACCATCAATGATATTATGTCTAATGCCATTATTGTTAATGTTAACTATAATCATTAGAGTACTAGTTTTCTTTTGTACTTCCAGAGGCATAAGTTCTTGCAGAGTGAATGTAATATTTAGTGAATCTGCATGAATATGAGCTATCAACATCAAAATTTGTGAGCCTAGCAGAAGAAGGTAAGAGGATATTTTCAAGGCTTCTTGAAGCATACCTTGATAAATTGGATCAAATTGAAGCAAGTCCCACAGTGAGATCTTAGCTAGAGTAACTTGGATTTTCTCGACAAGATCATAATCATAGGGTGCTTTAGTTGTAGGTTTAGGTTTTTGAGGAAGGATTGTTTGTTTATTCATTTTATTCTCTTAAGTATGGGATACCTGTATATAAGAGGGATCCATAGAAAGATCAAGGGAATCACTATCAAATGGAACACCATTAAGAGAACAAACCATTATAAGAGAAATACTAGCTGGAGTTAGATAAATGATTGGTCTCTCAGGCCTTTGAGGGGTAACAAAGACATATATTACATTACAGAATCATCACAACTAGTGGAATAATTATTTGACAATAATTCTCAACATCAATCCAAATGGGATCAAATGTGGAAGTAGATTCATCATGCACCAATGCATCAAAACCTCGAGGAGAGCATATCAAAAAAAAATATGGGATTCATCATTCAAAAATACGTCTCTAGAAGAGAGTGCATCAGGATGAATAGAAGATTCATCATTCACCAATGCATCATCTCTAGATGAGAGTGCATTGGAGTGGACAAAATATTTATCATTCACAAATGCATCATCTCTAGACAAGAGTGCATTGGAATGGAGAGAATATTCATCATTAAAAAATGCATCACCTCCAAAAGAGAGTTCATTAGAATTAATACAACGTATGGTAACATTAAGAAAGGTATCAATGATTTCATCTTCTTGCAACAAAATATCCTCTAAAGCAAGAGGACTTTTGTGAGAAGGATCAAAGACATCGAGTAACATGGGTAAATACAAGTCACTATCACATGTCTGAAATGGAACATTATTAAAATTTTAAATATAATTAGATAATGAACTCATAAAAGAGGATATTAAATTCATTTTAGTGATAAAATTAAGAAAAACCAAGAATCTAGATTTTCTAATTTTTTTGATATTTTCTAGGTTCTAGTAATTTGCATTTTTGGAGGTATTTGGAGTGAAATTTGAGGTCAAAAATTGTGTTCATCAAATTTGATAACCAAAGGCATTATATTTTTTGGACTAAACTAGTTCTCTTGGAGATCTTTCCAACAGTGCAAACAATTTTGAATTTTGAGCATCGAGTCAAAAGTTATGACCCCACCAAGTAGAGGTAAATAATTCCTAGTTTTTCTCTTCATGTCGGGTTCACCATAATGTAGAGAAGGTGGATTCACTACTCACACTCTTTATCTTCATTTAGAGAGCCTCATAGGGTGAAGTACCTTAAACTACCTCAAGGAACAATGATAATAGTTCTAGAATCTGAAAGGGTAGGTCATAAAGATTATTTGGAAAAATTAACAAGCTCTTAGCCAAAGGACCAGAACATGGAATATAGATGACAACTCAGTACGTTGGAATCCCAAAGGTGCACTGGTGTCTCATACAAGCCAAAAAGTGAGAATATCTCAAAAATCAACAAAGTGAATCCTATTCTAATTACTAAAAAATCATGAAACATAAGAAAGAAACAAAATATAATAACAGAAATAAAGTGAAATAGAAATGATAAAGAGAAGAAAATATAGAAAGAAAATTCTCACAACCATGCAAGTGATGAAGCCTCCAGCACATGAATGTCTTGAATACCTACATACATAATATCTGGAGAAAGTGTTGGGGTTGTATAGGGGTTTGCCTTAGTCAAACCCCCATTTTGGTGTTCCCACCTCTATGGACAATCAAATAGATAGAGAGAAGCAAATGCAATGTGATAAAAGAAATCCATGCTCGAGGAGGAAAACCCATATCACAAAATGTGGGTGATAAAATAAATCCCTTCTTGAGAAGGGTAACCTGTATCACAAAGGAGGCAATAGGTGAAGGCTATGGAATCCCAGGATGCTTGCAAGCACAAGGCAAGGGAGATAGAGATTCAAGGCTTAAGGAATCCAAATGGAGAGAGAAATATATTTGTAAGAGCCAAAATAGGTTTGCAAAGGGTGTTATGAGAGCTTTAGAGAGATTTGTTGTAGCAATCAATGGAGTTGTGCAAGTAAAATAACAAGAGATAAATTCTAGAGTCAAAGCTAGAAGGAAGCTAGAGGTAGAAGAGGAAGTTAGAAGACCAAATGGAATGAAAATATGGCATTGAAGGAAGGAAAATAAGCTTTTACCGAGCTGTTACAAGGCATCTTAGGCCATTACCACTGACAAAAGGAGGTGACAAGTGGCAAGCATGCACAAAAATAGTTGTTTGAATCTTGAAACATTATGAGATGCTAGCATGGTGCACAGAAATCTGCACGATGTGCTAGTGTCTAAAAACATCACGCTCCAAGATGACATGAATGGGAAAAGCGTAAGGTTGGATGCAAAGCTGATGCACAAAGGGTAGCTACTAAAAAGGGGTGGTGGAGCATCCTGAGAGCGAAAAATGTTAATTCAGGGGCTAAAATGAACTTACACAAGTGCTAGGGGAGTGTACACTAAAGAATACATAAGAATGTATTTGAAATTGAAAGGGGTGCAATTTTATGACATTATAGCTTTACATACATGATGTTGCACTTGATAGCTTAATTTTTATGATTTGGAATTTTATAAGGGGAAAGTATTAAAAGATTAATATGGCACAAATTTCATCCACTAAATCTTGTTATGAGAAACCAACACAAAGAGAAGTTATCGTGATTCAACCTCAACTTTTTAACAAAACAAAACCTTTTAGTGTTGATGACTTTGACATGATAGATGAAGCCCTTGAGGACTTCCTCTCACAAATTTCATACACTAAGGCTTATTATGAGAAACCAAAACCAAGAGAAGTTAACATGATTCAACCTCAACTCATCCTTTACCCACCTTCACACAAAGTGAAATCTAAAAACAAGCTTGAGTTTATCCTTTATCCACCTAAGAATAACATCCAAGAAAAATCAAGTCATAATATCATTGCTCATACATACAACACTAGAAATAATCGACAACCACAATAACTAACCTCAACACCCTTACCTTAGCCTAATCCCATATTGCCTAGTGCTCCTCATTTAACTTCACATAGTGGGAAGCAGTATAATCTTGTTGAACTTATGAATACTCCTGCAAATATTTCCCTATGGGAATTAATTTAGAATTCACCAAATTATCACACTATGCTTCAAACAACCTTACAAAAAGTAGTGGTTCCTCCTAGCACAAATTAAAACTATGTAGGAAATCTCATAAAAGGAATGAATACATTTAATGTAAACATCAATTTTCACCAACATGAGCTACCTCCTTTGGTATTGAAAAATAAAAATGATCCCTTTATGATAATTGCCCAATATAATAGAATAGGAATTGTGTGGTGAATGTGAATAAGTGGGCCATTATCTCAACAATAATCATCCAATGAAGTATTTGTCATAAAACATTGAGTCAGATAGTCATGCATGATGATAGGAACTCCCAATTCTCTGGCGAATACTGCTCTTTTCATCATTTCTTCATATGTACCTATAGTAGAATTCAAGTAGTGTCCCTTTATCTCACCCATCTCAGCCTGAGCTTTATAAATTGCTTCTGCAAAAAATAAAAAATGATCTCTCTAGTGCATAAATGTTTGGGAATTCACATTTTCATCATCCTTGGTAAAATTAAGTCAACCACAGAGACATTCATAAACCACTCTACCATAATTCTTGGGAAATAGACCCAATTTTGGTTTGATAGTACATCCCAACAAAGGATGGCCATATTTTTTCTAGTGTCTCAACTCTTAATGTGTGCATTGTGAAAAATTTGGATACATTGTGCATGGATAAATAAAAATTGAACCTGAATCCTTATCGATTCAAGGATTTAACAATGTAGGAAAGAAACCACTTGGTGTGATTACTTTACCTATTATAGTCAGAAATATAATTTATAAACTCCTATTCATGTTATGCCTCATGACCTTTCATAAAATCTTCATTTGGGAAGACCATGGATTCATGAGATGGATGTGGTGCCTTTGACTCTTCATCGTATAATGAAATATGTCTATGATAAAAAGCTATACCGAGTTGAAAAAGGAACAACAAGTCCTCTAAGTATATTGATTCCAACATCTAACATAGAACCTATAAAAGAAGACAAGAAATAAATAGAAATAGTGTCAAAATTGATAGAGGATGATTGGGGATCCTTGGAGTTCACACCCTCATTTATGGGATAATACATAATCACAAGGAAAAAGGATGAAAAAAAAGAAAGCAAATGTTACCTCAACTTAGAACTTGGAAGAACATTCACAAGAATCCAACTCATCCACTCTTGAAGAAGATACAAACTATACAACAAAATTTGATGAGATAGATTATCAACAACCACCAAACCCAAAAGAAATGGAAAAAATTTATGGGATAGGATTTGAAATTATGAAGCGATTGGGTTATAGTGGAAAAGGATGTAGAAAGAAAGAACATGGAATTCAGGTTCCTATAGATCCTAATACACAAGAGACAAGGACTAGTTTGGGATATTTTCCTTCAAAAATTACACAAGGAACACAAATACCATCATTGAACATCAACACTATCATGTGCAAACCAAAACTCAACCTCACTCTCAAGCATCCTAAATTACATGATATGGACTTACCACCATTATGGGAGTACTTATAAGATGATGAAGCATTGAAACAAATGCTAGGAGTATATTATAAGTCATCTACTCATCACAATAAAAAGGTTACATGTGCTATGATAAACACCAAACAATAAGATGGTGAAAAAGAGAACAATGAGAGATACATGAATAATGAAGAATACAATTTTGAATTTCCAAGATCAAATGCACTTCCTTTAGGATATATAGTGGATATAGAAATGGACATAAATAATAAGGATAAATTCATTAATATAGAAAAGTGCCTTGATGATGGAGAACAAGAAGGTCACACAATGTTAATCTATGACTTTCCCAAAAAAAAATCTTGGAAATATTTAGACATTTTGGGAATTGACCATAATATTGTCACACACAACATAGTCCTCGCTAAAAATTATAATCCCATTAGATAGAATATTCAAAAAATAAACCCTAAAATAGCCTTGCTAGTTAAGGATGAAATTGAAAAACTCCTTGATGCTGGTTTCATAAGACCTATAGATTATTCTCCATGGATCTCAAACATTGTTGCAGTTGCAAAACCCAACAATCATATTAGGATGTGTATGTAGTTTCATGAATTGAATAAAAAGTCTTTAAAGGATGAATTTACCCTTCCTAATATTGAAATTATAGTAGACTCGACTATGAGAGATGCTTTGTTTTCATTCATGGATAGATTTTATGAATACAATCAAATTTTCATAAACCCTCAAGATCAATACAAAACAAAATTTACAACCATTTGGGGAACATTTTGTTGGGTTATGATTCCTTTTGGATTGAAGAATGTGGGAGAAACATATCAATGAGCTATGACACTCATATTCTATGATTACATACATAATATTTTTGAAGATTATGTTGGTCACATTTTAGCCAAATCGTTAACAAGACAAGACAATGTGGATGTCCTTTGGAAAATATTTGAGCAGATATGAAAATACAATATGAGATTGAATCCGAAAAAGTGTCTTTGGTGAAGATAGTGGGAAACTTCTAGGTTTTATCGTATCTCATAGAGGCATTGAGGTGGATACAAACAATATTGATGTTATCATCAACATTGCACCTCCTAGAAATAATTCTCAATTGTGCAAATTACAAGGAAGAATTCAAGCCATTCATCATTTTGTCGCATCTTTAGTTGTTCAAACATTACAATTTATACATATTCTCAAGAAGGATGTGCATTTTGATTGGAATTCAGAATGTAAATAGGCTTTTGAGAGTTTAAAGTAATATCTTGCAACTCCACCTATTTTACAACCGGCTATATGAAAATAAGCATTCACGCTTTATATAGCCACATCATCCCATGCCCTTTCAACATTGTTAGCTCAACAAGGTGAAAACGACAAAGAGAATCTAGTCTATTACATTAGTTGAACCTTGATAGACTATGAGAAATGGTAGATAAAAATATAAAAAAATTGTTTAGCTCTTGTATTTACTAAAATTAAACTGAGACATCGCTTACTGAATGCAGAAATACATGTGATGAAAATGTTTGATACCCTCAAACATATTTTCAATAAAATAGATTTATCAGGATGTATAGCTAATTGGGTGATGTTTTTTGACCAAGTTTGAACTTAAGTTTGTTTCACAAAAATCAATTAAGGGTCAAGCCTTGACCAACCAATTGGCTAACACTCCTTCCCCTTTGGAATTACCTAGCAATGGAAATTTCCTTGATGAGAATGTGTTTAAAATCAAAACTAATACATGATAAATATACTTTGATGGATCCAAGTGTATAATATGCTCCCATGCCGAGGTTATACTATTTTTTCCCATAGGAAATCCTATTACCTTGTCATATTCGCTAAATTTTGTATGTACAAACAACATTGTTTAGTATGAAGCGTTGCTCATTGGGTTACGTGTTGCTTTAGTATTGGGTGTAAAATACATTAAGATCTTTGGTTATTCACAATTAGTAATAAAAATAATAATTAGGATACATCAAGAAAAACATGACAAATTATCAAAATACAAGGATCTCAAAATGAATTTATTAGAGAAGTTTGAATCATTTAACATTGACAACATCCCATGAAAATATATTTGGCATGAAGATGCAATGGCGAGTGCAACTTCTCTTATATCAAGCCTCAAGATCCTTCAAAGGATTTCACATTTAATATTCACCCAATTATGAAACCATCGATCAATGATAAACTCGAAGAAATATTAGCAACAAAAAAGGAAGAATCAAGTGAATGGTATTATAATATAATTAACTTTTTGAAAGATGGTAACATTCCTGGGCCAACAACAAAGAACACCCATAATGGATTGTGAAAACTAGCAACCAAGTACATCATCCTCGTTGATTTATTATACAAAAGATCCTTTAATAGTATTTTACTTAGATGTCTCAAAAAATCTGAAATCCCCATAGCACTCGAAGAGGCTCATGTGGGTGCCTATGGAGGTCATTTTTGAGGTAGAGCTTTAGTGAAAAAACTCATTCACATGGGATATTACTATAGATACATGGAGAAACATTTATTTTTGTATCTTAAGATATATTCCACAAATATCAAGAACATAGAAGTTTGATTCATGATCCTACTTCTGAGCTTCATCCTCAAACTCCTATTTTCAAATTATTAGTGTGGGGATTGGATCTAACTAGAAAAATCTCACCACCATCATCTGCTAGATATATATTTATAATCACCACGACAGATTATTTCACAAAATGGGTAGAAGTTATTCCTCTTCAATCCAACACTACTGATGTAATATGTCGTTTCATATTGGAGCACATTATTACTGGCTTTGGACTTCATTTTGCATTAGTTTTAGACAATGGGACACCATTTAAGAACAATGACTTGAATAAATTCCTTGACACATTTAATAGCCAACATCTCTTTTCAACACCCTACTACCCACAATCTAATAGTCAAGACAAAGTAACTAATAAGACTTGAACAAATTCTAAGGAAGAGAGTAACAAACATAACAAGGATTGGCACAAGCATCTAATGTATGTGTTATGGGCTTACTGTACAAGTATAAAAGAATCTATGAGAAAAAATCCCTATAACCTTGTCTATGGTACCGAGGTGATTATTCCCTTCGAGTTAGAAATCCCCATGCTAAGGATTTCTCTTCAAGGACTCATTGATGATAAAACTTATAGAGAAAAAATATTGCACCAACTTGAGATGCTTGATGAGAAGTCCATTAATTCTCTTGATCATCTCCAAGCCTATGCCAAACAATTACATCATAATCATAGTGATCATATCATCCCTCGGCTATTTAGTAAAGGTGACTTAGTCTTATATGAAAATCAATGAAATGTTAATGTTGACTCGACTGAAAAAGGAAAATCTAGTCCTAATTGGCTAGGACCTTACATAATTAGCACAAGTTATTGGTGCGGTCCATACACATTAACACAAATCGATGACACACCTCTCAAAGACCCTATATATGTCATGCATCTGCACCAATATTATGTCTAACCCCTTGAATGGTATGAATGATAAAGCCGTGATGATAGAGTTAGCGGATGACACCCCATGTGCTCTCGCATTTATTTATTCTTGAAAAAAAGTTAAATGTATGTCTTAAAAACTAAAGTGATTATTTAATCCATTTTTAAGTGATTACTTTAGGTTTCATGCTATTCAATTTTATCTTATCTGTTATGTTAGATTAGATCCGTATATGCATTTAATAGGCACATTTAATTTATTATAACATACTTAATCACAATGTTGCGTCTAAGAGAAAATGTAATAAGTTTTAATTAGATCACATAGGGCATGTTAAATCAGGGAGATATTCATTAAATAATCTTACAAAGGTTATTTCATTAATCACATTACAATTTAACATTCAACACAAATAATAAAATACTAGGCTCTCATATATATATATATATATATATATGTTTTGTGCACATGTCATCAATATATAAAATACTACTGAGGCCTATGACTACTAGATCCCTCAAGATATGGTGCTCACATTTTTCTAGTAGTAGTCCATTGGGAGATGGTGGTGTGCAATCATGATCATGATACACTAAATGTACGAAGAGAAAACTCTAAACCCTGTATCTGTCCAAGGGCCTCTCAATGTGCTCATGCTATCTGATCTCTCTCCACTTGTAGCTTGGCTACCTTTGCCTCTATTCTCTTCAACTCTATTGGGGTTGGAGATGGTTGTGCATCTAGGGAAGAATTATCTTGGTTGATGCACCTCCTCAAACTCTCATACATTGCCTATAGTCTAATAAATGGCCCGAATGACTCTAGATCCTAATGCATAATGGTGGGGGTACATATTATGAGTTTGTGTCCTCCTCATCAACTGATGGGGGAACTATCTTTGCACTCGCCTATTGATAGATATCTTGAAAATATCTCATAGATCCTACAAGATAGAAGCAATAAATAATCAATACTTGCATCATGATATATATAAATCATAAGCATAAAATATAAAAAAAAAAAAAATATCATCACCTATATCTATGGAAGGTTGTGTGAAATCAACCTTATCCTATGTAGGGGGAATGGAGGATGTGCTAGCCTCTCCATGACTATAGGTACTAGTGCCTTCTGTAGTTGGTTCTCATGATCTAGTCATATGAATGGGAGAGGGAACTCCCCACTCATGCCCTGTTGGATCCTCATATATTGCCTTACCACCCTCACTCATGGATAACTCCTCCTCTTGGTCTTCCTAGTCCTCCTCCTCATCTCCTTTGTCTTGGCTATCATAGTTAGGATCTGGATCCTCATTTTACTCCTAATCTATGACATTTGTAAATATGTCTACAACCCTATAATGTGTCTCCTCGACCCTATCCTCTACATAATCTCCCTCATTTGGGAGTGGTCTTGCATCACCTATTGGCTCCTCCATAAGAAATATGGGAACTAGTCGTTATACTATCCACAAGTCGTCATAGTCATCTATGACATTGACATCATCCACATTAGTGATCGAAGGTATATCGGGATTTGAGTACTCGAAGTCCATATGGACAACATCCTCTGTAGTGAACCATATAGAATCACCAGGTGCCTGAGTAGTCCACACTAATCTCTTGAAGAAGGTTCGTGCCCTGGGTGCTATTTGTATCTATCCAAACTATCACATGACCCAATCATAGTAGAAGGGACATACTATGTAATCATTTTTTCTAATAAAAAATATGTCAATCTATAATCTCCTCATCTATCGAGTGTGATCTAGCCACTAAAGCATAAGATGATAAGGTCTCCAAAGGATCTCATCCTCCTCTACTCTAGAAACTCGCAGTCTAGAGAAGTGTAAATCACCATACTTCCAAAAATGTCGTAGTGGATATATAAAGGCCTAAGGATATACCAAGGCTGTCAGACATGGGAAGTTGATAGGTTTGGTACAAGTAATATGCTCAATGCACCAAACTTGCAGAAGTGTATAGTGTATGATACTTTCCACCTCTCAAAAGACAAACAGTTAAATATCATAATATAAGTGTTCTAGGATATAATGCTCCCAGGTGTATCATGTCTAGTGCTCTACCATCCCTCATATTAGGTGTATTAGTCCTCCCTCTAGGTGCGCTCCTTAATCGTCTAGGATGAGTAATAGTTCAACTATAAGCATCATAATCCATCTAACCACTAGGGCTCGTGAGTATAGTGTTAGAACCAAATTTTTCATTAAAATTCTAAGGACTTTTATCCATTTGAATAAATTATTTTGTTATCTTTTTAATAAAAAATCATTTTATAGCCATCCATAATGCTAAAATTCCTTTCACTACCATATTGTTTCCTTATCATCCACCCTTCTTGGCCAACACCATTTACCTCCTTACTGTGGCCCCTTGCAAGGTGACTCATGATGTCATAGTCAGCAATAAGCGTGACGAACCTTACTCCTGTACCGCAAGGAGTATGAATAAAGCCCACGGTTGAGTGGTGAAGTGAGAAAACACCACTATACTATGGAGGGTTATCAAAGGGCCTATGGTAGAGCGATAGGGAGAAAAATCCATGTCGATTCTGCTATACTGCCTAGGGTGAATGGTTTGACTGTGGTAGAACGGTGGAAGGAACAGAGCGAGAAGAAGATGGACCCCACCATACTATCGAAGGTTGACAAGGAGTCCACAGTAGGGTGGTACATAGCGAAGTATAAGAAGATAACTGCCATACCATTGAAGGGAGAAATGAAGACTGTGGTGGAATAGTAGGAAGTGAAGACCATGACAAATAAACTAATGTACTACATGAGGAAAAACTAGAGCATGTTGTAGCATGGTAGATAGTGAGGGTGATAGTCAGGATAAGACACTGTGGTACCATGGGGAGGTGATGGAGAAGCTAAGGTAATGAGAGTTGGGTGTCACCACAAAACCATGGGGAGTAGATAAATGGAGTGTTGTAGAGTGGTAGATGGTGGAACAACCTAAAGTGTTATCTCGGTACTGCATTGGCTAAAATAATGGTGTGTGGTAGCATGGTAAATTGGTTGTTTTGGCTATGCCATTTTTGATAATTATTTTTAGTTGTGAAACAACACAACTCTTGGCTTGTCATCAGAATGTGAATAGTCTGAAACCAAAAGGCGGGGAAAGGTTCTCTAAAATTTATAAAAGAATGAATTTGAGGCAGAATTGAGGTTAGAAGTTAGAATAGTTAGGAAAGACGTAATTTATGAATTTTTATGTTCTAGAGACCATGATGCAAGTTTAATTTTTAGGAAAATAATGAAATAATTTTGTTTTGGTGCTTCAAGTTTGGTATCAATTGTTTTTTGAAAATATTTGATTATTTGATTGTCTCTGAATTAATGTTTTCTGGTTATTTAAGTTGATATATCTAGTACATATTCAATTTATCAATGCATGTTTGGTGTATCTATGTGATGTGATTATTTTATTTCTTCAAGGAAGAGTTAAATTCCTTTTGGTCAATCATAGTAATTTTTGAATATTATTTGGATCAGTAAGAAGAGTTAGATAGTTAAGATTGGTAGTTTTCCTCTACTAGGGTTTGTCAATCATTATCTTGCATGCTCATACTAGTTATAAATAGATATTTGCATGCCAAATAATTTGAATTTATGTCAAATAGAATCCATGTATCAAAGACTTTCATTAGACTTTTTTTTACTCAATAGGTCACTAGTCTCGCCTATTCTATTCATTTAAATTCATTAAATATTTTTCAAACATCTGCTAACTGAACATATTTAATTATTTAATTTATGCCAAAACTTTTTTATCTCTCCACTTTCAATTTCCATTATGGATAGATTGTTCATGTAGTAAGTGTATTGTTTAAGTCTCCCTCATTTACATAGGTTACGCACCTAGGTTTAGTAGAGCCTAAAGAGTAGAAAGTTCATATTTATTGTTTGGCCTTGTATCTTAGCCATAAATGTTGTGAGAGCTTGGCAACCTCTCATGGTTGAAACCTACAATTTTGAGTCCTAATAGTGTGGTGACTCTACTAGGGACTGTTAAACTAAACCCAAGCCTTCATTATAGAGTTAGTATCTTACAAGAGACTCCACTTGGAATGAAAAATTATAGAACTTTCTCACTTTTGGAAAGTGAGTTGTGAATCTGAATGAACAAGTGTATTGAAACTAATAAAGTGAAATACACATCAGAAATGAATCATCCTAGAGTTCAAACTATCAAAATTACTCAAAAAATGCATGGCAAAAGATCTTTGTATAAGGAGGATTCTAATAATGACAAAAGTAAATGGACTCAAAATAATGATAAGGGCAAGAAGGTGTCTGATGACATGGACCCAAAAAATAAAGACAAAACATCAAAAGCACCCCTAGAGACACATAATTCCTATGGTATATTGGAATTTGAAAACAACCTATCTAGAGAACCTCACACTCTTGAGGAAAAGAGGAATCCATTCTATCAACCAGACCCCAAGAAATTCAAGGAGCTCATGGCTTGATTTGAGGCTAAAAGGGAAAGGAGACAACATGAATATGATTATAAAATGGCATTACTTGAAGAGAATTAGGATGGACTTGGCTATGAAGGAGCGTCTGAAGAGAACTATGAACACATGGCTTGGGATTAGATAAATGCATGATTGGAGTATGAAAGATGAGAAGTGGAAAGATAAAGAATAGAGTATCAGTAAAGGCTCCAAGTAATAAGAGTGTTTGAAGAATTGAAGTTGCAGAAAGCTCAGATTAATGCTCAAATGGTTAACTTGCCTAAATATGTGCCACCTCATAAGCAGTGGAATAATAATGCAGGACCATCAAATCCCTGGAGAGACCAACAAAATCAACCAAGGAATCAACATAGAACCCCAAATGCTCCACCACAACATAAAAATGTTGAACCACCCCCTCGCAAACAATACATGCCTCCACAGGGTCAACAACACAAGCCCCCACAAGGTCAGAAATATGTGGCATTACCTTACAACAATCCATTGTACCACTACCAGCATCATCAAAATCCACCTCCTCCACCATACACAACCATGATCAGATAGTTTGATTTGTTTGGATTTCAAATATATCCCTATCCCATGGATAATAGTTGGAGAAGCCTTGTCGCAAAATTCACAAGAAGCAGTGTAGTCACAGCTGAAGAACATCTAAGGAGATATAATGCATTTATTCAAGATTTTGATTTTCAATATGAGGATGTGAAGATGATATTGTTTATTATGTCACTAATTGAAGATTCCAAAGATTGGTTTAATAGTTTTCCAATAGCTTATATTGACTCCATTCACGAGTTTTATGAACAGTTTCTTGAGTAGTATGGGAATCAATGTGCACCAGAGTTTTACTTGCATGAATTGGTAACTATCAAGAAGCATCAAAATGAGTCATCTTATGACTTCAGCTAGAGGTTTTCTAAATTGCATAATAAGATACCTCTTGGATCCAAATTAGTTGATCTTATTGCATTGAGTATATTTTTAAAATCTTTTGATCCTAAGACATGATATGAGCTTAGGAACAGGTGTCGCAAGAATTTCGCTAAAGATCAAAAGACATAACTCACTATTGAGAATAATAGGAATGTTGTAGGAATGATTTCCAAGAGGGATAACCCTAGGGTTCCCTAATATGCTCCTCCAAATAGGTAGGAAAATACAAACATAAATTAAAGGCCAAGGCCACATGACATGCCATATAATACAAATTGGAAGGATTGAAAGTCAGTGATGGATAGTCCAAGGAATAAAGACAAACCTTATCCTTTAAATAAGAGAGGTGCATGTATGGTAGATAATAGTCCATGGTGCTTAGTTTGTGACTTTCCACATTCCCTAGAGCATTGTATTGTAGCTCAGTCAATACCATGAAAATATATATCAGAAGATAATAGTGATGAGGACCATAATATCTATTTCAATTTCCACACTGTTCACTCTCTTAAGAAATGATACTCATCTTCAGATGAAGGAGGGTATGAATATGATGTTGATCACAAAAAGTACAATGTCCATATGGTAAAACAACAAGTTTTTTTTTACCATGGAGAAAGTTATAATGAACAAGGTCTGCCTACTACATCATATCAGACTAATAGGGGCAATACGAGGAGACTGACTAAGGAAGAAATCAAAAGATTGACCATTGTAGTAGTTGAGCAAGCCAAAAGCAAATACTGGTTGAGGAATATAACAGTGAAGGATAATGAAGGTGTTCCAAGAGGAATATTTCTGAAGAATAAGAAAATTCCCCATGAAGCTTAAAAAAGGACAGATGATAAGTAGTTTGATAAAATAGAACAAAAGTATCTCCCTAAAGAAGGAAACAAAGAATGGTCTAAGGACAAACAAAAGCTAGATCAAACATGCAAAAAGGAGGAGGAGAACAAAGGAGAATCAAAAGAGAAAAAGAAGATGATCAAAACATAAGGTGCATCTTTTGACTTCATTTAGGATTTGTCCCAGGTAAAAATTTATGTCCAATTACTTGAAATGATGAAGATTAAAGAGTATAGGGAAAGGGCTATTCAATTAATGACTAGTGGTAGAAATCAAAATGTAAACCCTGAATATAAAGAGATTCTTGAAATTTCTAATATGAAGGAAAAGGTAAAATTTCCATAGGGTTACTAAGTGATTCATTGATGAATATGCCACAAATAGATCCATTTCTCACTACCCTACTCATAAATTGAAAATTGGTAAGAAATTACGTGATAGATTTAGGTGTTGCGATAATGTTATGCTGGTAGGGGTGATGAAACATCCTTGTATGTGGGTAGATGTTGATAGTGGTAAATTCTATGCCATGGATAGTAGGCATGTCCTGGTTGTGGGAGTTATGAAAGATGTGGAAGTGAAATTGGAAACTTTCCCACAGGTGACTTATAACATTGATATAACTATAATCGACACACCTCCTCAGTTTGGAATTCTTTTTTCAAGACAATGGATTGTACAAGTTGGAGGAAATGTGTAGTTTGATTTATCATATGCCACAATACCAGTCAATGGTGAAGAAGTCAATTTTTATAGAGAACCAAGGATGAATCAAATTCTTGAGTATATTCCTCATGAACAACTCAATTTATTTTGTGATGTGGTTTAATGGAGTGTCAGACTAGAACTATCTCAGCCTAAATTAGTGAATACTAACCCAATTGATAAGCATGTATCTTAAGATCTACAGGGTGTGTGGAAGATGTATTTTGATGGGGCATGCATCCAAGAGGGAAATGGAGCTGGAGTAGTTTTTATATCACCTAAAGATATAACATTCAAATATTCATTTTTTTTAACCTTTCAGTGTACAAATAATATGGCAGAATATGAAGCCTTATTGATTGGTTTAATTATGCTTGTCAAGCACAAGATTAAAATACTAACTATCTTGGGAGATTATGATATGGTTATATCACATATCATATCGATATATGCTGCAAAGAAAAAGAGGTTGAAACAATATAGAAATGTTGTGTGGGATACCATGGAATTTTTCGATGCTTTCTCAATTGATTGGATAGATATATCATGGAATTTGATGGTAGAATTTCTGGCTAATGTAGCCTTGAGAAGAGATGATATCACTTTGGCTGGAATATCTCAAGTTGAATTCAAAACAAGACCTGCTATCCCTAAAAATATATATAGTTGGATTTTTTTAATGATGATACTAATGTTTTGAAGTTTATTCATTGTATAGATCAGTATGAAGCAAAAGATATTGACTTGGATTCTTTTGTGGAAGAAGTGGATGGGAAACAAATTGTATTTGGGAAGAAATATTTGTAGCTTAAAACCAACAAGCTCCCCAAAGGGCTTATAGCATTGGAAAGAATGTATGATGGGAATGATGAATCTCTCATGAAGTGGACACTAATCAAGAAATAAGATATTGAAGAAGTAAATTGAGGAATTGAGTTAGCACCAAAAAGGGTCTACATTGGAAAGAAGATAAGTCGAATCATTAGGGGAATGTTGATTGCATTTTTTGAGAAAATACAAAAATGTGTTTATTTGGTCTTATGAGGATCTTAGGGATACAAACAGTACCTTTTCCAACATGATATTCCACTTAAACCAGACTCAAAGCCATTATGACAAAGGAAGAGGCCTATTAACCCAACTTTGGTACCTAAGATGCAGGAGAAACTGGTATAACTCATAGATAGAGATATTATTAAACTTATTAGGCATTCAACATGGGTCTCAAATCTAGTTCCAATAAGAAAAAAAAATGGGGGTATCATATTATGTGTAGATTTCAAAAATTTGAATGTTGTTTCCCTTAAAGATAATTATCCTTTCCCAAATATGGATGCAATATTGCACAACGTAACAGGGTGTGAGGTACTGTCAATGATGGATGGGTTTTCTAGATATAACTAGGTTAAATTCAAAGATTTTGAGCAATACAAGACAACCTTTACTACACCATGGGGAACATATGTTTATGTGAGAATGTCGTTCAGTCTCACAAATGCAGGGGCCATTTTTGAAAGGGCCATGGATGTGGTGTACCAAGACAATCATATGACTTACTCCAAAAGGGTAGAGGATCATGTGGGGCACTTGGAGAAGATATTCATCAAGGCTTTGGAATATGGTATTAGTCTTAATCCTAATAAATTTCATTTTTTTGTCACATAGGGTAAATGTTTGGGACATATTGTATCGAAAGATGGGATTAGGATAGACCCTGAGAGAATATATGCCATAGATAAAATTCCCATTCCTAAAATAGTCAAAGCAATCGAATCATTTTTCGGTCAAATTAACTTCGTTAGGAGATTTGTATCCAACTTTTTTGAGATTGTTAATCCTATATCCAAGATGTTGAAAAAAGGAGAGAAGTTGGACTAGATTGTTGAAGCCATGGAAGGCTTTATATCTATCAAAAGAGCTATCAAGGAAGCTCCCATCCTAAAGTCCCTCGATTTTACTAAGCCTTTTTAGATATTTTATTTTGCTTCATTTCACACCATAGCAATTGTTATGTTGTAGAAGAATGAAGAAGGTCATGAGCAGCCTGTATCTTTTTTCAGCAAATCTTTCCAAGGGTCAGAATTTAAATATGACATTATGGAAAATAAGGCCTATACATTGGTCAAAGTAGAAAAAGCTTTCAGACCATATCTTGTTGGAGCTAAATTAACTTCTTATGTCCCACATGCAGCTGTGAAAGATATCCTAGTACAAATAGAGGTGACAGGAAAAAGATGCACATGGATTATAAAATCCAAGAGTTTAATATGGAAATTCAGATTACCAGGTTGCTAAGAGGACAGGGTTTTGCTAGGTTAATGGAAGAAACAAAAATTGAAGCAAATCAAATCTACAATATAGAAGATGAGGATAATTCAGTTGCAAGTATTGAGCATACTTCTTGGTATACAAATGTGATGTGTTATCTCAAGAACATGAAATTCCCTAAGGTTTTGAATGACAATCAAAAGAGAACTTTGAAGTTGCAAGTTTCTAAATATGTTTTTATAGAAGGGGACCTATTTGGGAAGAATAGGGATGGAATATTGTTGTTTTGTCTAGATGAATCCCAAGCAAAACATGTTTTGAGGGAGATGCATGAAAGTGTGTGTGGAGGCCATTATTCTGCTAAAACCACTACACATAAGATTCTCAAGGCTAGTTATTACTAGCCTAAGGTGTTTAATGACTCTTTTGCACATATGAGGAAATGTGAGGCTTGTCAGAAGATATCAGGGAAATTGAAGTATCAAGGAGCATTACCACTTAGACCTATGCAAGTTGAAGCCCATTTTCACCAATGAGGAATTGAATAAATTAGAGAAATACAAGACAGATCATGTGGAGGACATAGATGGATATTACTGGAAACATATTATTTTACTAAATGGGTATAAGATATCCCAACTAAACAAGCTACAAGCAAGGTGGTGCTAAACTTTCTGATGGAGAACATTATAACTAGATTTGGCACACTAGTAAGATTGATCATATATAATGGGATGTATTTTCGATCTGATGAGTTTTGAGATTTATGCAATAAATATGGAATTACCATTTCCTATGCTTCTCTTTATCATCCACAAGAAAATGGTCAGGAAAAATCAAGTAATAAAAGTCTTTTGAAGATAATAAGCAGGTTGTTAGATACAACTAAAAAGGCATGGGACTCAAATTTGAGAATGGTTGTGTGGGCAGATAGGATTACAATGAAAAAGGTGATTGGAAAGTCTCCATTTGAACTGGTATATGGGACACAAGCTAGGATGCCATTAAAAAACCTTTTGCTAGAGTTTATAACTTTATTTTGCAAGAGGACTTGGATGTATCTAAACCAATGGAGGAAAGAATGGATTGGCTTGGAAAAATTGATGAAATATAAGGAGAATGGACTAGAAGAAGAATGTGAAGTTGAAATCACAGATGAAGTATCTTTTTGATAAAAAGGTGAAGGAGCGAAAATTTGAAGAAAATGATTTAGTGTTGTGGACATGAAAATCTGCAAATGGTTAGCACAATGACAAAACAACATAAACAGAAATTCCTATCCCTATGAGATAATACTTAATGATTCAAATGCAATCCAACAATAAAATTAAACAAAGCATGTAAACCATGAAATATCCCTATCCCATAGTGGATTGGTGCAACCTAGTTGTGTAGAAAGCTGCCCTTTTCCAATCCATGATAAGCAAAGTGCCAAATGATGAGCAAGATTAGCTCTCACAAGTGGAGAGTAACCTTGCCATGAGAATGTGTTGTTGCTAAGCAAATGGTGTTCTGATGAGCAAGATTGATTCTCAAGTGAAGAGAATAACCTTGCAATGAAAATGAGTTGTGTGTTGTTGATGATTTGTGTTGAAATGCTTTGCATTTTATAGATTCAAGATTAGGAAGAGTGATAGATTTGGATGAATGTGGGATCATTCATGAGCCAATGACAAGATGCCACTTGTCAAAGTGTGAGAGGGTGAGGAATGTGCAAGCCTTGGCCAATGTGCCAATTTGAAATTCAAATTTGGATGAGAAGACATGAAAGGTGCATTAAATGCCAAATTTGACTTGTGCAAATAGCATTTAATACCTTGTTGGAAGGGACAAGTCCTTTTTGGGGGGAAGATTCAAATTGGAAGAATATTCCATTTTGATGACCCTTTTGAATGTAATTGGAAGAAATAATAAATCAAATAAATGATTTATTGGTGCAAGTGGGTGGGTTAGTTAAGAGTTTGGATTTGACTCTAGTTGAGTCAAAAGCTAGAGAATGATAATCATGATTAGAAGTTAATAAAATGTAGATTAATTAACTTGGATGATATTAGGAGGTGACATTTGATTAAATCAATTTGATTTATTAAATCAAATGAGAAGAACATAAGGATTAAATAATTTGATTTATTTAATGAACCTTAGGAAATTAATCAATAAATTGCTTTAATTGATTAATAGCTGAAATGAATGTTAATTTGTATGATGCATGATTGTTATTTTTGCATGTCTACATTTTGCCCCTCTTTGAAGCAATGTACTCGTTGCATTGGTTCAAAGAATGATGTTGTCGGCATTGAAATTAAAAAATTCTTTGGTTTTTCAGATGCCCCAGTGGAAATGAGTATGTTAGTACATTGCCCCCTCGAGAGATCAAGAGAAAAGATTCAATTTGAGGTGGATCTCATGACAAAGAGGTTCAAAATGGATGTATGGATGATGAGACTATATGATAATGATGATGTAAATGATATGTTCAGAAGATGCTTAGAATAACAAATCTATATTATTTTAAGCATGTTAAATGATTATGCGATGCATGTGAGATGGATGAGATGGATGATGTTGTCCTATAATGATATGACGTGATTATGCAAGATGAGAGGATGAATGCAGCATGGATGCAGGATGGATGCATTGTTAGCATGAAAGAAGGTAGAAGAATGAGAGGGATGAACCCTTGAATCCAAGAAGATGCAAAATTTCAACAAGCCAACTTTATTAGAGATGATGATGAAAGATGATGATGTATTGCTTATCCAGGAATGGGAGATAAAGATCGTAACTTTCTTTATGTTTGATAACACACATAGGTGTGATGCATCAAGGTATTAAGAACCAGGACGGCGTTGCGCCTAGTGTGATGGACTCTGACTCGGCAATCAGATAGGAGTGATCTTGTTCAAACTTGACATACGGAAACCTTGCTAGGACAGACCCAACAAAGAAAGTATTCGCCAAGTTATTTTACAAGAACATCCAACAAGCACAACAGATAAAAAGATAATGATCATTGCCCCATTCCTTTCTCTCTAAACCTGTTTTGTTTAGGCATCATCGAAAGGTCCTTGGAATGAGCGCAAAATAAGATAAGTCTAAAAATACCAAAATAAAGTAAACAAACAAGCTAATGTTCTTCGTACCGCTAGCCAAGGCTAAACTATTATGGGGTACCTGATGCTTATGTCCATCGTGGGAAAGCTTCATCCTAGGACATGCAGTGATCAGGGTTTTGGTAGGACTGATTGGTTGATAAGCTATTGATACTCCGAGTGGACCAACTTGCTTGCTTACTGACTTAGACCTTCGAGACTTTGATGATTAGGTGTTCACTTTAGAACCTGCTAAACTTGCTTCTGACTAACTCACCAAAGGGTGAAAGTGACGATGATTTATTATGAGTGATGACCATCACGGGTGAAAGCGAGATGAAATGGATGCACCATTTTGGTTTTTTCAAATGTTTTGAGGCTGTTTTTGGAATTTTTGGAATTTTACAAATGTTTTTGGTATTTTCACATTTTTCAATGTTTTTGGTATTTTCAAGATTTTTCAATGTTTTTGAATTTTGTGTCAATTGACTTGACTGTGGATGAGATAGATGGGAAAATGGATGCCAATGCGACGGATGCATAAAGAATGAGCTAAATGTAAAAAAGATAAACAAATGAATGCCAATGCGACGGACGCCTAACTAGATGGGCAAACGGATGCCAATGCGATGGACGCATAAATGAATGGGCAAACGGATTGCCAATGCGACGGACGCATAAATAAATGGGCAAATGGATTGCCAATGCGACAGACGCATAAATGAATGGGAAAACAGATTGCCAATGCGACGGAAGCAATAAAGGAATGGGCAAACGGATTGCCAATGCGACGAACGCATAAAGGATTGACCTAACCATCTCGGGGGATGATCAAAGATCAACCTTGCCTACGTTCAAGCTCAGAGATGACGTAGTTCGACAAGGTGGAAGACTGACAAGACTAAATGATGAATTTTGAAGATTTTCCAATATTTCGACATGTTTTTGGAATTTTTGAATGATTTGGATGTTTCTGGTTTTTGGATGGATTTTTGAATGTTTTTGAATTTTTGATATGTTTTGGATGTTTTTGGATTTTTTGCATGATTTTGAAAATTCGGATATGGACATGATATCAGTGCTTTGTTTCAAGATTTTGTTGAAAACCAAGCTTAATGTTGATCAATCGGATTGATGGATTGATAGTTTGACTAAGTGTGTTAAGTCAAATGAAAGTGATAATGCACTTGTAAATTCCAAGAAGTTGTGTTATCCCAGAGTAAAATCGTACAAAAAGGATAATTTGGCTAGGTGTGTTAAGCTAAACAAGGTGATTATGGATTTGATAATTTGGCTAAGTGTGTTAAGCCAAACAGAGTGATGATAATGAACTTGTAAACCCAAGGAAGTTGTGTTATCCTAGAGTAAACTCGTGCACAAGATGATAGTTTGACTAAGTGTGTTCAGTCAAACAAGGTGATGATTGATTGGATTCGATTGATCAAGATCGATGAAACTTGATTTGGAACAAAATTGTTTTGATGATTTGTTGTGACACTGATGTGCGCACTAGATGTGACTAATATGGATTGTTTGGATTGATGTTCAATGAAAGATAGTTTATGATAAGGAATGTCTTCTTGTCAAAATATGCCATGGGCTAGTGATTTGGATTTTGGTTTACAAATTCTTTGATCAATTTGATTTCACGTTTGCCAATGTTTGGATCACCACATAAGTTGGATGATATACATCAAGATTTATTCTCGAAGCAAGATGCAAATATCTACCCCCAATGTCTAGCAATGTTTGAACGACCATGGGTGGATTCTTGGATATGAATGGATATGGATTATCTTGCGATAAGATAACGGTGTTCAAAAAGCGGATGCGCCTTTGGATAGTGGTTCAAGGTTCAAATAGCATTGGGTAGGATGGGATCAATGAAAATGACCCATGTCAAGATGTCTACCATAAGCAACTGTAAAGTGTGCACCAAAATTTTCCAAGATCAAGATAACTTGGAGTATGGATGCAGATGGAAGATCGATTGGATAAATGGTTCATGGATAAATGGATGATATGGATGGAATGTTAGATTTATTATGGATGCGATAAGATGCTTTCTCTTGAATTGGCGCACGTAGATGCTCGATTCTACACATGACGCATGTTTGCCAGGTTTTCATCATGGTACTTGTCCAAAGCGCCATCGAAGTGGTTTTCACTAGAGGAAAATTTTTTTTCTTTACTATTTTCAATCCTTTTTCTGATATTTTTGGATTTTTTGATTTTTTGATTTTTTTGTGTGTCACCAAGATGCCTGTTTGCCAGGTTTTCATCGAGGTAACCATTTTTTCAGGACCTTTTCTGATTTTTTTGTATTTTCTAAGAGGTTTTAAGCTGATGTTGAACCACCTAGTGGTGCTGATGTTGATGCTTCTATCATAATGTGCCATCGATATCCTGCTTGTAGAAGTTGTCTTGCCAAGATACGTGCACTTGAATGCAACTTTTGAGATTCTTGATTTGCTTTGCTGATACCGGAGTTAACTCTATCTTTGTGCGCCCATCGCGATAGGGTGCCTTCTGAATCCTTATGATGAAGGGTCACTGCCAATACATGGTCAATATGAGAATTGGATATCCTATGTGGAGGCATGGATGGAGTGTGTTTAGGTATAAAAGATGGATCGATTGACAGTTTGGAGCCTTTGACTCTCCAAACTTGGGAAAACGAGCAATAATGGGTGGATACGGAAGTGTACATGGAATTAGGACCAACTACTTGATACACTTTGTACGTCGCTTGAGAAGCATGCTTTTTCTTTTGTGGAAATCTTTGATGGATGCTTGCCCCATTTTTATTTTGCCCCATAGTTTCTTTGACTGATGGAGTTTGATAGGGATAATCTTTCTTTGTGTTTTTTGGTATCCACTTGTATTTTATTTGTCCTTCATGCTTTGTCCTTTGATTCAAATCTTTCTTTTGACATTGGTCCCAATTTGTGGATGGGGTGATGGGTGGATGAATATTCGTGATATAGCGGGTTGTAGTATTGGCATCAGTTTCATCATAAGGATTCTTCGTGCTCCCTATGTGGATGTTTCCTTGAGACGAAGTTGCCCCAAGTATGGTGATAGTATTACTGATATGTTGAGATCCCTTGATTGTTGAGTAACCAAAGCGTTGATGCTTAGGATTGCCAAAAATCTGCACTGGTTCTAGGATACCCTGTTCATGTAGGCCTAATCCTCTGCCTTGATAATTCATTTGCTGAAAAAATTTATTTGCCATAGGATATGATTTACCTTGGAAACAAGGTGTTGCTCCTTCTCTACTCTATCGTGGATCTTCAAAAGTGTCAACTTCTTTATTGATGAGATAGCTTGCTCTAAGAAAGGTGAGTGATCCAACTTTATAAGTGATAGGATCCTCCACATGTGGGATAAACTCCTGATTGATCTCTTTGGCTTGATATTGTGAGATATCAGATTGTAGTTCTTCTTCAAGAGGTTTTGATGATTCGTTGTCTACACAAAACTCTTCTTCATGAATCACTTCATAGGATAATTATGATTCATGACTTATGTACAAGCCTTCTTCATGATCCATTTCTGATATGTCTCTGCATTTGTCTACATCTTGATCATGTGTATAAATTTTAAGAGTAGGAGACTCTTGTTCCTCAGTAAGAGTATGAGACTCTTGTTTTGAATGAAGATCATCTATAGGTCCATCCAAAGAAAGCATCTCATGGGTAGATGGAAGAGTATGTGCTATGTGGATATGGTCATTATTTGCAACATCTTGTATAGATAGGAGAGTTTCCATTATATCATTGTAGTAGCTTGGAGATACAAATTCTCGATCTTGAGTGATTTTGGAATTGCTTTCAACATGCTTTGGATCAAGTTCTTGACATGGGTCAATTTCAAAGAATGGACTTCTTTCTTGGATATCTTCATTAGGAAGTGGCTCAATATTCTCTTGAACTTTGAGAGGATTTGAATCAAATGTTGAGATAGGGATTCCTTCAATATCTTTAACCATGGGGTCAAAGGATGTCAATATGTTGTTGGAAGGGCCATTGCTAGACCTTGATGGAAGATTTTGATCATGCTTTGGAATAAGTTCTTGAAATATGTCCTTTAACTCATTAGGTGATGTAGAAACATTATCAACATGATCATTGGTGGATAGATCTTGGTTTATGTTAATGGGATCAAATAATGTTAACACATCTTGAAATAGATCGCTAAAAAGTGGCTCTTGATGAACGACGATTTGATCAATGGATGGGGTAAACATATCTTCAATGTGCTCATTGATGGATTGATTTTGATCATTGTTTTCAACAATTTTGGTGGAGGGATTGTCAATGTTCTCAAACATAGGATCAAATGATGTTAATATTTCTTGGATTGGATCATTGTTGGGTATCGTCAGTGAGTTTTGATCGTGATTGAAAAGTGACTCTTGGTGTGTGATGATTTGATCATTGAATGAGATGGGAACATCTTCAATGTGTTCATTGATGGATAGATCTTGATCATTGTTTTCAACAATTGTGGTGGGAATCTGTTGCAAGCTTTGTTGGGCGAGTAAGGCCTGTGTTTGCTACTGAGCCAACAACGCTTGTTGTTCGTCATGTTGTTTTTGTGCCAACAAAGATTTTTGTTGGGCTCTTTGTTGTGCTACTTCCTCTTGGATTGCTTGCAATAGCGCGTAGAATTCTGCTTGCGCTTGCGCTTGTTGGGCTACTTGAGCCGCTTGTGCTTGCTGAGCAACTAGCTATGTAGCTTGTTGGGCTTGGAGTGCCTTTTTGCAGGAATCTTCTTGAGCGGCTTGCAACATGATGGAGAATGAATTGGTCATGTTGTGTTTTGGCAGTGGTGGTGGTGGTGGTGGTATGGGAATGGTGTTGATTGTTGGGGTTGCTTGGATGGTTGCCATCTATTGTTGCGATATCGATGGCAAAATGGGATGATTTGGTATGATGTTTTGATTTGGCATGATAGATTGAAATTGAACATTTTTATGGTTGGGAATCATATTGCTTGGATTTAGGTAACTTTGATTCTTCATGTTGTTACCTTGGCTTGAATCAACATATGGAGTCGTCAACATATTGCTAGGATTTTGAACAACATTAGGGGGATTTGCAAACATGTCGACCCCAAAGTTTACCAATTGTGGATTTGAAATGGTCATGTTTGGTAAAGTTGCACTTGGTATGTATGGATTTGGTGGGATAATGTTGTTTGGAAAACTCATGCATTGAGCGTTTGGTTGATAGATTTGTAGAGTTGGACTTGGATTTAAATCTATCATTGGGAAAGGTGTTCCAAACTTTGGATCGAGCATACTCACATTCGTTGTATCATTGATGTTTGTATGAGATAATGCTCCCATGTATGCATTGTACAAGCTTTGATAATCAAATGGTATTGCAAGGCTTGGATAGTTTGGTTGGATCGAATTGCTCATGATGGATGGATCAAATTTATATTCCATGTCCTCTTGTGTTGAGATCGAGTTTGAACCATAAAATGAAGATCAATTTTCAAGAATGTAAGAGATGAACCTCTAATCCTTTAGATCGGTCTAAACCTTAGGTTCAAAGAAGCGAAGAACTAGGATAATTGAAGGATCAAAGTGATGATGAGGATGAGATAAACGAAAGATGAGTGATATGGATGAATGGAACTCTTAAAGAAACTTTGAAGGAAATGCTAAACTTTTTAGGACTTTGATTGATCGTGATTGGATTGATGGTTTGACTAGATGTGTTAAGTCAAACAAGAGTGATAAATGTAATCGTAAAACTCTAGGAAGTTGTGTTATCCAAGAGTGAACTCCTACAAGATGGTAGTTTGACTAATTGTGTTAAGTCCAATGAGGTGATGATTTGATAATTTGGCTAGGTGTGTTAAGCCAAACAAGATGAACTCGTAAACCCTAGGAAGTTGTATTATCCAAGAGAGAACTCGTGTATAAGATGATGGTTTGACTAGCTATGTTAAGTCAAACAAAGTGATTTGATTTTGCCTAGAAGTTTAGCATAAAAGATGTTTACAAAGTTTCCAAGAGTTGTTGATGAGGTGACTTTTGACCAATTTAATGGTTGAGAGATGGATGAAAGTGATTGAATTGATCCTAGACTTGACCTAGAATAACACTTCTTCTTACAAGACCTCAGTGTTGAAGAACACACTATATTTCCTATGAGAGGAAAGCAAACCTTTCAAACAATTCAGGATCTCAAGACGCTCCTCACTAGCTTTTAGACTAAGCTTTTTGAACTTTGGTTTTGGGATTTTGATCATGTTAGAAAACACATGTGTAATCAAATTTGTCTTTTATCTTGTCTTAGTGAATCCTTTTTACCAAAGTCACTTGCTTGATTATGTTTTCAAATTGAATGTCTAATGTCTTGCTTTCATTTTCATCCCATAATGTCCATTATGTGGAAATCAAAGAAATTAGGGCAAAAGTTTCCTAGGTTTATCCTTAGTGAAAACAAATGACAATAGAATTCAAACACTTAGAAACCTCTAAGGATATGATCCCTAGGGAAAGCAAGAGTGCTTAAATTCGTCAAAGGTATTTGTTTCCTCCAAGGTGTTTGAAATTTGAGGCTCATGTGAATGTTCATTTTTCAATGTTTTGAATCCAAGCAAAGTGTTTTTGATTCCAAGCACTTTTACAACCCTAGGATGGTGAGGCAATATCTTGTTGGGTTCCCACTTGGATAAATCCAGCTACGCATATCTTGTGCGAATGGCTAAATGCTTGACCACACTGGCTCCCCTCCATGGCACTCACTTATTCGGGTCATCCAAGCATTAGTACCCATGAATCTCCCATGGCATACTTTCCATTTCCACAAGACCGCATGTTACGTGGGGCGGCTTCAAAGGACATAGCCTTTTGCACCAACAAGATAGACAAGGTTTTGGCCAATTTCTAAACAAGGGGTTCTAATTCGGGCATTCCGTTCGTGGGGGATTATCCAACATCGGCGAGAGTCCATTACTGTCCATCTCGTCGAAATAATCCTCGTGATTCTTGAACTTTCCTCAAGAATCCACACTTATATACCGGTTGGAAGTCACTTGGCTTTAGCGTGTTCCCGGTTGGGTCGTTCCCTTGGGTGAGTACTTTTTCCCACAAGGCAGGCCCTCTAAGATAAACAATAGCAAGCTAACATATCCCGTCATTCACACAACCCTCATTGAAAAACAAAGGGGAGAACCTCTGCAATATATCGTGCTCACACTCGCATGATTTGTTCCATTTTAGATCCCAAATTGAAGTGTGGAGGCAATATTTTTGACAACTTAATATCATAAAAACAAAAAAAAAAATTGATTCTCAAGATCGCCGTGAGGCGCGAGAGAAGCGCATACGTCTTTTCGATGATATTACTTTGTGAAAAAGATTGCAAAATATGACAAACAGTTGTTCATTTTAAGTCCAAAAAGCAGTGATGAATTTGTTTTAAGCACCAAAATCCAAGTGTGAAGGTTACCTTGTTCAATTTTAAGTCCAAATTGAAATTCTAGTAAGTGTCTAAGGTTCAATTTTAACCAACTTTGAAAAGATCAAGTCATTGATTGATTTTAGACCCAAATTGAAAGGTGACTTGGTTTAAAACAGAAAACGAGAGTAGAAGTGTAAGCTCTATATTGTTAAAACAAGCATTAAAAAATGCTCTTTTCCCAAGTCTTGGTTTCAAGGAAATCTCAAACTCCACTTCATTTTCCTTCGTTTGTGCTTGATCCTAAAGTCAACCTCTGATGTCAACCATGATTAAAATAGAAAACGAAAGTAGGAAATGGACATTTTAAGCCGTTTCAATAGCATTAAAAAATGATTTGTTAAATTCAATTTTCAAGGCTTCAACTTTTTTTAACTCCAAGACTTTTCATTTTCGCTCAATTTCAATGCTCATTGCCAATGTCAACCTATAAAACGATACAAAGTTAGATCTTAGAAATGAGATTTATTTGCAATAAATCAATGTACCAATGCATTACCAAAAATAAATTACCCTTGTCATGCAACATGTCTGAAACAACAAACAATGGTTAGAGCATAAAAAGAAAAATCAAATTCTTCAAAAGCATGACAAAACTTTGATAAAGGACCTTTGATAATTGTACTAACTCATGGGAAGACCAAGGCATTGACCTCAAAGAGTTAATTTCTTGCTTAGTGGAAGGTAGCATTCAATATTCACAATGTGTGACTTGTTATGAATTTCAAATTTTGCCTCTGTTAGAGTAAACCCGCGCCTTCTATTGTACTAGCATGGAAGTGTTGTTGTTGTCAGAGAAAGATTTCAACATGATTTTGACACAACACATTTGAGCTGTTGGATATGGCACTTAGTGTGAACAAAGCAAAACCTAGCATAAATAAAGAACCAAGTAATGATGTTTTTGTCATTGCAGTTGAGAAGGTCTACATCATTCTGTGCGCATAAATGATATTATTGACTTTGCATGAGGAATTCGGCTGGTAGACCAAACTAGGAATGAGTGCAATGAACCATAAAAATCTGCAGCATCCAAAAGAAAAGGAAAATAACCATTCAGACCAATGCAGTCAACAAGTACATAAGTTAGCGACTTTTTTTTTTTTTGACAAAATCTTTGAAGTTAATGCATCTGACAGGCGTTCATAGATAGCATAGCTTCGAATGTGCACAATTAATCTATTTGGCGTGATCCATGGACAATCAGTTCCCTTGGTCATCTCAATCTGCAAATAGTTGAAACTGACAGATCTAAAAATCTGCATAAGATATAACACCATTGAGCATTTAAAACAGCGCTTGAATTTTGTACTAGTCATCCCTATTGGTTATGAAAGATCCCATTATAGAATACGAAATATTCCAATAGATTTGAAATTTATTTTGCATAATGCGAGCAGCTGTCTTTTGCAAATAGATTATTACTTATTCACTCCCTAATCACCTAGCTATCGCGTGTCTCATAAAGGCTTCATTTATACTAGCCACAAGATATGATGGGATTGTTGGATAAGAAAATGAAATAAATGAACCTCTAGGCTGATATCATATTCACTCTATAGACATCATAGTTTTCCCATCTAATCATTTGTGTTTTCTAAATCACAGTAATATGAAATGATAGCAGCTCAATATGACAGCCTTTACTAGCGTATTTTTCTTTGCTTCCACCTAACTGGTCAGACTTATGAGATGGAGAACTTGAGTGATTGGTGCATCTTTATTGCCTCCAATTTGTGCGCTAATCAATATGACATAAAATGTTAGATTTCAACTTTAAAATATTTTCAAACATCTCAAATATGTGTATTGTCATTTAGTGCACCAGATCTCTGTGGGACCAAAAGCCAGATCTTTTTTCATAAGAGAGTGACAAGGAGCTGTTACGTGGGAGAGCAGATGCAACAGATAGACATGCCGAGCATTAGATTGGTCTTAAACAAAATAGGTACTTAAATGTGGCACCGACCCTACCTGTTTCTCTGTATCGATTTGAAGACAAAAATAAATCAATTGCGAATCTTACTTCATATCAGCAACATCGATGGGCTAGTCAGAGCCATTGGCAACAAAAAGCATTGAAAGGCCCACGTAATGTTTGGACGCCTCTTTTGCACCTAAACTCTCAAACAACTCGCTGCCCCAGAGATAACATGAGATTCACTGATACATATTTTAAATGGTTATGCTATGTTGATGCCGCTTAGCACAAAGGAGATATTGTCCCAGTGATCAACTCATGTGGAAGCTGTAAGATCCCATAAAATGATGTATTTTGCACAACTTCTCAAATGAGGAATTCAATGTAAAGTGGATAAATGGAGATATGAGATATGGAGGTGAAATTGCAGGCCATTTTGGAAGAAATCATGGCTTCATTAAATGAGCAGAGCGCTTCTCTGCTGCCTATTTGATCTTCTTGGTTGTGCTGGGGTTTTTTTGGATGAGGCAGAGGAGTTTGTGAGTAATACGCCTGCCAAACTCCACACAATGATAAGGAGAGCTTTGCTAGGCGCATACAGAGTTCACAGCAATATAGTTATAGCCCAATGCACAGCTGAAAGACTTCTTCAACTTATGCTCTATTGTCAAACACTTACGCAGCTACTGGTAGGTGGGAAGATATTGCAAAGGTGAGAAAATTAATGATAGGTAGAGATTTGATTAGGCTAAAAGGCATAAGAGTTAGCACAAAATCAACAATAATTACAGCGTTTCAATACATTCTTTCGAATATTTGATGCAACATCCAATCACCTACAAAACACAACATGTTCCGAGAGGATTCATGACTTAAAACCAGGAGGCATGGAGAGTATATAGTCAAAGAATTATCAAACAAGCTAAAAAAATGTTTTATCCAAAGCTCAAAGCTCAATAATTCTACTTCATCAAAAAAAGATTTACTAGAAATGAAGGTAGAATGAACAAACTAAATAAAAACTTTGGGGAAAATCAGAAGCAATGCGCATAAATAGAAAAATCAAGGCTTCATAAAAGTAACTTCAACATGTGAGGCAGAAATAAAGCCAACATATAGCCCTCCCTCTAGTGCCATTTTTTGGACATGAAAATCTGTAAATGGTTAGCACAATGACAAAACAACATAAACAGAAATTCCTATCCCTATGAGATAATACTTCATGATTCAAATGCAATCCAACAATAAAATTAAACAAAGCATGTAAACCATGAAATATCCCTATCCCATAGTGGATTGGTGCAACCTAGTTGTGTAGAAAGCTGCCCTTTTCCAATCCATGATAAGCAAAGTGCCAAATGATGAGCAAGATTAGCTCTCACAAGTGGAGAGTAACCTTGCCATGAGAATGTGTTGTTGCTAAGCAAATGGTGTTGTGATGAGCAAGATTGATTCTCAAGTGAAGAGAATAACCTTGCAATGAAAATGAGTTGTGTTGTTGATGATTTGTGTTGAAATGCTTTACATTTTATAGATTCAAGATTAGGAAGAGTGATAGATTTGGATGAATGTGGGATCATTCATTAGCCAATGACAAGATGCCACTTGTCAAAGTGTGAGAGGGTGAGGAATGTGCAAGCCTTGGCCAATGTGCCAATTTGAAATTCAAATTTGGATGAGAAGACATGAAAGGTGCATTAAATGTCAAATTTGACTTGTGCAAATAGCATTTAATACCTTGTTGGAAGGGACAAGTTCTTTTTGGGGGCAAGATTCAAATTGGAAGAATATTCCATTATGATGCCCCTTTTGAATGTAATTGGAAGAAATATTAAATCAAATAAATGATTTATTGGTGCAAGTGGGTGGGTTAGTTAAGAGTTTGGATTTGACTCTAGTTGAGTCAAAAGCTAGAGAATGATAATCATGATTAGAAGTTAATAAAATATAGATTAATTAACTTGGATGATATTAGAAGGTGAAATTTGATTAAATCAATTTGATTTATTAAATCAAATGAGAAGAAGATAAGGATTAAATAATTTGATTTATTTAATGAACCTTAGGAAATTAATCAATAAATTGCTTTAATTGATTAATAGTTGAAATGAATGTTAATTTGTATGATGCATGATTGTTATTTTTGCATGTCTACAAGTGTTGATGTGGAATGATCGATGTTAGGAAAAGGGAAAGCATGACACGTTTGAATATTTGTGGTTGGGTCATTTCCTAATCATTGGGAAAGGAGGGGAAGATTATTATTTCTTGTAGAACATGTCTCGAGAGGAGCAAGAGTTTCCTGTACATTGGCAGTTCCTGAAGCATTTTTTCTCTTAAGGAGTAATAGAGGATTAAGGATTTTCAGTGCATGGACAATTCTTTATAAATCTCTTTAAACATTATTTTTTCCATACAAAGTAGTTTAGGAATTTAAAAGAGGCTCATATTTTCTAGTACATGGACAATCCTAGAGTTCCCTCATTGAAAAGATTCTTTCCTTTCCATATACAGTAGTGTAGGGTCACTTTTGTGCACCATTTTCCATCTTCCATCTCCTTCATCTTTCCACTTCATCCATTTTTTTCCTCCTTCATTTTTCATATCCTTTGGTGTCTTGGTTTGCTCCCCTAGTTATATTCTAATTTCTTGCAGTGATTGGAAAATCATTCATCGCCAATAGGAACCATTGTTAGAAGTAGAATTTTCATTATAATTCGAAGGGATTTTATCCATTTGAACCTAATATTTTGTAATATTTTTCATAAAAAATCATTTTACCACCACACCGCTGCCTTATCATCCACCCTTCTTGGCCAAAACCATTTACCTCCTTATCATGACCCCTTGTAGGGTAGATCACGGTGTCACAGTTAGCAACAGTTGTGATAAACCTTACCATTGAACTGCAAGGAGTATGAATAGAGCCCATGGTTGACTGGTGAAGTGAAAAGATACGACCATATGGTGTAGGGTTATCAAAGGGCCCATGGTAGAGTGGTAAGGAGAATAGTCCATCTCGATGCCACTATACCATGTAGGGTGAATGGTTTGACCATGGTAGATCTATGGAACGAACAAAGCAAGGAGAAGTTAGACCCCACCATACTGTGGAAGGTTGACAAGGAGTCCATGGTAGGGCGATATATAGCGATGTATAAGAAGATAACTACCATATCGCTGAAGGGAGAAATGAAGACCACGATGGAGCAGTAGGAAGAAAATACCATGATAGATAAACCATTGTACTGCATGAGGACAAAGTGGAGCCCATGGTAGCATGGTAGGAATTGAGGGTGGTAGTCAGGATAAGCCACTATGGTACCATGGTGAGGCAATAGAGAAGCCAAGGTAACATAGTAAGGAGAGAAGACAAATGGACCATGGTAGAGTGGTAGACGGTGGAGCAATGTGAAGTGTTATCTCGGTACCGCAACGAATAATATGATGGTGCACTATAAATTTGTTGTTTCAGTTGTGGTAGTTTTGATGGTTAATTTTAGTTGTGAAACAACACGACTCTTGGCCTCTCATGAGAATGTGAATAGTCTAAAACCAAAAGGTGAGGAAAGGCTCTCTTAAATGTATAAAAGCATGAATTCAAGGAAAAATTTAGGTTAGAATTTAGAAAAAAGATAATTTTGGAATTTTTATGTTGTAGAGACCATGATGCAAGTTTAATTTTTAGGAAAATAATGAAATACTTTTGTTTTGATGGTTCCATTTTGGTATCAATTGTTTGTTAAAAATATTCAATTATCTGATTGTCTTTGACTTAATGTTTTCTAGTTATTTAAGCTGATATATCCACCATATATTCAATTTATCAATGGATGTTTTTTTTATCTATGTGATGTGATTATTTGGTTTCTTCAATGAAGAATTAAATTCCTTTTGGTCAATCATAGTAATTTGGGAAAATTATTTGGATCAGTAAGAAGAGTTAGATAATTAGGATTGGTATTTTTCCTCTAGTCGGTTTTGTCAATTATTATCTTGCATGTTCGTACAAGTTATAAATAAATATTTGTGTGCCAAAAAAATTGAAGTTATGTCAAATAGAAGCCATCTATCAAAGACTTTCATTGGATTCCGTTTTACCCAATAGGGTAGTAGTCTTGCCTATTCTATTCATTTAAATTCATTAAATATTTTTTAGACATCTGTTAACTGAACATATTTAATTAGTTAATTTATACCAAATAGGTTTTTATCTCTCCATTTTGAATTTCCATTATGGATAGATTGTTCATGTAAGAAGTGTATTGTTTAAGTCCGCCTCATTTACATAGGTTTACACGTCTAGGTTTAGTAGAGCCTAAAGAGTAGAAATTTCAAATTTATTGTTTGGCCTTGTATGTTAGCCAAAAACATTGTGAGAGCTTCGCAACCTCTCATGGTTCAAACCTATATTTTTGAGTCCTAACATATAGAAGCATCACTAAATCTAAATGTGCCCTCACTCTCTCATCATGTACTGGTCTTCAAAGGAAATAGTGGATGTCATATTTCATCTCATGGAATGTTCGCTCTACTCAAAATAATAATCAAACACCCCAAATAGGAACTCAAAGTATGCAATGCACATCCTCTAATGTGATCATCACATTTCTATTTGGTATATGGAATATGCATGTATCAGCATGCTAGTGCTCTGTTAGTGCCATTAACATAGCATGATGGTACCTTGGGGCCATGAAGTGTGCCCAATATAATCCTATAATCTGTAATAGCTATGTATCCTCCATTGAAAGTGTGGGGGCCAAATTTCTGAGAAGGCTGATCTACCTACCACCTAGACGTTGATGCAAATGGGTGGGAACCTAACAAAAATTAAATATATGTCTTGTAAGTAGTAAAATTCTTCAATATTTTACATCAACAACATAAAAATTGTACTAAAGTAACTCTAGTGTACTTTGATAAATGCCATAGACACTTTAGAACCCTTTTGGAACACTTTGGAAATAAACGAGACACTTTACGAAAAAGTGGGATGCTTCATGAACAAAAGAGACACTTTGCAAAAAAGGAGGATGATTTGTGAAGCTCAAGTTGGAAGGAAATAGTAGGTATTGATGTGAAAATTAGGACTTTCAATTTCTGAAAAAGTTAAATGAAATTTATTCACCAAGAGTGGAAAATGAGTCCCAGTGAAGTTTTTTTCCAGATTTTTTTGCATATTCGGATACCCTTTTTCTTGAAACAGGTTCCTTTGTAGAAACCCTAATCTTGGAATGATTCGTCCAGGTTGGAAAATGAGTCCTAGCTATTCAAAAGGTTAAAATTTCTAGAATTTTAGAGTTGTTTCCAGTCACTTCAAGGTTTCCAGGTGCACTTCATTTACCTTTTTACTTTTTTGTTCTATTTTACTTACATTTCTAGGACATTTTCTAGGTCCTTGTAATAAACTAGGTTTTTTTTTATAAATTACATTGCGCTATCTATTCCAAGTCTAAAATTGGTGGTGAAGCCCTCATTAGCTATCACTGAAACCCTCGGACATTCCCTTTGCAAGATTTCAATCTCTTTTGCATTGAAATCTCAAGGGTTTGTTCTTGAGTGAAGAGTAAGGAAATTGTCTCTCTCCTTTTAGGTCGAAAACCCTAGAGGTGAAAGAGAGAACACAATTTTATTCTTTTCAGTATGTTTGTATGTATACAAATGTATATATATAAAAATATATAAAAGCATGCATCTATACATGTAAATATGTTTAATTTGACACTGAACATGGAAGAATACATATCAAGTTTGTCCATTACCTATGCAAGAATGTCTCAAGTTTGTGTTTCTAATTTATTACAATTGTAGACATCTTAATTTTGGAGCTGCTCTTCATATGTATCAAAATATATATACATTTATACATGTAAATATATTCAATGTGTATTAATGTATGAAGTTTTAATTGGCAACTGAACACTAAAGAATATAGTTTAGGTCTATCCACTTTGTCTAAATGTGGTATGTTGGGGCTTCCAACTGAATACACTACAATGCATCTTCATTTTGGAGTTACCCTTCAAATGTATCTATATATATATGTATATGTATACATATATAAGTATGCATTTATACATGTAAATATGTATAGTGTGTGAATATCAAAAGTTTCAATTGGCAATAACGACATAGAAGAACACATATCAACATTGAATATAAATGATAAACATACATACATATATGTATATATATACATATATATGTATGTATGTATGTATGTATATGTATTTGAAAATGTAAATGTAAATGAAAGGATAAGATGCTCTCCTAGAATAGTAAATGAAACATATCAATAAAGAAATCTATATATGTGTCTATATAAATGTTTATTTGTAAATGCAAGTACAAATGCAAAGAGCATATTATTTCCTAGTATTATAGATGCATCATATCCATAAATTAATGTAATTCAAATTCTGAATTGTTCAAAACATATAATATGAAATTGATCAAACTATTAAACTTTATGAGTAATAATTGAAAACAATAAATGTATGTTTATGTGTATTTGTATATGTAAGTGTAAAATAAATAAGAATAATGAACATTATAGAAGAACACAATGTCTACCAGGTCATTGCCAATGTAAAGTCTTCAAAGACCTTACCTAAAATTCTATCTTACCAATTGACCTACTCTACAAACCTCCAACCATTTTAGATGCCTCCAAAAATAAAAATATATAATTGAACAAACATATATGAACAACAGTTAGTGAAAGAAATAAAATGGCACATTAGTTACTAAAGGAACTAGGGAATTATTAAACTGAAAGTTAAAATTGTAACATAGATAAATAATGTTGCAAGAAAAGATCGGTTAAATCTAATAAACACGCATTAATATAAATTAAACAACAAAGAACAAAGGAATAAACTTAAAATGATAATTAAAACAATCTCACCATATATCAGAAAACTCCTTTGAATTATCTTGATTGTCCTTCTCCATTTTGTTGTGATAGTATTCTTGCCCTCAAATTTTTAGTAAGTGTGCAATTATAGCCTTGATGTATGTGACTATATAAAATATCAAAGATTAAAAAGTCTCTTCCAAAAGTATATCGATTTTGAGAGGAATAATGACAAAATCAAGGTCAATTTATAGAAATTCGGTTTTCGAACGACCGGCTCAGATTCAAAAGAGAGATCACTGATCAAGATTAATGAATTCCATGTGATTGAGATTTGTGTCAGTTAGAACATGAGTTGAGAAATTATGCAGGATAATGATTAAATTAAATAATAATTTGATCTTGTGTTGAGACTATTTGAAAATTGAAAGAATAAGAGTTCAAGATTAAATAAATGATTTAATATTTAGTTAAAAGTGTTCAAAAATAGAAGAATAAGACTTTGAATGAAAAGTATAAAGATAGAATTTGGATAGAAATATGTTCGAATGCACACATGAGTTAATTACTTAATTAAAGATATTTAATTAATAAATATGTTCATGCAAGAGAATTAGACTGACTGATTATGACAAAGAGTCTCTTCACAGAGACAATCAAATATTGAATCAATAGATAATTGATTGATTCAAATAGATCTCGATTTACGTGATGAGTGAATAATTAGATAAGTAGGCGATAGAAGAATGTGACATAAATAATTATTATTATGAATTACATGTTTATTTAATTCAACATTGAAATTTTAAGGATTAAATTAAATAAATAATGACATATTTAACTATCTATCGAAAAGGTTAATTGAATAATTAAATAATTTGAAATGAATATTTAATTATAGTCGAAACATTAGAAAAGGTAAATTAAATAATAAATTATTTAGTTCAGAAAGAGAATTAATTAATTAGGGACGTAATTAAATAAATAAGATTTATTTAATTAATCAAGGTTGAATAAAGGTCATAATGAATTAATGAAAAAATAAAGGTTATTTAATTAATAGAAGAAATATGTGTTTAGAAAATAATTAAATAATTAAGATTATTTAATCATGACCAAGAACATTAGAATTATGTCAAAAATGGTACTCCCAGGTTTAGACCAATTTTCAGTGTCTATAGTTTGCCCCTCTTTGATAGAATGTCATTGTGGCATTGTATCCAAGAAAAATCAATCGAAAACATGTCTGATTCATGCCCCAATATAAAATAGGTTAGGGTATGCTCCCTCAGAAAAATTGACAATTTTTAGAAAAATTCCAAAAAAAAATTAAATATTCCCAATAAGTCAATTTGATAGCCATAAATGCAGTGGATTTGACGGAAATAAATTTGGGGATGTTAGGTGTGTGTACAAGTCAATTGAAGATTGAATTTTATGTGGCCAATAGACAAGGTCAGAAGAAATGCCACTCTAAACCCTAGGTATAAATAGAAATTGGGTGAACATCAAATTCATTTGCACTTTGTAGATTTGAAGAATAGAGATTTTTCTCTGAGACTTTAGTGAAATTGTCTCTCATTCCATACACCGATCACTGCAGATACAAGATCTGGACCTTTAGATGCCCTACCAATGTGGGACCCCCCGTACGTACCCTATGTTGTAGACATTGTTGTTTGATCATAGAGCTTGCGGGCCTCATTTTTATTTTATGGACACTTTCTGAAATTGTACTATGACACATGTTATTTTAAGTGATATATATATATATATATATATATATATATATATATATATATATATATATATATATATATATATATATATATATATATATATAATTTTTTGCAGCATCTATATGATTTTCATATGTCTTACATGATGATGTTCTTTATTTCTATATTATTATGCAACTTATTTCTATATAATTATGTAGTTTGCTAGATGATGTATGTACATGTTATGGGTTATGATGTATACTCATGATGTTATATTTTCCTATGCTAATGATGCATGCACAATATTTATAAATCTTATGAATTCATTCTATTTTTATGAAAATGAGATGCAATATGATGTTACTATATGTGATTCCATGTAGATGGATGCATAATTTATACACATTTGTGATTGGTAAATGGATATATGTCATGATTATCTAAATGTGATGGATATGCCTATTTTTTGTACTTGTTTAACATGCAAGATAACTGTATGATGTATTATATATAGACATATGAAATTTTTTACATAATGGTTGTAGAGTGTATGTACATGTGAAGATTATCTAATTTTTTTGTGTGTCAAAGGAATCCATAATTATGTAGAATAGAAGAAATGTTAGTGTGGATAAGTGAAAAGTGGTTATTTGGAGAAAATATAATCTTCAATATTTTTTCCATATATATACTAATCTTTATATTAAATCATCATTGGGTGGGACATGAGACAAATAGATAGAAACACCAAGATATGACATAAATCATGGTGTGCAAGGTCATCCACTTGCTAACAACAAACACTCATAGACAAGGAGTGTCTTAACTCATACTAAGGGGATAGTTACCCCATTATTTTTTTCAAGACAAACCACAAACAAAAAAAAAAGAAAACACGAGTCATGAGACATCATTATTCCTCTAAATACTTCATGGGACATCCTCTAGGAAACTAATAACATGACTCAAAAACCAAGTTTTAAAATATAATTGATAGACAACAATAAGAGAAATATAGTCCTGAAACATCCTTGCTTCTCTAAATCCTTCATGGGACATCCTCGAGAAAGATAGTAACCAAACTCAATGACAAAATCCAATAAGATAAAACCAAATAAGTCATAAATGTGAAAAATACAATAAAATTATTTGCTAGAAATTTCATTTGTTGATGATTGTTTGATAAGTCCTAATGTCAGTGATGGCACATACTATATAAGACATTGAGTCTGGTTTTGACTTTGTGACTATCTATGTAAGGCATGAAAAAGCCTAGTTTCAGAAGGACATGTGTCATATAAGACGTTGAGCCTGATGAAGTTGATGCCACAAGCTCCATAAGGCATAGACAATTGATTATGTTTTTTTTCAAGAAGGACACATCTTGGATAAGACATATGTTTGATTGTTTTGGAAATTTGTATGATTCGACTTAATCGGATTTGAAAACATGTTTGTCTTCTTTATGTGTGACCTGTATTGATACTTTGACTATTGTATGTGTGATAGTATATGATATGATGTACCCTAAAGGGTTGACCTAGTGCAGCCTCGAGGGCTCATTGATTGATGGCCTTGCCTATGTTATACACGTAGAGACCTTGTAGTTTGATACGACCAGTGACTTTGACATGTACAAAGAATGAGTCATGATTTTCATGTGTGTGAGACATGATAGACTTAGAAATACATACCTAACGCCTCAGGGGCACATCAAGTGATGGCCTTGCCTACATCTAGTCACAAAGGCAATGTAGTTTGACTATGTCTTTGACTAACTTGACACACCTAACTCTGACTCTATTTTTGGGAGTTTTGCATGTTTTGATTTTTTTGTATTTTTGAAGTTTTTTGATGTTTTTTGAAAAAACATTTAGGACATTTTTTGATGTTTTTGAATTTTTTTAGGACATTTTCTGATGTTTTTGGATGTTATACATAAATTCTAATTGACACTGGTCAATGATTTTCCCCTACTAAGGTATAATAATTTTGAGATGGAATGGGGAGACAGAGTGGACTTGATGTCAATCATTCCAAGTTTATGGATAGGATAACCATTTATTATGGATGATGGTAGAAAAAGGAGCGAAGTTGACTACACATGGCGCCTGTCAGCCAATTTTTCACCATGGTACTTATCCAAAGCACCAACGAAGTGGTTTTCACTATTTGATGGATTATTTATCTTTACTATTTTATTTATTTTTCAATTTTTTTGGTGTTACAAAGATGGCTGTTTGCCAGGTTTGCATCAAGGTAACAATTTATTTTATTTTTCATTTTTTTCCATTTTTTGTGATTAATACATGATTCTCAAAAGATATGCATAGAACTTATTCAGATGAAGGTTGTTGATTGGTGATAAAAGTGGGTCTCCTTTAGGGGTAGAGAGTTGATATGCTCTTGATCCAAAAGCTTTTGTAATAATATAAGGCCCTAACTAGTTAGGTTCAAACTTTCTTGGATTTTCTCTGTCAGATTGATTCTTTAGGTTCTCCATTAAGACCAAGTCACCAATGTCAAAATTTCTATTTAGAAAATTCCTATTATAATTGTGATGAAGATAGTTCTTATATACTCTAAGATGATCTAATGCCTTTTGTCTTTGTTCATCTAGATACACGATACTCTTCATCTTCAATATGACCCTTCAATGATACCCTTAGGGAAGGAATTTCAACGTGAATAGGTAAGATAGCTTTAGAACCGAATACCAGAGAATATGGAGTGGAGTCAATGGGAGTACGAATTCTTGTGTGGTAAACCCATAAGTAGGATTTAGTTGTAAATGCTAGTCACGAACAACATCATTGATATTCTTTTTGAGGATTCTAATGATTTTTTTATTAGATGCCTCTGCTTGGTTGTTACCTTGTGGGTAATATGGAGTGGAAAAGTGATGTTGGATATGGAATTCTTGACAGAGATGGTAAACTTATTGGTTCTTTAATGGATGGTCATTATCTGTGATGATGGATTGAGGAACACCGTACCGAAAAATTATGTAGTTTAGAATAAACTTGGAAATTTGCATGTTGGTAATATAGGTCATAGGAATAGCCTCGATTCACTTGGTGAAGTATTCGGTGGTGGTTATGATGAAATTATGGCCATTGGAAGATGGAGGTTGTATCTTTCCTATGAGGTCAGGTCCTTATTATGTAAAAGGTCATGGTGAAGTTATCAGTCGGAGCTCCTATATTGGTGTATGTATCAAATATTTATGTACCTAACATTGGTGACATTTCTTGACAGAGATATATGAGTCCTTTTCCATGGTAGGCCAATAATAGCCTAGTCTCATAATCTTCTTGGCTAAGGTAGGACCACTAGAAAGGGATCCACATATACCCTCATGTATCGCACACAATGTTTCTTGTGCTTCTTCAACATCGAGACATCTCAATAAGGTATTATCTAAGGCATGTATATAAAGGGTATCTCCGATGATGGTGTATTTGGAAGACTTACGGATAAAGGTCCTACATTGATTGTTTGACAGTTATAAGGGTAAGGTTTGGGTATGAAGATATTCAAAAATGTTCTTGTACCATAGGGAAGTAGTGTTAGTGTAATTAATTAATTATTACACTAGCATAAGTTAACTTAGGTTTTAATTAATCATATTAGTCCTAAGTTGCATTTAATCATTTAATAAAGTTGTTGAGATAAGAATTCCTTCTAGAAGATGAGTTGTCTTTTCTAGAACTTATCTCCATCTTGTTATCATTCCCTAGGTAGTTGGTTAGGGTTTCTTGTTGTCACATGAAGTGTGATTTGAACACTTGGAAACATCCTTTGCATTTTAGGTTTAGCACTTGCCTATATAATTAGGCATATGTACTCTTTGTAAAATATCCATCTATCTATCAATCTGATAGATCATAATAGAATCTCTATAATGAATTCCATTATCATACTTTCTTTGTGGTTGAAAGTTTCTTCCTGGAAAAGGTCTGCCATTGAAGATTGTATTGCAGCTTCATCAAGGAGACTTGTGCATCCATCATTCCAACATGGTATCAGAGCTATTCCAGTGAAGGTTCATCCCAGGATCAAGAAAGTTTGGCTAGTGAGATTCTTTGGCAAGCAAGGGTTTATTGCAAGCCATTTTTTATTGGAGCCATCATCATATTTGCTTCAAAAATCCAATTTTCACTCATTTACAGGAAAAATGAGTTCTGGGTTTTGTAGCTAGCGTTGAAATTTGAACTAGGTATCTTTTAGATTTTGCATATATTACACAGATCTGGAGAAAATCACAATCTAAAAAGCATTGGGCATCATTTTTCTCTTGGCTAAAGGTTAAAAAAAATCAATTTTTCATCTTCTGCTTGTTGGATCAAAAAACGATATCTGGGTTTTATTTCTAGCATCAAAATATTTCTTGGGTTTTATTTTTGTCTACAAATAATGAGTAGATTTTCCATAAAATCAAATTAGAAATAAATGTTTTTGCTAGAAAACCCATTTCCTGCAGACTAAATTCATTGTTTTTTTATGTGAGAGTATATATTGTCATTTTATGTCATGGATACACATAATATTGCACTCCTTACTCCATTCAATTATTTTGGTTAGAAAAAACAAACGAAGATTCATTTGAAGCATAAAGGGTCGTACAGGGTAACCATGCGCACACAAATTGAACCTACAAGTGTTGCTGAAAAGAGAAAGTGGTTTAATAGATGTGATGAACCTTATGGTACATTATGTCTTTCTCCTTCTTCTAACCTTCTTTTTCATATTGAGTTTTGCACTACACCCCATGCGGTTTGGACTACTTTGTAGTATTTTTTTGGGAAGCAGGATACTATGAGAGGGTTTCAGTTAGAGAATGAGCTTATTGGCTTAAATCCTAGGGATTTTGATAGCATCCAATATTTTTTCACCAAACTAAAGTCTCTTAGATTGCAGTTGTCACAGTGTGGTGTTCAGAAAGAAGACTCTCAATTGATATTGTCCATTCTTTCTAAGCTTGGACCAGATTATTCAGTTTTTGTTTCTACCTTTTATGCTACTAGGGATGCACTCGGTACTAGATTTACTATGCCTTCTTTTGATGATTTTTCATCTTCTCTAACTCGAGAGTAGGCCAAGTTGGCCAATATGGGAAAGTTGAAGCCCTCTTCATCACAGGCACTTATTACATCACAGGAGCTCAGAGATCAAAAGGCTTCTACAAGAAAAGGAATGAAACAAAAACAAAAGGATTCCAAATCTTATGAGCAGAAGAAGGAGTCCTCATATTCATCATCCTCTTCTAAGGGGAAATCATTTAGGAAGGAGAAGGGCCCATGTGCATATTGCAAGAGAGAAGGACATGCAAAACATAATTCTACAAGAAGGACATTGATGAGCTAAAGAATCTTCTTCAAAAACATCAGATTGATTTTCCTTCTAGGATGTTTACATCATCTCCTTCCCCTCCTCCTTCTTCTTCTTCTTCTTTAGTACATCATGATAGGGGCATAGCTGGTTTACATACTTCATCATATATGAAGGGACATACTCTTTGTGCTTCTTTGAGTCTTGGATCAGGGAGATGGCTTCTAGATTCAGGAGCATCTCATCATATGGCTTCTACATAGTCTATGTTCACTTCCTTTGAGTCTCACACTATGTCTCCTATTTTGATAAGAAACAATACCTACATGAGTGTTACAGGGAAGGGGTCTATTAGTTTTGGGGACAACACTTTTGAAGATGACTTTTTTGTTCCTCATTTGATGAACAGCCTTCTTTCTATATATCAGATCACACATGGAGGCAATGAGAGGTATGTGGATTTCACACCTAATTCAGTTATCATCAAAGAATTGGAGAGTAGAGCAGTTATTGCTACTAGGGTGGTGGATCACTCATCTCAGTTGTATTCCTTTGCAGATTTTGCTACTAATGGCGCTTTTTGTTCCTACAGTTGTTCATCACACTTCTAGTGTGAATCATCATTCACAGGAGACATTTGGCTACTTGAGCATTGGAGTTCTCACTTCAGATCATGCTCTTGAGCCATCCATTCCATCTCCTTCACCTACTGTTGCAGTTGTTGATACTTCTATGGCTACAGGTGTAGTTTCTTCTATTTCAATGCAAAAGGATCCAGTTGATCATCTAGCTTTGAAGGTTCCTATTCAGTCTTCATCCACTTTGACTTCTTCATTTGTTGAGGTCACACCTACTTCTATGGAGACATCATGGGCTAAAACTACTTCACCTTCAGATATTGCTTTCATTCGGCTTCTTCCCTCTCACTTCTTTCAGGAGATGCAGTTTCTCCAGTTCTTTTGGGGCTACTTCATTCTGGGGGGGATCTATGGTATCTTTCTTCCTCTCTTCTAGGGGGATTATTTCACACATATTTGTGATGGATGGTTTCCTTGGGAGGTCATATGGAGTCCTCCATCCTTCATCACTTAGTTTCTCTTTGCATTCTATTTTCGGGAGGAGTTTTATTCCCACTAGGTTTTCTCCTTTACCCCGGTTAGTTTAGTTTGCATTGCATTTTTACTTGGGTACCTAAAATGGCCATCAGTCGGGACCCATCATCATCATGCATAATCATTTCATTTTTCATTTCCTCCCTAAGTTGCACTTATGGGGGGGTGTTAGTGTAATTAATTAATTATTACACTAGCATAAGTTAACTTAGGTTTTAATTAATCATATTAGTCCTAAGTTGCATTTAATCATTTAATAAATTTTTTGAGATAAGATTCCCTTCTAGAAGATGAGTTGTCTTTTCTAGAACTTATCTCCATCTTGTTATCATTCCCTAGGTAGTTGGTTAGGGTTTCTTGTTGTCACATGAAGTGTGATTTGAACACTTGGCAACATCCTTTGAATTTTAGGTTTAGCACTTGCCTATATAATCAGGCATATGTACTCTTTGTAAAATATCCATCTATCTATCAATCTAATAGATCATAATAGAATCTCTATTTTGAATGCCATTATCATACTTTCTTTGTGGTTGAATATTTCTTCTTGGCAAAGGTCCTCCATTGAAGATTATATTGCAGCTTCATCAAGGACACATGTGCATCCATCATTCCAACAAGTATGGCCAACAATTGTACACAACATCACAGAATCGGGGACATCCTAAGTAGGGACCAAAAGTTGTTTCACCAAAAACTCAAATTTAGGCATGTTTCTAGGAATATACAATAAGGAAGCAACAATCGCCATAGCATCTGCTACCCTATTATTAATGCAGGGTATTTGTTGAAAAGTTATGTTATCAAAGTACTACTTAAAACTACTAGCCATGCACTTGTAGGGGGGAAGTTTCTCATCTTTAGTTTCATACTCATCATTGACTTGCAAAACTACTAGCTGAGAATCTCCATAGACATGTAAATTATTGATCTTCCATTGGGTTGCCATTCTTAGTCCTGTCACAAGGGATTCATATTATTCTATGTTATTGGTGCAAGGGAAAGCACTTTTGAATGACTTAGGAATAGTATCACCTTAAAGTGTAACAAATAGTATTCCTACTCCTTAACCACGATTAGTATGTGACCCGCTAAAGTATAAATTCCATGTGGTTCTAGTGTCAACTTTGAAGATGAACTCACGAGGAAATTCTACTACTAAAGGATTGTCGGCCTTAATTAGAGCATCTGTTAACTGATATGCAATAACCTTCCCCTTTATCACTTTCCTTTCCATATAATGGATGCCATATTCACTAACTATCATTAGCCATTTAGCCAATCGGCCTGTTAGTGCTTCTTTACTTAGGAGATATTTCAGAGGATCTATTTTGGCTACCAACATGGTTTCACAGTTTAGCATATAGTGCCTATGTTTTTTAGTAGAAAAAACTACAGCGAGATAGGCACATTCAATGTTACTTTAGTTTAGTTCATATCCCACCAAAGTATGACTGATATAGTACACTTCCATTTCATGACCTTCATCATCATTTTTTTCTAGTAAGGCTCCTAATGCTAATTGAGTTTCCAATATATAGAGTATCAAAGGTTGGTTATATGTAGGTTTCATTAACACTGGCAATGTAAGTAGGTATTCTTTAATCTTTTGAAAAGATTCTTGGCATTTGGGTGTCCATACAAATGGTACCCCCTTCTTGAGAAAATTTTGGAACAAATGTATCTTGTCTGCTAACTATACTATGAAGCATGTGATAGTATGTAGTCTCCCTTGTAGTGTTTTTAGCTGACTAATGTTGGTTGGTGGAGGCCTGTCCATTATAGCTTTTACTTTTGTATGCTCCACCTCAATGCCTCTTCTAGAAATGATGTATCCTATAAGTTGTAGACATGGAAAATTGACCAACACACTTGATCCTTATTACTAACATTATTATTTCTGAATCATACTCTCAGCTTATCATCACTTTTCATCTCTTCATTAGATAAATCATTATTTATTTAATTAATTCTCTCTCCCTTGATGATTAAATTAATTAATTAAATTCAATTAATCCTATGCATTTGATCATTTAAATAATTAATCTTATTTAAGTTGAATCTCTAAATCCCTTTTATTAAATGGAATATATTAAACCTTTGATTTAATCTAACACTTTCCCCTTTAGTTAAATAAATCAAAACATTTATCTAATTAAATCCTTCCTCCCAATTTGATTTAAATAATTCATAAATTTAAGTGTAAATTGTCACATCACCTAATTCTTCATTAAATTAATCAATATTTGATTAATTGATCTTAAAACATGTCACATTCTCTAGAGAATGCAACTTGCGCAATAAATCAATTATTTTGATTTATTAAATTGACTATTTTATCTCAACATCGCATAAAAGGGGAATATTCCCTCAAATTTGAATTCAAATTCAAATGGACTTGGTCCTTCCAACAAAGCATTTATTTCACCTTACAAGTCATTTTCCCTTCAGCCAAGTGGCCATAACTCCATTTTCTTCCCTCTCCAACAAGTCATTTCACTAATTTGAAATTCCACCTAATGTCATTTATTGGAACTTTGATCAAAACTTGCACAACCTTGAACCATTCACATCTTGACAAGTGACACTTGGCCATTGGATGTTAAATGATCCCACATTGCTCAATTTCACTCTCTTCCAATTTTGAATTATATAAATGAGAGACTCTTTCTCTCATTTTATCATCCACAATTTGAATGCAAAGTCATTATCTTCATATTTAGATCAACTTGATATATTTCTTGAGCATTTTCCATCACCATAGCTAGGTTATTGCAGGTTTTCTCAAGAATTCATCTTGTTCTTCATCAACGAAGTGGATCAATCTCCATCAAATGATCAAATGTTACAAAGGGGTTATGAAAGGGCCAATTTCTTCACACAATTGGCACCAATTCCCCCATGGGATCAAGTGTTTGCATTTCTTAATTATGATTTCATTTCTTTCTTGTTCATTTATTCATTTTCTTTCCTATTTGAGAATTGTAGATGGATTTCATGGGGAATCTGTGTTTTATCTTGCATATGAGCTTAATAATGTGTTTATTTCTTGTATTTGTGCAATTATAGGACTGAGGTTCACAAAAGTTTTCCTAATTTAATGCCAAAGACATATTTTTTTGGATTTAGCCTTAAATTATAATTTTCTAGTCTTTGGAATATCCTGTCAAGTACTTTCAAATGATCTACTCTTATCAATGATCTAGCTATTAGATTGTTGATATAGTCTTCCATGAGAGTATATACAAATTCATGGATAATAGTCATCATTTCTTGTTGATATGTAGATCCAACATTTTTTAGCCCAAAAGGCATGAAATTCTAGAAATATGTTCCCTATGGACACGTGAAATTAGTCTTGTGTTGGTCCTTTGTTATAATTTTAATCTTATTATCCCCAGAGAAACCATCCATGAGGGATAACTTCTCATAGCCTATTGTAAGGTCCACTATCGTGTCAATGTTTGGCAAACAAAAGTCATCCTTAGGACATGCCTTATTGATATCTCTGAAGTTTGTACAAATTCGGATGCCCCTAGATGGTTTGGTTACTAGGTCTAGATTCGAAATTCAGTCTACATATTCTATGGACATGATGAATCCAACATCCAATAGTTTCTTAAATTCAACTTTGACTAGTAGAGTGATTTGTGGATGCATTTTCCTTCAAATTTTTTTGATGGGCTTAACACTTGGCTGTAATGGTAGATGATGCAATATAAGGTCTAGATCCAACCCAGGCATGTCAGCATATGACCATGAAAATTTTATCTATCTTTTTGCAAAGAAGTCCTAAAACTCTGGTTGTTTTGTCTCTATCAAAGATGCTACAAAGTATATTACCCGAGGGTTTTCTTAACTGTTTATGTTGATTTCAACTAGCTCCTCTACTAGCATGGGTGACTTATCTTGAGCAACTAGGTGAATTTTCAAAATTCTATCCTTGGGTGCCTCTAAGAGGTTTTCGCCCTTGGATTCATCCTTTATTTTTACTATTTCTTCATCTAAAGGCGTCTTTCGGTTTTCACCTAGAGACTTTTCATTTTCATCATTTTCATTGTTTTAATTTTTCTTTTCATTTTTGCGGCTAGAGGTGTGAAGAGACTCCCCAAAATATTCCATTTTATCCAAGTCAATGGTAAAGCCAGCTTTATGATCACCTCTAGGTATGCCTTCTCAAAGTCCCATGAAATCAACTATTGCTTTGTTGTTCTTGAATATGTCTAAGATGGGTGTACCTTTTTTATCCCAATCGATAAGTTGGGGATATACAAGGGCCATGTCATCATCAAAGTTATCAAATGTGGAGGCTGACAAGCTAAAGATAGAGTGGTTGACATGGTCATAGAAGTTTTGGACTAACTCCTTCTTGTTCTTTTTCCTATGGATAGGTAAATGCTCATGTGGGACTATTGTAAGGGATAGGTCATCAGAAGATGGTTTGTTAGGTTCCCAAGTGGTAGGATCAATGATTTCCCAATAATAATTCTTAAGCCATTCTTCTTTTGACAACAAATTTTTAGGATGAGGGCTAGATGAATTTGGTTGTAGAATTCTATCAAGTTCTCCAAATAAATTATCTAGGTCCATTATGCTGGTGGAGGATAGTGAATCCCATTCATATTCAGTTGAGTATTCAGTTGAGTCAAGGGAGTCATCATAAACTAGGTCTAATGGTTTGTGGGATGTTTCGACGTCTTCTAGAGCACTTACTTCCTCTTGTAGCATTGAAGAAGTACCAGGAATACCAATTCTAATTGGTTGAAACCCTAGCCTTGGGCCTTTTGGTCATGGTGAGACAATGATTGGTTTAGTCCTTCCATTTTGATGTAGTCCTAACCCACTATATCCATCATATCCATTATTTTGCATTATCATTAAGCCTTTTCCATATTTATCCTTAGATATTTGAATAGATGGTGGAGGGTATTCATTGTCCTCTTTGTACAACCAGGAAGTGATTTCATCTTGGTCTATAGCCTCTTTACTAAACTCTCCCCATTTTTTCAATGTCATTGTAGGGGGGACATGGAACATGACTATTGATTGTCTCTTGTCTGTTGTGGGTAGAGCATATCACTTAGGAGGAATTATTTGATTGGCATAATAGGATGCTTTCATATTATATTATTCAAAACCCTTATCTTGGATCTCGACCTTAGGAGTGGATGATGGTGTTTGTGATGCAATGGACTTGGTAAGAGTTGATGGATCAACGTACGGGGATAAAGTGGAGGATGAAACCTCTTGATCAACTAGAACCTATCATTGCAGTATTTCTCGTAGGATTGTGAAATAATGGAAAGGATCTGGATCACTTTCAATTGTGATCTTGGTGCCATTATGGGAATTGAAGACACTGATGGTATGTGGAAGGTATGAATTTCATAGCATGTATCCAAGGTCTACCCAACACAATGTTATACAGAAGGGTGAGATCCAAGACCTAGAAACTAGTGTCCATAAATATAGGGCCAATCCTGATAGGGTGTGTGAAAAATCCTTTAGATGATCTCTCCTCATCATCATAAGCCTTAATGACTACAATCTTAGTGGTATCCATGCATGCTTTTGAGAAACCTAATTCCTTAACCAATTTCAAGGTGCAAAGGTTCAACCCTACTCGTCTATCTACCAAGACTCATTTGACATTTTTTTGATTGATAAGAACTTCAAGGTGTAGTGGGTTTTTATGATTGGTATTCTTAGTTGAATAATATTATTGAGAGGATGTGGTGTGACGGGAATTGGTTAAGTATCCTACCATTTCTTTTAAACCATTAACATCTAAGCTGGTAGGGACAGTTGTACTTTGCAGGGTTTTATTGAGAATGACTCAATTATTGGGCGATAGGGTCAACAGTTCCAAGATGGATATTTTTGTTGGGGTCTTCCCAAACTGATCAAGTAATTTATAATTAGGCTTGGAAGACTGGGGTGGTGGCTCTGATGAAGGACCTGGAAGGATTATCTTTGTTTTTCATGTATCAAAAACACATTCAGGATGCTTCTTTATGGTAATGGCATGGATATTTTCATTTGTAGCTCAAAGGTGATTTATGATCATACCTTTTCCATAGTCATACTTGGTATCTTCATAATTGGCCGAGGTATTAGTATTAGTTCTTGAACTAGAGGCCTTTCATTTCCCATAATCATGTAATTGATCTATGAAGACCTTATGATCATTGTTTTTGGTATGTTTTTCCCCACTGAGTTCTATGGTTTTGTCTTCAACAAAGTCTTGTATAATGTTCCTCAGTTGTTGGAATTGTTGCAAGTTATGTCCCTTAGTTTTATGGTACTCATAGTAGGCATTATTATCCCACCATGAAGGTTTAAACTATCCAATATTGTATTGTTTTGGTTCCAAATATTGTATGAGTTTATGTTTAATCACTTCTTTGTAAACCATTTTGATTGGCTCCCATAAGTGTGTAAACTCATGCTTAGGAAATCTCCTTTGTGTTCAGTGTTGTTGTGAATTTTGGACAAAGTTAGTAATTTGATTAGCACTTCTAGACATTTTAGAAGAGGTATTGTAACCCCGAAGTGAAATGAAATGTCTCGCATGTAGTGTATTGGCATCAACAACACCGTCATTTTTTACATTTTTGTTTCTAGACCAAAAATTATTTTTGTCATTGGGAAAATCTTGATGTTGGACAGCTGATTTCCTACTTGGTGTCTTAATTTCCCCTTTTTCAGTTAGGCCCTTTTCAATTATAATGCCATTTTTCACCAATTCTAGGAAAGAGGTACAACAATGTACCCTTAAGTCACTTCTCAGTTTTGGATGAAGATTTTCAAGGAATATTGTGACTTTTTGTTTCTCTGGTATTTCAACTAGACAACAACTGGCTAAAATCCTCCATATTTGGAAGAAGGTGTTGAAGTTTTCTTTGTCTTCTTGCATGTTATGACACAAGGTAGCTATTGTGATTTCATTGTCTATATTGAAGAAAAAATGTTCTATAAATTTCTTAGCTAATTCACCCAATGATCTTATGTGGTATGGAAGTTTATAGAACCATTCCAATGCTATCCTGACAAGGGTTCACAAAAAGAGTCTCATAAGGTATGTGGGATCATAGGAAATACCAATGTTGTTGTGGAAAATAATTTGATGTGTTCTAGAGGGTTCCTCTTCCCATTATACTTATGAAAATTTGGTATAATGTATCTGTGTGGGAAGGGTGTCATGTATAGAGCTTTGTCAAAAGGACATGGACATAAATATTGTATTGAAATGGTTCATTTTCCTAACATGGACATATTGTCTATTTGTTGTTGGAGGGCTTGCATTTAATTTTGTAGAACATCTACCTATGTTGAAGACATGTAAGTTGTGTTGTTAGGATCAATGTAAGTGTTTTAAAATGCCATGTTTTGTAATGACTTCTGACCTGGTGTAGGAATATGTCCTAACATGATGTACTATGATGAATTCTTATTTGGCATGGGTATATGTCCTAAATTTATTGCTCCTATTTGTGGAATATTAGTATTGGTGTTGATATATGAGATAGGTTGTGTCGTGTTTACATAAATTTTAGGTCTTTTAATTTTGTTGTTTGTGAAAAAAGGGTTTGGTGAGGATGCCCCTGTAGTGAATTATAAGACTAGGTTTATACCATATGGTTTTGTGTGTACAGTTGAGGCAATTTGAGTGGGTATGTGAGATGGTATTTTTGTAGTAATTTGAGTAATGGAGACACTCGATGTCACAGTTTTTTTTGGTTGAGTATATTTTTTTAAGGTGTGAATGTCAAATCTTGGTGGTAGTGTGGCACCTTCTACTATAAAATTTACCAAATTTCTTTGGGGATAGTTTTCCAAACACTCATCCATAAAAGATGTGAATTCATGATCTTGAATAGTAGTGTCTACATCTTCTACTTGGATATCTCTGTGTGTGTCTCTAGTGACATTTTTTCTAACATGGCTTTATGAGGTCTAGATGATGTCTCTGGTGGTAAGTTTGAAAAGGGATTGATGAGGTCCTGTGGATCAGCCATTCCTCTATGTTTATTTCTAGACCTTGTTCCAACCATGAAATTTTTTTCTCAAAGTGGGGGATGCAAAACTATGTCTAGAAATGATATGACCTAGTCTATTTTTTTGGGATTTTCTGGATATAAAGAATGTCACTAAAATTATGGATTTCTAAAATGACTTATGCTAGGATGACAACATGCAAAGTTTTGAGTAGACTATGGTGGTAAATGATTCTAAGAGGATATAACCCAGCACCTATGGAATAATCCAAAGCTATGATGTAATATTACCAAGGAACTTGATGTAGGACAAGGACAAACTGATAAGGTAAAATTCCAAACTAGACTAATGAGCTGGAAGGATTCACTAGTAAGACAAAAGTTACTAGGTTCAATGATAATGACAATCAAAGCATGAACTTATCCAATAATACAATTTTTTTTCCTATTCTAAGATATGAAAATTCCTATGAGGTAACTAAGTTTGGAAACTAAGATGGCTATGACTAAAACTTAAATGACACCTAAACAATGCAAGGATTTTGAGAAATTTTCCAGTTTCTATCCAAGGTTGATCGTAAGAAATAGAGGTGAAAATGATAGTTGTTTTCAGACTGTGATTGCAATTTTGAGATTTATGTTGACAATCAAATGTGGTTCACTTTGTAGATGTGTTTCTAGAATTGATAGATGCATTGAAGGTTTCAAATGTGGATAACTGATGAAATTTTGTCTTGATTGTTGATAGACAATTGTGACTTACGTAGATAGATGTGGATTAACTTATAAAAAATGTGACTCACTATTTAGATGCAACTCTCTAATCAGATGCAACTCTCTAATCAGATGCCCTATGAAAACTAACTTTGTTGACAGACACATGTGGTTTTTTGTTTAACATTTGTGACTCGTAATGACACATGCAGTTTTAAATTTGATAGTTGTGACTTACTAATTAGTTGTGGTTTTTTGGTGAATGATAATATAAATTGACTCCATTTTTTTACCATATTTTTGAAAATAAAGAATACAATCACAAAAGACAAAGTGTTTTAAGTTTTGATGTGTATGAATCTATTAAAACCAGAAGACATGTACAATTCCTAAGGCTGGCAGTGACAATATTTACTAAGTTCTCAATGGGGTTTCCCCAGCTACGTATATTCAAGGTGAATGACTAGTAGCTTGACCCCACAGGCTCCCCTCCATAGTACACACTTCTTGGGGCAGGAAATCTATAGTACCCATGAACTCCCCATGGCATAATTTTCATCTCTACAAGAACCGTATACATATGAGATGACTTCATAGATCTGACCTGCCGCACTAGTAAATAGAAGGATTTTGGCTTAACTATGAAAAAATTTGTATTTTTAGTTTGGACACCTGTTCAAAAGGCCACATGATAGGAAATATCATCTCAATCTACAAATTTTATGCTCTTTAGGTTTTGACACACCACAAGGGTACTGGGGAATCAATATCTAGTTCGTAGGAGCTCCTGTAATGCAAAATTTCCTCAACATTAGAATTTCTATACCAGTTGGGAGTAGCTTGGTGAAAAATTTAGTCACCAGTTTGAGTCGTGTTGCTTAGTCTTAACCACCAACATAGGCCCAATTTCTAGAATTATTAACCATTTATCTTACACCTAGGATTGCGCAAATGTGCAAGGGGAGAGGATACTACGATTTACCTAATCATGGTTCTAACCTAAACAATTATAGACATGAAAGACTATAGTTAATTTTAAGCCCAAAATACAAATTTTCTAACCTACCAAGAAATAATTTTTTAAATTAAAAGCCTTCGACCTAGGTTCTGCATACAAATTGTCAATAGTTTTAATCATTTGTCTTCGTCACAAGGTTTTGAAAGAAAACAATTTAGTATTTTTTTTTCTCAAATTTATCTTCGTTGGTCATCCTATAGAAAATAAGTTTTGAATGTTTTATGTCTTCTACACTATGTCCTACAAACACTATGTTATCCTCCTAAAAACACGTTATAAATCAAAGATTAGCTAAAATAAGATCAAAAAGAAAAAACATAAAATAAAAATTCAAACATTAAATGTTACCAGGGAGATGCATCGTTTAATAATGTAGATGCATTGTGGTTTTCATTAGTCAGTTGCATCACCGAAAGCTGCAAGTGTGTCGGGTTTTTTCATATGCATATCAATATTTTTTAGTTGCGTTTCGCGATTACAGTTGCATTGTTTCATCAGTCAGATGCGTCATTTCATATGATACCTACAAAAAAATAAAAATAAAAAGACTACAGATTGTGAAGATGGATGACTTGACATCAGGTTCACCAAATGTAACATAGATAAATAACTCTGCAGGAAAAGATTAATTAAATCTAATAAAGAAGCATTAATTTAAATTAAACAACAAAGCACAAAGGAATAAACTTTAAAAAATAATTAAAATAATCTCACTGAATATCAAAAAACTCCTTCAAATTATTTTGATTGTCCTTCTCCATTTTTCTGTGATACTATTCTTTCCCTTAGATTTTTAGTAAGTGTGCAAGTATAGCATTGAAGTATGTGATTATAGAAATATATCGAAGATTAACAAGTCTCTTCCAAAATTATATTGATTTTGGGAGGAAGAATAATGACAAAAGCCAGGTCAATTTATAGAAATTCAATTTTCAAACAATCGGCTCAGATTCAAAATAGAGATCAACGATCGAGATTGATGAATGCCATGCGATTTAGATTTGTGTGATTTAGAATGTGAGCTAAGAAAGTCTACAGGATAAATATTAAATTAAATAATAATTTGATCTGGTGTTGAGACTATTCGAAAATTGAAAGAATAAGAGTTGAAGATTAAATAAATAATTTAATCTTTAGATAAAAGTGTTTGAAAATAGAAGAATAAGACTTTTAATGAAAAGGATAAAGATATAATTTGGACAATGATCTATTTGAATGAACACATGAATTAATTAATTAAATAAATATATTTAATTAATAAATATGTTCATGCAAGAGAATTAGACTGATTGATTCAAATAGATCTCGATTCAGGTGATGAGTGAATAATTAGATAAGTAGGTGATAGAAGAATGTGACAAAAATAATTATTATTATGAATTAAATGTTTATTTAATTCAACATTCAAATTTTAAGGATTAAATTAAATAAATAATGATTTATTTAATTGACAGTTGAAAAGGTTAATTGAATAATTAAATAATTCGAAATGAATATTTAATTATAGTCTAAATATGATAAAAGTTAAATTAAATAATAAATTATTTAATTCAGAAAGATAATTAATTAACTAGGGACGTAATTAAACAAATAAGATTTATTTAATTAATCAAGGTTGAATAAAGGCCATAATGAATTAATTAAATAATAAAGGTTATTTAATTAATAGAAGAAAGATGTGTTTAGAAAATAATTAAATAATTAAGAGTATTTAATCATGACCAAGGACATGAGAATTATGTCAAAAATGGTACTTGTAGGTCTAGACCAATTTTTAGTGTCTACAAAAGCCATATGAAAAAATATCCCAAATTACGGGGTTTGTTAACAATCACATTGATTGAATTGCACCATGAACATTGTCACGCGAAACATCCTTGTTCTCCCATGCCAAATGAAGAAATTTGCAACCGAGGGCAGTAACAAATAAACATCAAAGTAACTTTGCAACTTAATGCATGTACAACAACACAAAATTAAACAAGTTCAACATCTTTATATTTCCAGATGGAAAATATATATATATATATAGTTGTGTGTATGTAGATCAACACAAACACATGCACACATATATGAAAATATATGTGTATGTGTATTTTGATTTATGAATACTAATATATGTGTGTCTGTGTGTGTTTGTGTGTACATGTGAATTCCATTTTATACTAGGATATATTCGAGTTATATCTAAAAATAACTTCAAGTTATATTCAATAATTCTCATCATCCTTGGATATATGAGGAACGTGCAAAGAATTTCAATCAATACTCTATAGTATGGAGAGATATTAGTAGAGAATAATAATTGTGAATGTCAATTGCTACTTTCCCTCTTATTTAGTAATTTGATTTTGACAATTCAATGCATTCAATTTGGTTGTTGTGTGCCAAATTTGAATTTTTTTAGGGATGGTCCGATCATTTGAATTTTTAGTTTCTATTTATTTAGGATTTTATGTTCAAATGAATGAACTTTGCATTATAATTTTATTTCATGTTTATTAGGGGAGCCTTATATAATTATCTTTTTCTGCATTTTCATATACAAAATGGTTTCAATAGCTAACTTCATATAACATTAACTCATGAAGAGTAATACAAGATCAATATGTATTCTTATGTGTTCAGGTGCCAACCTAAACTTCATAATAAATAAAATTAGTAGACAAATTCATTACATGCAAACATAAGCATAAATGCATACATTCATAGAAACATATGCATACATATACAAAGAAACATAAACATACCTACCTGTACTTCACAAAGCATAAAATACCCAATATGCTTCATGTTGATCACGATGTTAGCTGCACAGCAACGGTCTAGATAAATCCTCACAAATAGACTACAATAACCTATCTTTACTTGAAATATTGAACTAGAACAACCTATATCTTTAGGCTAACTCGGCTTAATCCCAAGGCTTGTTTAATTCAGTTCTTGACCATACTATGTTCACATCAGGGTTCATTGTGACAGTGTTATTAAATAACAAGGGGTAAATGGTAATTTTTGGTTCTATAAGGAATCATAAGGTTTGGTGAAATATATTCTTGGGATGATCAACAAACAATTTCATAAAATTGACAAATATGCAATAATATTCCATGAATATGAAAAAAATTTGCTATCCCTTAAGTAGATTTAGCTTAAAGTATCTAGCAATATAATGGAAATAAAATATTTAAAATAAATTTCCATTCATTCATCTATTTTTTTCGGTACATTTTTTAAAATTTAAACATCTAATCTAAAACAAAGAATTAAAAATACTTGAAAAGTAAAAGAGATCTTGGGTGTTATCTACGTGCATGCCCCAATAATTATCCAAATCAAAGCAAACCACTCTATACTTCACTAGATTGCTTCATAGTTAGGCATAGAATGGTGTGATATTTTAAATAAGGGGGGTTTAATTTGGACAACAGGTTGGTTTTGTATGCACCCCTAAACGGTGTAACATACAATCTTTTCTAGTGGAACAAACAACCATCTAAAAAATATAATAGTTGATAGCTTTAAAATTATCTTCAATATTGATCGTTCTATGTGCATACAAGTTTTTAATCTAGAATGATTTAGAAAATAGGAAAAAAGAACAAAATTTAAAGAATTTTTAGCTCTTCTAACATCCACAAATTTTGAACTTAACTTAGACTTAAAGATCTTTCGGTCTTTTATACGAACAAGAAACAAGGAAGATAAGAAAAAATGAGAGGAATCCTAGGGAAAAATCATGACAAGGCACGTGGAATATGACAACTGGAAAGATAATTGCTAAAAAAATCAATAGATGCCAACCTTCTATAAAATATTGATATCTTTCTGGTCTTTAATCTTCTTATTATTGCCAAGATAATAACTTGAATTCATATAGTATATAGGAACTTTCCCATACATTCAAAATGATTGCTTTATCCTCTTGTTCCTACATTTTGGTTCTGTCTCACAATTTCTACTCTCGGGAATGGGTTACCCCAGAGGTTGGTGATCTCTTTCATTGCATGCATAATACCAGGATTCCCAGCTTTCTAAAAAAGTCAAGCTCCTCCACATATAACTTCTCAGAATGCATCACCCGATCTAGATATGATTCTATCCTTGATCTAAATTTTCTTGACTATCCACATGCGAATGTTGCAGTATAATCTACTTCTCATGTAATTAAAAATTCCACATTTGATCCAATTTAAAGCATTCATAAAACTCTCATGAAAACAAAATCATTAATCATTAATTTAAACCATCATAAATATCATTCTTTTAAAATATCATATTCTTGCATAACTATTTCATTTAAGTTAGGTTCTCGGACCTTCAGACCTTCAAAAAACATTAAAAATTTACATTTAAACTTAACATTGTTACCCGATACCCAATACCAACCAATTTTCTCAAACCTCAAATTTTGCTTAAACTTGAATTTTATTGGAGCTTCTCTCCCATACTATAATGTTATTCTCAAAAAATTTCATTAACATTTTTACATTTTTGGCTTCTTGGTACTCAATTCCCAGTACTTGATACTCTTAAATCATGAAATACTTAGAAAAAAATCTTTTAACTTTTACCTTTTGGTGATCTCCTCAACTAGCCAACACCTGCCATATGTAAGCATTAGTTTTCACTTGGGTCCTCAAGCTTTATAGTCTTGGGGAATTTTGTGAGACCACACAACACTTTCACTAAAACCAAAAATTACTATTTTAATTGAATGGGATTTGATCAAACCCCCTTAGATAGAACCTCACTATTTTTAAACCATACCTATAATGGAGTCTCCTCTACACCTATCAAAATGTCGATAAAAACCCACTTTTGATTTACCTTTTGGGCGTTCAAATGAATTTATTTAAAATTTATATTTTGTAAGTATGTAGTCCTTACTATAATCTCTCCAAAAAGTATAAATTTAAATATATTTAATTTTGTTAATATATTTATATTTTATTTCTTGTGAATGTAGGTTTTTAACGAAATATCAAGCTATCTTTTTTGCACATGCCAAAAAAATACTAGATTATAAAAAAAATCTAAAAAATATCTAGGTTCTTCATATTGATGTGTTGTTAGAAACACAAGGGAAGACAACTGAGAGGGGGGGTGGTGAATCAATTGTCATATAAATTCAAACTTATTAAATTTATTAACCCCTATTCTCATATCTAATAATTAAACATGAAAAGAAAAACCATCACCACATCAAAAACACACATAAAACCAATATTTTTTCATGGAAACCCTATTCGGGGAAAAGCCATGGTGGAGGTTAATCCACAAGTTTATACCCTGTTAAAATTATAAGAAGAATAAATTGGGAATGCACTTGTATTCAGGCACACTATCTTATAGAAACATTCAAATTAGATTCATCTGAAGATTTTGAACTAAGAAAATAGAATTTGTTAATGCTTGATTACAGTTTCAGTTAAGCACATGAACACTTCTTCACTCTTCTTCACTCTTCTTCACACTCTACTTTTCCTTCAAAATATTTAGAACATTATTCATTCCCATGCCCATGTTATCTCATATTCAAATGAAGAAACTGTTGGTGTTTTTTCTTGTACACTAGGTTTATCTCCTAATCTACCTATGGAATTGCAAATTTCCAATCAAGGGTAGCTCGGAGGACCTAGACCAACTGATGAGGATTTTAATATTAACAATAACCTCCTACACTTTGGGATCTGCAAGATCCAGGAGGGTGATCGCAATAATGTATTTATGATCTCTGCACCAAACTCATAAACAACTTATTAATCATTCACAGCCAATCCCATAAATAGCTCAACAAAATTAAATACTACTACAGTGAATCAGCCATTCACCAGTAATATTAAATACTTGGAGCATGAGATGATTACAACATTATTTCATAACTTATGATAGTCATTTTAATTGCAAATTGGCGGCAAGCCCTAATTCAAGACATATAGAAACAAAGTTTCATAAACTCATACAATTTAGATTAGTGCCATATACCATTGGGGATTCAAGTTTACAAACATTCAGAAACTAACAATAGATTTAAATACATAACATATATGATCCCTGGAAATATTGCATTACAACTTTGTCAATCCCTATCCCAGCCCAATACTTCTTACCAAATACCTCTATAAGCATAACCATCTATGATTCCATCCAAGCATTTTAATTAATTCTTTGAATTAAAGCCAAAATGGAAAACATACTCATCATAACAATGAGATGAACATCATAATCCTTTATTATTCTATTCAAAACTATGATATGTCTATATACAGGAGAGACAAGAGCTTGAGATATAACATCATAGCTCAAATGCTATTACTGTTATGAACATCAAAATTTCATAAACATAAAACCCATTGCAAGAAAACCCCAAAACTAAATTTCCTTAACATTCAAAAGCAAAATTCTTACAATCTGTTCTGCAACTATACCTAGACTCGATCTTCAAAAATATTGAACTTGCCAACCCCTACTTCTGGCCTTAAAATACTTCTTATAGAAAATGAAAGAGCAAACAAGCATCGGGCCAGAAGTTACACATGTCATCAATTAATAGGACCACCATGTGCCCACTCAAAACTATGATTAAAATTACTAAGTTCTAGAGCATCTTCCCGTTGATTTCATCCATTACACAATAGCTATCGCACTTGTTACATCTCAAAACCTATGCCCAATGTTGTCGTGGAATCGAAACCATACTTAGTTACACTATAACCACTGAGCTGTTAATTGCCGGTAGTAAATACCATTTCAATCCTCTTCGATTAAGAATTTATCTAGCCAAATTTTATATTCTTCATCCATGGGCCAATTAAAATTCACCACTTCTATCACCCTATTATTATAAGGTGTGAATTTCACCGCAACCTGGTTGGATTGTCTTTCAAATGACTCCAAAAACATGCTAGTATTAATTATTTTATCTATACTGCTTACTAACAAGTCATGATCTGAGTCATCACAAATCAATTTTATTTGTGCACTGATGACCTCATCTACCCTTTCTTGCCATTGTTTTAGTGTCTTAATGTTTCCTTGTGCATCTAATATATCAGGGAAAAAAAGTATCATTCCAATCATCAAAACTTTTTACCAGTTCTCCAATTTTCTTACTCAAGTCATCAGGTAGGGCCTGGAATCCCTTCAATGATTTCACAAAACTTTGAGTAGGCTTTAATAAATGAGGCCTATTATTTGCATCAAACCATGAAGCCTTAAACATAATGTATAGATCCATGGCACGAGGGATCCACTTCTCAACCAGGGGTAAAACCACATCCCGATCCCTATTAATATTTTGTAATCCAACCAAAAATTAAGAATATAAAGAATGAGCAGATGACAGCCTAAAATTAACCTTCTCATTTAAATGCCTCAACACGGTGTCAACCAACTCATTATGTTTATCCATGGCATCATTCTCACTCGCCTTTAGGGCAGCCTACAATTCAGTGATCCTATTCATCATCTACTTATTGGTAGGACCTGCAGAATACTCTATTTCCTCTTCAACTGGCTCTGGTACAATGCTAGGAGTGGGTGCCTGAATTGGGGATCTAGGAGTAGAAATAATTGGGATAGTAGGGGGTAATGACCCTGAAGTAGTAGGTAGCTCTCTAACAATAGGAGCATTGGAAGATTCTCCCACCTGCCCATATCTTAACCTATCTACTTCAGATTGTAGCTCGACATTTCTTTGTTGCATTTTACTATATTCCCCAATTATTACATTATACTTTTCCATCAGGCTCTTCCCTTCAGCCTCTTCTCTTTCTACTGTCTTTTGGGCCAATTTGGCCACATTTGTGTCTAGCTTGTGGCTTCTGTTGCTAATGTTTTAGAAGCCCTTTTGATAATGAGACCACCTCTTAAATTTGGGCTAATATCTGTCACATTTGGTTTTCTGCCCTGAGGTGCCAAAGCCCATATGGCCAGTGTCTCATACTCCTCACTAAAGGCAGAGTCTTGTAGGGATGCCTTGACTTCTTCTTCACTACTTTGCATAGGATGCTTGGACTGCATAATAGCATTGAAATCCACATCATCAGCTATGTCCCACTCAAGGACGAGTAAGACACCAACCCAAGTTACAAGTTTCCTTCCTTCCTTAGGAGTGATGTTTTTGAATTGCTCCATCAATTCAGGTTTTACTTCATCATCATTCTCCTAGTCTAACCTATCAGGTCTTAACTCCCTCCTACTCTTGCATCTATCCTGATACTCTTCTAATTTCATTCTCCAAATAAATTACAAGAACACAAGGGTTTTCACGAAGGCATCATCATCCAGGAATGCCTTGCAAGCATCCATCCTAGCATCCTATACATATTTCCCTTTTATATCCATGTCAGTGAGCACCAATTGTGCTGATCTAGGAGGAGAGGGCATACCAACCTGCATTTCCTGGTCAGTTATGACTATTTCATCCATCAGAACCTCTAGTCATTCTTCAATCCTTCGTCTCTTAGGGCTTGGCTCTGATGACAGCTCCATAGGATCATCTCTCAGTGGTGAATCCAAATCTAGAATTTTTATCCCTCCAGGCTTCTTGACCCCATGACCTGGCAATGACGATGTCTTGATTATTTGCTTCCCCTTTCTATCCCCTACCTCTATATCACTGCTATCATTTCTCCTCCTCCTGTATAGAGACCTATCCACTGATGGCTAATAAGTTGGCCTTGTTTCCTCAAGCCTCACATCTGACTCCTGAATCCCTAAATCTAATTCTAAATTGGCTTTCTTTGTCCTCAAGAATTCATGATTTCTTTGAAATTTCTCATAAAAAAATCAATTCTTTTATGAAATGGAGTAAACTCCATCAATGGATCATACCTTGGATCCAGTTTATGTACCATGGCCTACACTTTCTCATAAGCAATCCATTTTTCCTTATTCTATTCTTTCTAGTTCAGATCAAATTCATTTCTAATGAAATCTTCAGGGAAGTTGAAAACATGAGTAAGTTTGCCACCTTTAATCTTCTGCCTAAATAAGGAAAAGAATCCCTTAGGGTCATGTTGTCTCCTCGATCCATTCTTCAAATGGTACTCATCAAAATATTGGTCAAAATGAACCCATCCTCCCTTAGAAAATACAAAATCAGAGACAACAGTGTAATCAGGGAACATAGTCCCTTTTCCTCTTCCTATCAAATTCTCTTCGTGAATGCATCCTAATTGCCACATGAGCTCTACAAATCCCATCCTTGATGGTACATTATATGGGTGAATGTGAGGAGCTCCCTCGAAACCATAAACTCTCAAAACAGTGCTTACAGGCTAAAGAATAATGTCACCCAAATTGTGGCACACTTTCAAATCAGGTCTCCTTATTTTGGGTTTGAGGAAATCATGAAAATCGTTAGGAATTCTTGGCACATTCACCATCAATCTATCCCTAAGCCTAGAGGCAAACCAGTTATCAGATTGTACAAAATTGGCACCTCCCTTTTTACAAGAGAGGTCTGCACTCCAAGCCTGCACCAGTAATTTCTCTCCATTCTCCTCTCGCTTCAGCTCCATTTTCTCTAAGAAGAAGTCAAAATTCTCATACAAAAACATGTGCATTAATAATGAGTACCAAAAGAAAGAAGTACCAGAATCTCCATTATGCAACTTCAACAAACCCTCATGTATCCTTTCAGCAAGGAAAGAAGCATAGTCATAAATTACAAAAAAATTAGGATGTTGAATCTGAGCCCCCATGAACATATAGGCGATGGGCATCACAGTGTTAGGGTTGAAACCAATGATTTTGCAAAGTGAATAGAATGTTGCCAAGAAATGATCAGCAAAACAACTTAACTTGAAAGGCTCCCGGTCTGCTGGGCTGATGTGAATTGTTGAGTTACCTGCCTTGGAAGGATGAGGGGGAAGCAACCTTGATCTAAAAAGAGGTTGAGATTTTGCATATTCTTGCTTCATCTCCTCAAAGTCAATTCGAACCAGAAATGAGCTATAATCACTTAAATAAAAAACCTAATGAATTGTATCAACATTCACATTCAGTAGAACACCGCCATCATTATCCTTGATAATCTGTGTGACAGGGTCATATCGTGTAGCTACTGCCCTAAGTAGGTCAACATCTAGAAACACATTTGGTACCACAAGCTTTCCCATGTCATATCTGAAACTATTTGAAAAAGGATAAGACACATTTCGTTGCCCATACCATCTCCTAAACATTTGCAAACCCATCACAGGCACTCTAGCATCTGCAATATTATAATTCTTACATCTCAATCCCTCACCTAGGGCTGTCCCATTCATTAAGACCAAACCTTTCTTCTTGTCATTTATTGATAAAGGGAATTGGTCAAGGAAATCATCATATAGATTCCTGTGTATATAATCAATATGGCCAGAATGTTGCTTTGGTGGCACCATTTTAACAACAAGGGCTTCTTTAAAAGAACAAATTTGTAAACAAACGAAGACTACCCAGAACGGAAATACAATAGGAACTTGCAATTTCTCACAATCCAGAAGAAACAGTAACCCCAAAACTATAATCAAGATAATCAATGATAACACAATGCAACCCTTTTCTTGAATCACATTCAAATAGAGATAGTGGTAAGAAAATCAACTCATGGAATTCGCACCTTGCAGAAAAAATTCAAACCCGTGCTAAAATCACTTTGAAAAATTCTATCTCTGGCTCTGGATCACTTCGCAAACACTTGAATGTCTTTATGGCAATGAGAGTATGAAATTAAGTACTTAGAAATGATGAAAATGGCTAAGTAGATGTCTCATCCACCATTAAAGCTTACTTGTGTGCCACGCCAATGACTTCAATCACATTCAATGCAAGTTGAAATCCCCGCCGTCGATTTCTTGTTTTTGTTAGAGCATCGAACGCTATCTTCAAAAGTATGACAACATTTTCATGTCACTACCAAGGGCCCACCATAAAATGCAGTGCCAAAAGAATACACATGGCACTCACCCACTATATCATGATCACTAAGCCCCTCTTGGTTTAGGATCACATGATAGTGGGCAACCGTTGATCTCCACCATCTATGATCACAACATACAAAATAGGAGGTAGCACCAACATCTATCTGTCAGACAACTTTTCCATGAAGATTAAGACATCGTCGTTGATTATAAGCACGTGCATTTCTCATGTAGTTAAATAACCCACTTAATAGTGTTCTAAAGATCGATGCAAAAATTAAGCACTTTATTCATTCCCTTCAGCACCGGCCACCTAGGACACGTGGCGCCCGCCTGTGATATCGCGATCGCCGAATAGCTAGTGGTGATGTCATCGCAGGATGGCGGGCAACGGTCAAGATCAACCTCAAGAAGATCGATGGTCAGTAAAATAACCTCTGCAACAATTAAAATACTTAGAAGAAAATAAGGGGAAAGGGACACCGCCTAGGGCAATGACAGTTGATGACTCAAGGTTTTTTTTAAAGAATAAGGCACAAACCTACCTAGACTTAGGTAAATAAAAGGGTTGGGCAAAAAAAATTTCATTTGATATTAAAAGGGGCCATGCCTAGACGATTACATAGGACATAAGTTGTTCTTAAGACCCTCTCCAAAAAGGTAATGATGAAAAAGACCCAACCCAACAATAGAACATCAAGGTCTCATGGAAGCAAGGCAGAACTCCATCTTCAGGTACCCTTCGAATAACAAGACAAACCATTAATAAGGGAAAACAAAGGATTTAAAATTGAGGCTCCATCAGTGGCTCCAGTTGGGGACATTCATTCCACTGGAATGAAGCGAGAATAACAAAATCTCAGGTAGAGCAGACCAGTTGCAGAGACAACCAAAAGGGTAAATAGAGAAGAAAAAACCCACGAAAACCAAGATCAACAACAAAATTATGTACAAACCTAAACATACTATTCATGGAAAAAAAGTACCTCAATTAAAGTACAACTTCAAGAATTGTCCATGAACTAGCAATTCAAGAATATCACCAATCATTTCTTGGAGAAAGTATGAATCCTCACCCCACTTGTCATTTATCAAGAATGGGCCTAGCCAAATCGCATCAAATTTACCATGTTTCCCCTTGTCTTCCAACCTGGAATTCCACATCAAGACCATATCTCCCCTCTAGAAATTTCTTGCAATTGTCCTCCTGTCATACAAATTTTTTACCTGCAACTGTAATTTGGCATTTCTTATTTGAGTTTCCCTTCTAGTTTCATCTAGCTCTATGAGGGCTTCCACTCTCAGTTTCATCTCATCATCTATCTCATTATCATACATCTGGACAAACCTATACATTTCCATGAGGTTATTTTGGGACAACCTTCCATTTATCCCATATAATAAATCAAATGGGGCACATCCTATTGCTCTCTTCACAGTCACCCTATCTGCCCAGATTGCTAATTTTAGTTTGGAATCCCATACCTTCTTGTTTTGATCTAGGATCCTCTTGATAATCTTCATCAAGCTTTTATTGCTTGATTTTGCTTGTCAATTTCCTTGTGGGTGGTAAGGTGATGAATAAGAAGTTTGGATGCCATATTTTTCACAAAATTCCACGTATTCCTTAGATTTAAAACACATTGCATTATTTGATACAATCCTTTAAGGACATCCAAATCTAGTCACTATATTATTCATTAATAAGTCAATTACCACCTTACTAGTTGCTTTCTTTGTTGGAATTGCTTTCACCCACTTGGTAAAGTAATTAGTGGCCACCAATATCCATGAATGACCCCCACTTGATTTGCAAGCTATCTCCCGTATAAATTCAATACATCATTGCTCAAATGGAGATTGAACTGCAACTAGTTTTAAAGGTAGGTTACCAGAAAAATTTAACTTACCAGAGAAATGCTGACAGGCATCACATTTCTTCACGAACTGATATGTATCCCTGAAAGATGGTTGGCCACTAGAATCCAATTCTCATTATTTTGTGTGCAGTAGTTTTGGCCATATAATGCCCTCCACAAACTCCGCTATGCATTTCATTCAGAAGTTCTTTAGCTTGATCCTGATCTACACATTTCAGCATAACACCTTCCCCATTTCTCCACCAGAGTTTTCCTATTATGATAACATACTTGATCGCATGTAATTTCAATGTCCATTTTTCATTCTCACTCAACTCATCAGGACATTTCATCTTTTGCAAATAATAAATCAAACCCTTATACCAGTCAAAGTGCTCCATATCACATATGTGTGATCTCTCCTCTTCTTCAAGAAAATTTATCTGATTAACTTCTAGATTACTTTGGGTCATAAGCTTGGCCAATCCTTGTCCCCTCACTAACTTAGTAATCTGAATTTCAATGTTGAATTCTTGGATCCTATTAATCCATCTACACATCCTTCCTGACACTTCTTGTTGCGTAAAGATGTCTTTTACAGTAGCATTGGGCACATAGGTGATTATGGTAGCTCCAATTAAATAGGTCCTAAAAGCTTTTATTGCTTTTACTAGTGCATATGCCTGTTTTTCATATATGTCATAATTGAGTTCTGCCACCTGTAGGGATTTTCTAAAAAAGGATATAGGTTGCTGAAAACCTTCAACATTCTTTTGTAATAACACAACTGCAATGGTGTGGAAGGAAGTGAATGAGAAAATCTGCAAATGTTTGGAAAAATCAGGGGTTTTCAACATAGGTGCTTCTTTGAGAGCTTGCTTAATATCATGGAAAGCTTGGGTTGATGCTTCTTCCCACTCGAGCTTGGCCCCTTTCCTAATCATCTTAGAAATAGGGTGAATTATTTTAGAAAAGTTTGTGACAAATCTTCTTAAGAAATTGATTTTCCAGAAAAAGGAATGGATTCCCTTAACACTTCGGGGTTGCAAGACCTTGTCTATTCCATCTACCCTCTCTGGATCAATTTTAACCCCATCCTTAGAAACAATATGCCCCAACAACTTTCCTTCCCTCACTCCAAAAGTGCACTTATTGGGATTTAGGGAAATACCATATTCCAATGCCCTAATGAATATTTTCTCTAGATGTTCACAATTATCATCCTCTTTCTTGGAATATAGTGTTAAATCATCCTGATAAATTACCAAGAACAAATTAATGAAATTTGAAAATGCCACATCCATAGCTCTCTGAAAATTAGCTCCTACATTTGTTAAACCAAAAGGCATTCTTACATATACATAAGTCCCCCAAGGTGTAGTGAAATATGTCTTAAATTGTTCAGATTCCTTAACCATGACTTGGTTATAACCAGAAAACCCATCCATCATGGACATTAATTCATGACCTGATACCCTTTGTAACATAGTCTCCATATTCGGTAATGGATAGTTATCCTTTAATGAAGACACATTCAAATTTGTGAAATCCACACATAATCTAATGTCTCCATTCTTCTTCCTCACACGTACCAAATTAGACACCCAAGATGAATGTCTAATTGGTTTGATAATTCCTGCATCTCTTAACTTAGTGAGTTCTTGCATTTTTGGAGCCAAGGTGGGATTAATAGGTCTTTGCTTTTGCCTAAAAGGTTTAGCATCACTACTCAAAGGAATCTCATGTTGAAAAAAATCTTGGCTATAAGCCTTAAGATCCTCATAAGACCAAGCAAACACGTGCCTGAATTTTCTTAACAAGTCAATCAACATCTTTCTCACCTTTGGTGACAATTTCTTTCCAATATACAGTTTCTTTGGTGATGCATCAGTCCCTAGGTTCACTTCCTCCAAGTCATTAGGATGAGGTACAACACGATTAGCCTTAACTCTATCCTAGTTATCAAACAACCTTTCAAGGACAACTAAACCCTTAGCAATTGTGTTAGTTTTTAACTGAATAACTTCATTTCCAAACACAGTATCCCTAGCATCAATGTTTTCAAAAAAGGCTCCAAAATCTATTTCTTGTGTTTCATACTCATCCACACAATTAAAAAATTTCAATATATCATCATCACTATCAAAAACCTGCCAGTTCTTGATATTATCAGAAACAGATGGTATATTTTGCACTTCAACCTTTGAAATTTCAGCATAAGTCATGTCATCCGACCTCAATGCAATATTTTCCAACAAATCTGCTACCTTATTGTGACCCCTTTCCATCCAGTTTATCCAAAAAGCATCAAAACTCTCCAATTCATCTCACACAACATTTTTTGATTGTCTCAACCTTTTATTCTTTGACATATATAGGGACTTGACTTGGGAGATCACAAGCTCCAAATCTCCAACCACTTTGAGCTTCTTGATCCCATTTTTTTGAGCCAACCATAATCCTAACAACAATGCTTCATATTCAGCTATATTGTTAGTGCATTCAAATAGTAGGGTAAAAGAGAATTTGAAAGTTTTACCACTTGGTGACCTCAACAACACACCTGCACCAAATCCTTCCTTGGAATTTGCACCATCAAAAAACATAGTCCACAAATCATCACATTCTAATAGACTTTCAACTTCAGTATCAATTAGTGCAACAAGCTTATCATAGTTATTAGGGGGTTCCTCAGCCTTGAACTCATTTATGCCATAGTCAATAAAACATGTCAAATCCTCAATCAGGCTATGCTCAATCATATGAGGCACCTTTGATTCTCTTTCAATCTTGAAATTTTTTCCCTCAATGAAAAAGGTAGCAAATGACAGGTCACATTGCATGTTTCCCCCCATTGAGGCACTCCATTTTCATGACAATAGCATTCCAAAATGGGGGGGAATGTCTGCAACTAAAACAATCGTGGCCAGAACCCTATCAGGATATTGGGTAAGCACATAAGGGAGAGCCTTGATGGTCCCAATAATAGGAACCTCTCTTGAATCCAATGCATAACATTTTCCCTGAGTAGTATCAACTGTCAAGCCCATTGCTTCCATAATCTTTACTAGCATAACATTATTTGATGCCCCTGAGTCTATCATGCAATTTCTCAAATTTTTCCCATTGATTTTAACACTTAAGAAAAAAGGTGTGATGTTCTCCAAACACATATTAATAGAATTCCCTAGGTATACCGGGGTAATTTGAGTTACAATTTCCTCTAGCTCTTTCACTTCTATTTCTTCCTTTTTCCTAGTTTCTTTACAATTTCCTTGTTCCAATTTATCATTAGGAATTCCAGTGATCAAGGCTATTGTCTTTTCTCTATGCTCATCTATTCTCATCATCTCGAGCCATGGTACAGTAACCTTAACTTGGGATAGTACTTGAAATATATCCACAAGTGTATATTTGGGAAAATTAGGAATCTTACCAGCATTAGCCTCGTTCCTCTCCCTTTGTTTTTTTCCTTCAAGTTTCTTTTTCTTTTCCTCTGGGAATACTTCAACAAACTTGGTAGTCACTTTGGTTTTTACCGATAGAGGATTAGCATCTTCACTAGGCCTTTGGATCTCAGTCTTCTTGGCCCATATCTTGTCAGATTTGACATCCTTGATTTTGAAAACATCATTTTTAATATCTTCTTTGATATCCTTTCTTTTACCTTTATGTTCCATAATGAAAAGACTAGCAGGCTTGCCTTGTTCACCACCCACAATCCTATTCCTTAACTATAATATACTTCTCATTTGAGCAGCCATCTCTTCAGTTAATTGGGAAATTTCATCTTCTGATGGTCTTCATAAGGATACTGGATCCTCAGCCTGTTCCATATTGCAAGCATGGTGGTTAAACTCGCCTTCTTCATCAAAAAAAACCTGTTGATGGTATAATTCATTCTTCTATCGTTGATGATTCACATCAACCTCTTGCACTTCCTCATCAGAAGAAAACTCAATCTCATCAATATATGATCGGGCCATACAACAATCTACATCATTTTGCTCAAAATCAAAAGTATGCTGATGAACATCCTCTTCCTTTTCTTTTACAACAAGCAACTGGGCAACACCACAAAATTTTTGATCATGTGGGTGTTCACTTACCACACACCATGGTCTATCTCGTGCCAAATTTACAGAATGCTTATGCAAAGAATCTGGTATTTGCTGATCAATTTTAGGCTTCCGGACAGGTAATATGGGTTTTCCATCCTTCCAATTTGTGTTGTAGGGATAATTTTGCAATCTAGGAGGTTTATCATTTTTATTATACTGCTGCTTGTCACCTCCAAGACCCTTCTCTTGATTGGAAATAGTATATTTGATATCCTTCAAAGTGCTAAGGACCTTATAACATTTATCATCATCTTTAATGATTGCAATGGAGGTTTTCTCAGTTCTATCTCTAGGATTCTTCAAAAGAGTAGGCTCTTCCCTCCTACCACATTTACCAGAAGCTCTTCTATTACTTTCAATATTAATAGTTGCTCTAAAAGAATCCATCATGGTTCGAGGATCCTTATCTCGGAGAAGATATGCCATTTTAGCATCAAAAGAATTGAAATAATTAGTCAAGCAAACATTTTCATCAAGCCTCATTACTTGAAACAATTTATACCTGGCCTTTTGGAATCTAAGGTTAAATTTTGTTGTAGGCTCATTAGCCAATCTTTTTATAGTATTGAACTCATTTAACATAAAACTAGCATTTGTTTTGTCACCATACTGTTCTTTAAAGCATTTTTCAAACTCCTCCCATGAACCAATGCTGGCATTTGGTAGACCCCTATACCAATTCCTTGCATCTTTTTTCAAGGATTGGACAAATAATTTCATGACTACATATTCATGTTCTACCTCATAATCATTTAACATATCCATGAAACCTTTCAAATGTTCTTTAGTTTAAAAGGCATTATTCCCAGCAAATTTGTTCATCTTTTCCCTTAACTCATCAGGAATAGGATTTGGGTACCCTGGAATACCATCAAAGAGTAGTTGTCTATATCTTTCCAATTGTATAGGCCTCCTTTGCAATGACCCATAAATTTTCTAAGCTTTAGAACCATCTTGATGTGAATTAATCAGCTTGGTGGCCTAAATCCTTGGGCCATAATTACTTGTGATATTCTCCTGACTAGGTTTAGGATCAATTTTCAAAATCTCTTGATGACCTGATGAAGTTGTGGCTTGTGCTACCCCATCTAGATTTGTCATTCTTAGGAAACGTATTTTCCTTCTTTTCTCTGCATTTGCAGCCTCAATTTCGGTCCTCTCTAATTCTTCTGCTAAGGCCTCCCCTTCCCTTCTAACCTTTTCTAAGGTAGTTTCTATGTGTGATGATACATGTGGGAGGGGATCTTTCTTAGGCTGGTGGGAAACCATCCTTTCAGTTATTTTTATTCCTTCAACTTTCTATTTTCCCTTGTCCACAACAGGTTTAGGATTTGAATTATCTAATTGTGACTTAATAGGGTCCAAGGGTGTTGGGTCTATAGGCTCTGGTTGAGCTTTAGATTGAACTTCAAGATCCTCTTTAGACACTGGCTTAACTCCCTTATCAACAATTTGTTGCACAATAGGACCCTCCTCTTCTAGGTCTGGTCCATTTCGGTTCAGGGGTTTCATTTTCGCCAATTGTCTCATCAATCTATCCCTTTCAATGATGGAATTCACCAATTTTGTTTCCTTTTCTTTATCTTTCTTTATCCTAAGCTCAGCCTTATTTTTTATTTCTCTTCTTAAAGAATTAATATCCCCAAAAACATCTTCAAGGTTAGGCAAAGTTATGTCAGAACTTGATGTCTCACTCAAATCTATCAGATTTGTGTCTTCCTATCTAAATAATAAAGGTGTCCCATCATCTTCAGTGGGAGGAGGAGGCACATCTTTGGTGCATTATCTGTGATGGCTTGGACTTCTAGTCCTATTTCTTCTCTCAGTATATTGGACACTAACGGGCCCTTTATTATGACACGTTACATCTTCTTGGACTGGTGTATTAAATAATGCATCAAAAAATCCACAACTATCTGATTCAGAATGTCTAGATACATGTTCAAAAGTTTCAAGGATAGGTTGTAATGGCTTACTTGTACCTTGATATACAAGATTCTGGGATGTAGGAGCAACGTTGTTATTCTCTGATTTATTCTTTATCCAATCTTCTTTTTTTAAGGAATTTCACCTTCCAACTTGGATTTTGGATGATTCTTCATGAATGACCTAGTATTTTTCATTCCTCTATGTGTGTCCAAAGATATTTCAACTTATATAAAACTTCAAATAAAGTGCACACTAGTGCAGATACTGTCAGAGTCGCCACCCAATTATCTTAGGAATATTCATTATTCAAAACACATGATAATACTTTAAAAGATCCTCATGAATTATCGTACTAACAATGTACAAGAAACTTTGCACGAGGTATATGCAATTCTTGAATTAACAAACTTGATCTAGATAAAAGAAACACAACGCCGAGGGCTCAACCATCAAATCTCAGAGATACTATGATGGACTCCATGCAAAATGGATAACTGACCCACTGACAAGAAGCATTTCTAGCTAGTTCCCTAGTAGAGTCACCATTTTGTTGGAGTTTTTTCTTGTTAACCAAGTTTATCTTCTAATCTACCTATGGAATTGCTAATTTCCAATCAAGGGTAGCTTGGAGGACCTGGACCAACTAATGAGGATTTTAATATTAATAATAACCTCCTATGCTTTGTGCTCTACAAGACCTAGGAGGGTGATCCCAATAATGTATTTATGATCTCTACACCAAACTCATAGACAAATTATTAATCATTCACAGATAATCCCATAAATAGCTCAAAAAAATGAAATACTACTAGCGTGAATCGGCCCTTCACCAGTAATATTAAATACTTGGAGCATGAGATGATTACAACATTATTTCATAACTTATGATAGTCATTTTAATTGCAAGTTGGTGGAAAGCCCTAAGTCAAGACATACAGAAACAAAGTTTCATAAACTCATACAATTTAGATCAATGCCATATACCATTGGGGAGTCAAGTTTAAAAACATTCAGAAACTAACAATAGATTTAAATACATAACATATATGATCCTTAACAATATTGCATTACAACTTTGTCAATCCCTTTCCTAGCCCAATACTTCTTACCAAATCCCTCTATAAACATACCCATTTATGATTCCATCCAAGCATTTTAATTAATTCTTTGAATTAAAGCCAAAACGGAAAACATACTCATCATAACAATGAGATGAACATCATAATCCTTGACTATTCTATTCAAAATTATGATATGTCTGTATACAGGAGAGACAAGTGCTTGAGATATAACATCATAGCTCAAATGCTAGTACTGTTATGAACATCAAAATTTCATAAACATAAAACCCATTACAAGAAAACCCCAAAACTAAATTGCCTTAACATTCACTCAATCTGTTCTGCAACTATACCTAGACTCGACCCTCAAAAATATCTGACTTGCCAACCCCTACTTCTAGCCTTCAAACCCTTCTTATAGAAAATGAAGGAACAAACAAGCATCGGGCCAGAAGTTACACGTCATCAATTAATAGGACCACCATGTGCCCACTCAAAACTATGATTAAAATTACCAAGTCCTGGAGCATCTTCCTGTTGATTTCATCCATTACGCAATAGCTTCCATGCTTGTTACATCTCAAAATCTAAGCCCAAAGCCAGCATGGAATCCAAACCATAATTAGTTGCACTATAACCACTGAGTTGTTAATTGTCGATAGTAAATATCATTTCACTCCTCTTCGGTTAAGTATTTTTCTACCCAAATTTGATATTCTTCATCTATGGGCCGATTAAAATTCACCACTTCTATCACCCTATTATTATAAGGTGTGAATTTCACCGCAACCTAGTTGGCTTCTCTTTCAAATGACTCCAAGAACATGCTAGTATTAATTATTTTATCCATACTACTTACTAACAAGTCATAATCTGAGTCATCACAAATCAATTTTATTTGTGCACTGATGACCTCATCTACCCTTTCTTGCCATTGTTGTAGTGTCTTAATGTTTCCTTGTGCATCTAATATATCAAGCAAAAAATTATGATTCCAATAATCAAAACTTTTTACCAGTTCTCCAATTTTTTTACTCAAGTCATCAAGTAGGGCCTGGAATCCCTTCAATGATTTCACAAAACTTTGAGTAGGCTTTAATAATCGAGGCTTGTTATTTACATCAAACCTGGAAGTCTTAAACATAATGTCTAAATCCATGGCACGAGGTATCCACTTCTCAACTAGGGGTCAAACCACATCCCAATCCCTATTAATATTTTACTATCTACCCAAAAATAAAGAATATAAAGAATGAATAGATGGTAGCCTAGAATAAACATTCTCATTTAAATCCCTCAACACAGTGTCAACCAGCTCATTATGTTTAGCGATGGCATCATTCTCACTCGCCTTTAGGCCAGCCTACAATTCAATGATCCTATTCATCATCTTCTTTTTGGTAGGATCTGCAGAATACTCCATTTCCTCTTCAACTAGCTCTGGTACAATGCTAGGAGTAGTTGCCTGAATTGGGATAGTAGGGGGTAATGACCCCGAAGTATTAGGTAGATCTCTAACAATAGGACCATTGGAAGATTCTTCCACCTACCCATATCCTAACCTATCTACTTCAGACAGTAGCTTGACATTTCTTTGTTGCATTTTACTATATTCCCCAATTATTACATTATACTTTTCGATCAGGCTCTTCCTTTCAGCCTCTTCTCTTTCTACTTTCTTTTGGGCCAATTTGGCCACATTCAGTGTCAAGCTTGTGGCTTCTGTTGTTGATGTTTCATAAGCTCTTTTGATAATGAGCCCACCTCTTAAATTTGGGCTAATATCTATCACATTTGGTTTTTTGCCCTGAGGTACCAGAGCCCATATGGCCAATGTCTGCTACTCCTCACTAAAGCCAAAGTCTTGTAGGGCTACCTTTACTTCTTCTTCACTACTTTGCATAGGATGCTTGGACTGCATAATAGAATTGAATGCCACAGCATCATCTATGTCCCACTCAGGGAGGAGTAAGACACTAGCCTGAGTTACAAGTTTCCTTCCTTCCTCAGGAGTAATGAATTGCTCCATCAATTCAGCTTTTACTTCATCATCATTCTCCTGGTCTGACCTATCAGGTCTTGACTCCCTCTAGCTCTTGCATCTGTCCTAGTACTCTTCTAATTTCATTCTCCAAATCAATTACAAGATCACAAGGGTTTTCACAAAGGCATCATCATCCAGGGATGCCTTGCAAGCCTCCATCCTAGCATCTTGTAAATATTGCCCTTTTATATCCATGTCAGTGAGCACCAATTGTGCTGATCTAGGAGGAGAGGGGATACCAACTTGCATTTCCTAGTCAGTTATGACTATTTCATCCATCAGAACCTCTAGTCATTCTTCCATCCTTTGCCTCTTAGGAATTGGCTCTAATGATAGCTCCAAAGGATCATCTCTCGATGGTGAATCCAAATCCATAATTTTTATCCCTCTAGGCTTCTTCAACCCATGACCCGACAGTGATGATGTCTTGATTATTTGCTTCCCCTTTCTATCTCCTACCTCTATATCACTGCTATCATCTCTCCTCCTCCTGTATAGAGGCTTATCAACTAATGGCTAATAAGTTGGCCTTGTTTCCTCGGGCCTCACATCTGAATTCCAAATCCCAAAATCTAATTCTAAATTGGCTTTCTTGGTCCTTAGGATATTCATGATTTCTTTGAAATTGCTCATCAAAAAATCAATTCTTTTATGAAATGGAGTAAACTCCATCAATGGATCATACCTTGGATCAAATTTATGTACCATGGCCAGCATTTTCTCATTAGTAATCCATTTTTCCTTATTCAATTCGTGCTAGTTCAAATCAAATTCATTTCTAACTAAATCTTTAGGGAAGTTGAAAACATGAGTAAATTTGTCACCTTTAATCTTCTGCCTAAATAAGGCAAAGAATCCCTCAGGGTCATGTTGTCTCCTCGATCCATTCTTCAAATGGTACTCATCAAAATATCAGTCAAAATGAACCCACCCTCCCTTAGAAAATACAAAATCAGAGACAATAGTGTAATCAGGGAAAAAAGTCCCTTTTCCTCTTCCTGATAAATTCTCTTCATGAATGTAGCCTAATTACCACATGACCTCTGCAAATCCCATCCTTGATGGTGCATTATATGGGAGAATGTGAGGAGCTCCCTCGAAACCATAAACCCTCAAAACAGTGCTTACAGGGTAAAGAATAATGTCACCTCAATTGTGGCACACTTTCAAATCAGATCTCCTTATTTTGGGTTAGAGGAAATCGTGCAAATCCTCAGGAATTCTTGGCACATTCACTATCAATTTAGCGCTAAGCCTAGAGGCAAAGCAGTTATCAAATTGTACAAAACTGGCACCTCCCTTGTTACAAGACAGGTCTGCACTCCAAGACAACACTAGTAATATCTCTCCATTCACCTCTCGCTTCAGCTCCATTTTCTCTAAGAAGAAGTTAGCATTCTCATACAAAAACATGTGCATTAATAATGAGTACCAAAAGAAAGGAGTACTAGAATCTCCATTATGCAACTTCAACAAACCCTCATGTATCCTTTCAGCAAGGAAAGAAGCATAGTCATAAATTACAAAAAAATTAGGATGTTGAATCTGAGCCCCCATGAACATATAGGCGATGGGCATCATAGTGTTAGGGTTGAAACCAACGATTTGGAAAAGTGAATAGAACATTGCCAAGAAATGATCAGCAAAACAACTTAACTTGAAAGGCTCCCGATCTGTTGGGCTGATGTGAATTGTGGAGTTGCCTGCCCTGGAAAGATGAGGGGGAAGCAAACTTGATCTAAAAAGAGTTTGAGATCTAGCATATTCTTGCTTCATCTCCTCAAAGTCAATTCGAACCAGAAATGAGCTATATTCACTTAAATCAAAAACCTGATGAATTGTATCAGCATTCACATTCAGTAGAACACTGCCATCATTATCCTTGATAATCAATGTGACAGGGTCATATCGTGCAACTACTACCCTAAGTAGGTCAACATCTACAAACACATTCGGTACCACAAGCTTTCCCATGTCATATCTCAAACTATTTAATAAAGGATGAGACACATTTTGTTGCCCATACCTTCTCCTAAACATTTACAAACCCATCACAGGCACTCTGGCATCTGCAATATTATAATTCTTACATCTCAATCCCTCACCTAGGGCTGTCCCATTCATTAAGATCAAACCTTTCTTCCTATCATTTGTTGATAAAGGGAATTGGTCAAGGAAATCATCATATAGATTCCTGTGTATATAATTAATATGGCCAGAATGTTGCTTTTGTGGTGCCATTTTAAAAACTAGGGCTTCTTTAAAAAAATAAATTCATAAACAAATGAAGACTACCCAGAATGGAAATACAACAAGAACTTGCAATTTCTCACAATCTAGAAGAAACAGTAACCCCAGAACTATAATCAAGAGAATCACTGATAAACAATGCAACCCTTTTCTTGAATCACATTCAAACAGAGATAGTGGTGAGAAAATCAACTCATGAAATTCGTGCCTCACAGAAAAAATTCAAACCCGTGCTGAAATCGCTTTGAAAAATTCTATCTCTAGCTCTGGATCTCTTCGCAGACACTTGAATATATTTATGGCAATGAAGGTATGAAATTAAGTACTCAGAAATGATGAAAATGGCTAAGTAGACATCTCATCCACCATTAAATCTTACTTGTGTGCCGTGCCAATGGCTTCAATCACATTCAATGCAAGTTTAAATCCCTATCATTGATTTCTTGTTTCTATCAGAGCATCGAACGACTATCTTCAAAAGTCTGGCAACATTTCCATGTCACTACCAAGGGCCCACCATAAAACTCAAACCAAAATAATACATGTGGCACTTGCCCGTGATATCATGATCACTAAACCCCTCTTGGTTTAGGATCACGCGATAGCGGGTAACCGTTGATCTCCACAATCTGGGATCACAACATACAAAATAGGAGGTAGCACCAACATCTATCTGTTGAACAACTTTTCCATCAAGATTAAGACATCATCGTTGATTATAAGCATGTGCATTTCTCATGTAGTTAAGTAACCCTCTTAATAATGTTCTAAAGTTCAATGCATAAATTAAGAACTTTATTCATTCGCTTAAGCACCGGCCACCTAGGACACATGGCCCCCGCCCGTGATATCGCGATTGCCGAACAGCCAGCGGTGATATCATCGTGGGATGGGGAGCAATGGTCAGGATCAACCTCAAGAAGATCGGTGGTCGGTAAAATAACCCCTACAAAATATTAAAATACTTAGAAGAAAATAAGGGGAAAGGGACAGTGCCTAGGGCAACGACAGTCGATGACTCAAGGTTGTGTTTAAAGGATAAGGCACGGACCAACCCAAACTTAGGTAAATAAAAGGGTTGGGTGAATTTTTTTTCATTTTATATTAAAAGGCGTCATTCCTAGATGATTGCATAGGACATAAGTTGTTCTTAAGACCCTCTCCAAAAAGGTAACAACGAAAATGACCCAACCCAACAATAGAACATCAAGGTGTCATGGAAGCAAGGCAAAACTCCGTCTTTAGGTACCCTCTGAATAACAAGACAAACCATTAATAAGGGAAAACCAAGGATTTAAAATTGAGGCTCCATTAGAAACAATTGCTTATATATATCTGCAACAAGGAATTACATCGTTACATGTCAGCTTCAACAAAATAAGAAGATGAATATAAATTGTCGACCCAAAAAAATAAAGATTATTAATGTGAATCTACCAAGGTTAGCCACAATATAGTGAAGACCCAAAATAATATCCTCAAGCACAAAACACCTTCAAATAATTATTCCTCGAAGATCCACAACATACTACAATCACCCTATCGGCCATGAACTTGAAAAACATGAACACGCAAGAGGAAATCATCGATTTGAGCACAAAGATCAATGCAAACATGTAACACAGATAAAGCAAAATCTGGAAAAATCCACAAACACCACGAGAGCATTTTCAATAGCTTAGATTACCAAAATCACATTATCTTCTTTTAGACCAGCTACAGTAACAGAATAAATGTCAGAACAAAGAAACTCATAACTTGCTCAAATATTCATCTGAACCTCTAAAACTTTTGGTGGATAAACTAGATACAACTGAAAACAAACCCTTTTATCCACAACTTCTCACCATCAACATACTGAAATTTCCATCATACTAATCTTCACTACTTCAGAGACAACCTGCGACATATTTTATTACAATTTTCTCAATATCCTCGACATATATAGTCTTAAAGATATTAATGCTAATAGTGTTGACATCAATTAAAACCACATATCAGAAACACAACCACAACATTAGACAATATCTTCCTTTGGAATTGATGGAAACACATGATGTGAAAAACATCATCAACGCAACTAACTTCAACACTTACGCTACCTTAGGTTCTGACTCTTTTCTCATGACTTCTCCTTAGATAATTCCTAGTTTTCACATTTCTCTTCTATCCCTTTTACATCAATGAAAAAGGTACACACAAGCTTTGAACCACATATCTGAATCAACTAACTACTCCCCGTGAGTAGTAGCCAGCACAACATGAAGTTGAATCAAGATATGACTGTGAAATGGATGGAATGATGCAAGTCATTGCATCTTAATTATGATTAGGATGGGTAATCACCCCTAACTTCCCTCTGAGATACTCAAAAGTATCCTTAGGAAATGGCATGATAGATATGTCTACATTTTTTTCCTTAGTAGGCAAATAATCCAATTTTACTTCCTTTTCACTCACCTTCTCTCTCAAAAAATGAAACTTGATAGATATATGCTTGGTCTTTGAAAGCAGCACTAGATTCTTAGGAATGTTAATTACACTTGAATTATCACATAATATAGAAATAGGCTTATCATACATAACTCTGATATCTTTCAACATTTGTTTCATCCACAATACTTGAGTATAATTATTAGCAACAACAATGTATTATGCCTATTAAGTAGATAGAGAAATGACATTCTTCTTTTTACTTAACTAGGAAATCGTCTTCTTTTTGAAGAAAAATGTGCCACCGCTAGTACTTTTCCTATCATTCCCATCTCCTACCCAATCAACATCATTAAATTCACTCAAAGTAAGATCATCATCTTTAGGATACCACATGCCAAAATCAATTGTTCCCTTCAAGTATCTTAAAATTATCCTCACAACAGTCACACAAGATTCCTTAGGATTGGCTTGAAATCTTGGAACAATACATACAAAATTCATGATATCAGGTCTAGTTTGAGTCAAATAAAGCAATCCACCAATCATTCATGTGTATCTAGTCTGCTTTTACTTTGAAGAATCATCATTTGTTGTCAACTTACATCTGATCACCATGGGTGTGCCAACTAGATTTGAATCTTACATACCAAACTTATTTATCAATTATTTCACATATGTGGACTGAGTAATTTGCAATCCAAAAAGGAATTTCATCTCTCTAATCATTGACATCTCAAACTCATTTTGCATCTCATCAACAAAATTCATGTACAAACCATCATCTCCTCCAAATATGATATCATCAACAAAGACCTCCACAATCAAATCTTTATCATCATCAATCTTAAAATACTCATTACTATCAACAATACCTTTTTTAAATCCAAGATTTAGAAAATACTTGTCCAATTTGGCATACCAAGCTCTAAGGGCTTGCTTGATTCCATACAATGCTTTATTCAACTGAAAAAACATATCTCCCTGACCAATCAATTCAAATCCATCAGGTTTCTCAACATACACCACTTCTTCCAATTCGCCATTTAGAAATGATGACTTGACATCCATATAATAAATCTTGTAGTTTTTGTAAGAAAAATAAGAAAGAAACAGTCTCATAGCTTCAATTCTATAAACAGGGGAAAAAATATCTTCAAAGTCAAATCCCTCCATCTAAGAATATCCTTTACACACCAACCTCTCTTTGTTTCTAGCAAATTCACCTTGCTCATTCAACTTGTTTCTACAGACCCATTTAGTTCCAATTACATCTTTATCCTTAGTTCTAAGAACAAGATTCCATGTTTCATTCTTCTCAATTTTTTGTAGTTCTTGTTTCATTGCTTCCATCCAATGTTCATCTTTTCATACTTAATTTACATTATTATGCCCAGTCTTTGAAATCAAACAATATTCTTCTGCAATTCTTCTCCTAGTCTATACACCTTTGTTCTTATCACTTATAATCTTATTTTGTGAATGATTTAATCTAACATACCTTTGAGTCTTATGATTTTCTTGAACTTTAGGCTCTTGTGATCTCTCTTCTTCAATTTCACTAGTTTCTCCTTCCTCTTGATCTTCTTGATTCACCAGAATGATCTTAACTTGATTTGAAGTCCGACCTTTGTTTCCTTTGTTTGTACTATCATTCTAATAATCATAATCATATCCATAGATTATGGATGGTCTAGCAATGTCTTCATCAACCTTAACATTTGCACTTTCAACCATTTTCCAAAAATATCTTATTGTAGCACTAGTAGGCCTTAATCTTAGTAGAATAACCATGAAAGATTCCTTCATCGCTCCTATCATCAAAATTTCCTATATATTCATCTCTTCTGATATACAATTTAATCCCAAATATTTTGAAATATCTAACAATAGGCTTATGACCAGACCATATCTAAAAAGAGGTCTTACCAGTATCACCTTTTATTCGTACCCAGTTGAGGATATAAACAACAATACTCACAAATTATCTCCAATAGACATGAGGAACATTCCCTTCTAGCATCATAGTCCTAGCAGTATCTTGAACTGTCATATTCTTCCTTTCCACAACTCCATTTTGGTGAGGGGTCCATGGTGTAGATAATTCTCTCTTTATCCCATGCACTTCACAAAAAAAATTACTCATTCGAAGTGAATTCACCACCTCTATCCGATATCAGACACTTAATCTTCAGACTTTTCTTTGTCTCAACCATAGCCTTACAGATCTCGAACTTCTCTAGAGCTTCAGATTTGTCCCTTAAGATTGTAACCCACATCATCCTAGAATAATCATCAATAAAAAACATTAAATACATGTAACCTTGTAAACTTATAACTCTAGAAGGACCACACAAGTCAAAATGCACAAGCTCCACTAATTCATTTGAACAATGTTATTTTCTCTAAAATGAAATTCTAGTTTTCTTTGCTAGCTAACATTTCTTGCATATGGAATCAGAAGAATTTACAAACTTTCTAAGATATCTCACTACCCAAGTAGAGCTTATCTTGATAATATTTTCAAATTTTACATGAAACAATTTCGTATGCCACAACCAAATTTCATCAACTTGAGCAATTAGACAAATTTTACTAGCAATATTCAAGTGAAAGATGTTACCTTTTTTTTGTACCTGAAGCAATCACATTTCTGGAACTTCCCAATATTCTACACTTTCCATCCATGAAATGAAGATTGTATCCCTTATCCACCATCTATCTTACAATCAAATATTATTCTTCAAACCTTCAATGTATAGGACATCATCAGTATTATCTTACCATCAAGAAAAAAGCATCCTCTTCAATGAGTTTTACCACCACCATTATACTTTTCCAGGCTTACAAAATTTATTTTATCATCTATGATGTGATGAGAACATCCACTATCAATTACCCATTCATCCTTCTCTTCAACTCAAGAAGTTAGGGATTTCTCCACATTTGTACAACTAGTAGATTTAGTAGACATAGGATTATTTTCCTTGATAGCAATAAACACAAACTCATCTTCATGTACATTCCCTTTACCAAATTCATCATTTGTCACACCTTCATTAGCAACATAATAAAAATTCCTTTGAAATTTAGGCTTGTAGGTCTTGAATTAGGAACTCTTTCCTGACACCTAGATGCAAAATGACCTAACTTATTGCAAGAACAAAATTTAATCGAAAATTTTTCTTTATACTTACATTTTCCTCTAGCTTCTCTTTTGAGAATAAGTACTTCAATCTCATCCATTTCTCTCTCTTCTTCTTCAAAATGTCTCATTTCTTCCTCATACTTTTTAGTAAAGGGAGAGGTAGGTAGAGAGGGAAGGAGAGAGGGAGGGATAGGGGGGAGAGATGGAAGGAGGGAGAGAGATGGAGAGAGTGGTGAGATAGATATTAGAAAGGTAAGGAGAGAATGAGAAATATAGATAAAGAGAGAGAAGGAGGTTGGAGGGAGGGAGGGAGAGGTAGAAAGGGATAAATGATACATAGAGAGGGAAAGAGGGAAATTGGGATAGAGAGAATGGTGATTTAGAGAGGAGAGAGTGATAGGGAAGGAGGGAAAGTGGGAGAAAGAGAATGGTAATTTATAGAGGAGGGGGTGATAGGTAGGGATAGAGATAATGGTGAGATAGAGAGGAGAGATTGAGATACAAAGAGAGGGATGGAGAGACAAAGAGAGAGGTAGGTAGAGGAAGGGATAGGAAGGGATAGGATATATAGAAAGTACAGAGGGAAAGAGGTATGGAAGGAGAAATAAGTGAGATAGAGAGGGATGGAGAGAGAGAGTAAAGGTGGGAGAGGTAGGTATGGAGAGGGAAAGAGAGAGGATAGATAGAGAGTAGAGAGGGGAGGGAGGGAGGGAGAGGTATGAAGGGAGATAGAGGCGTGTGAGTGAGAGAGAGAGAGAGTGGTGAGATAGAGAAAAGGAGCAATTGAGAGAGAAAGAGGGGGGATGGAGGGATGGAAAATAGTGAGAGAGATTGGAAGGAGAGACAAAACAAACGGGAGGGAGGGTGGGGTCAAGAGACAGAAGGAGATGAGAGATAGAGAGAAGTAGAGAGGGAAGGAGGGTGAGAGGGAGGGAGTTTTAGTGATGCAGATATAGGTTTGTGTGAGAGAGAGAGAGATAGAGAGAATGGTGAGATAGAGAGGGGAGAGTGAGAGGGAGGGAGAGAGAATTATGAGATAGAGAGGAGAGAGTTAGAGAGAAAGAGGGTGAAGAGAGGGATATAGAGTGAGAGAGATGTAGGTAGAGGGAGGGAGTAAAGAGATAAAGAGTAGAGAGGCAAAGAGGTAGGGAGAGAGATATAAGTTAGATACAAAGTGATGGAGGGAGAGGTAGGTAAATAGAGAGAGGGGGGAGATAAATATAAGTAGAGAGGGAAGGAGATGTAGAGAGAGAAGAGATAAAGAGAAGTAGAGAGGGGAGGAAGGGAGGTATATGTAGAGAGGAGATAGAGGGGGGTGTGAGAGAGAGAGAGGGGAGAGAGGGAGGAAGGGAGATAGAGTGAGAGGAGAGATAGAGAGTAGAGAGAAGGAGAGAGTGAGAGAGAAAGATGATACAACTTGTTGACTACTAAAATTAGACCTCCTGATTACTAAAATTTTACTAAGTCTATTTTTTTGAGATCTTGCAAACACTATAATTTTCATTATAACACCTAGAGATCTAAAATCACTCTCAAACATATTGACTATATACATGAAATATAACTTAAAGTATAATAAAGTAAATCTCCATATGTAAATGTCAACTTATACTTAAATGTTTATTTAATCTATATATTTTCTCTAGGAGAGAAAGAGAAAATGACAGAGTTTAGAAAAATGCATTCCAAAAGTCATTGTAAAAAGAAAGGGAACTCACACTTGTTCATTCATTGTAAGACTCAAGTCATTTGGAGTTGGCGAGCACCAAATTTTGTGCTCTCCAAATTTGATGAGGGCAATATAGCCTATTGCAGTTTTTTTTTGCAATTTGGCACAAAAATTATGTCACATATCCATGCACTTACCCTAATAGATATTTTTGATGGAGAGAAAAGTAGATAGGTAAGGAGGAAGGTGGAAATATTGAGAGAGAAGGAGGGGGAGAGAGAAATTTTTATAGAGGGATAGGTTAGATAGCGATAATTAGAGTGAAAAGGTGGGTGAAAGGAAGTGAGAGGGAGAGAGAGGGGGAGAAAGAGAGGTGAGATAGATAGAAGTAGAAAGGGAAGGAGAGAGAGGGGGAGAAAGAGAGGTGAGATAGATAGAAGTAGAAAGGGAAGGAGAGAGAGGGGGAGATTAAGAAAATTAGACAAGGAGGGAGGGATGGAGATATAGGTGAGATAGAGATAACTAGAGAGGGAAGTAGAGAGAGAGGGAAGCAGAGAGTGAGAGAGAAAGAGGGTAGAGAGAGGGAGAGAGGGATAGGTATGTATAGACAGAGGTGATATAGAGAGTAAAGAGATATATATAGAGATAAAAGGAGTGGGAGGGAGATATAGAAATGTAGAGAGGGAATGAGGAAGGGAGATAGATATTGGAGAGAGGAGAGAGAGATGGGCATGTAGATATGTAGTTCTTGAACTGAAGGAAGAAATTGTCAAATAAAGGGATAGATATAGTGAGAGAGAGAGAGGTTTAGAGAATAAGAGATGAAAATGAGTGACATAAAGAAAGAAAGATGAAATTTGACCTTCTGATTACTAAAATTTGACTACGTCTAAATTTTTTAAGATCTTCCAAAAACTAGAATTTGTATTATAACTCTTGGAGATCTGAAACCACTCTTAAACATCCTTCTTATATACATGAAATATAACTTGAAGTATAAGAAATTAAATGTCCATATGTATATGTCAACTTATACTTAAATTTTAATTTCATGTATATAGTTTTCTTGATATAAAAAAATAAAATCAAAGAGTTTAGAAACATGCATTTTAAAATTCATGAATGACATTTGGCACTCACCAAATTTAGTGCTAGTGAAATGAAGCAACCCATTTGGCACATACCAAATTTGGTGAGCGCCAAATTTGGTGTGTCCCAAATAGGTTGCATTGGTAAATACCAATCTAATGGGTTTTATTTTGCATTAGGCATCCAAACCTTTGGTTTGGACAACCATTTCATGAAAAAGATGTGACTTTTTGAAAGGGTGCTAGATTTCTTCATATTTTTGTCTCTGCTCCCCGTCTCATTTGCACGTGTTTCAATGCAATTTTATAAAAGAAATGTGATAGTGTTAACCTCTCTCTTAGCTATCTAAACATATAATTATTATTTTTATTTAGATTTAGTTAAGTTTTTGATCCATGGCTTCTATTGTAAATGCGTTCATTTTTGGTGAAAAACCAACATGTGCTAGTTTTAGGATAGATTTTTACTCATTCATCGAAACATGGAAAAAATTACATTTTTTGAAACTAGAATCCATTCTACACATGATGAAAAAAAAATCAATTTTTGATAGTTTTCAAAAATTTAGGTGGGAGCGCGCTCAAATTTAGTTTTTTAGAATATGTCCACTTTGAAAAATAATAAAATATTATATATTCATTTAAAAAAATTATCCAAAAGAACAAGGGTAAACTTCATGGTGTTAGCTAATTTCTCACTATTGGGATTTTTAAAATTCTAAAAAAAAGGTTAATAAAAGAGGGGGGAGCCCTTAGGTGCTATCTTGTTTTTTTTATAAAAATAGGACCTTTTTTGGGGTACCCCCCCTTTCTGAGACCCTTAATGTTCATTAAGTTGAAAAAAAATTAGTATCTTAGAAACTAGACTCAGAGCACCTCAACTTTTTTTCTTGCTGCATCTTGAAATTTTGAGCTTAAATATCTTTATTTCCTCGTGCAAATCAAATTTTGTTGATTTCAGAAAAAAAAAGTGGCATCTTAAGGGCGAAAATTGTGTCATAGATCCATGCACTTACCCATTACCTATCTCACTTCTCTCTCTCCCCTTCCCTCTCTACACTCTTTCTCTCTATCTCACCTCTCTCTCCCTACCTATCCCTCCCTCCTCTCTCTTATCTCTCTCACCTCTTTCTCTGCATCCCTACCTCTTCCTCCCTCTCTCCTTACCTCTATACCTCTCTTTATCTCCTCCTCCCTCTATCTACCTATACCTCTCTCTATGTTTTTCTCACTTCTCTCTCAATCCCTACCTCTCCCTATATATCTCCTTTCATTTCTAATTCTCTCTACCTAGTTGTCCCTCAATAACTATTTCTCTCTCCCTCCTTGCCTCCTCTCTCTCAATATCTCCACCTTATTTCCCTATGTACTTCTCGCTATATCACTTATCTATATCTCTATCCTCCCTATCTACTATCTCTATCTCTCCCTCCCTCCCCCTCTTTTTATCTCTCCCTCTCCCTCTTTCTATCTCTCATTTTCCTCTCTCTACCTATCTCTCTCTCTCTCCTTCTATTTACCTTAACTATCCATCTTTACCTATCCCTCCCTCTCTCTCTCTTCCACCAAATTTAACTCTACATCTCTCTATCTAACCTACCCCTATATACCTATTTCTCTCCCCCTCTATTTTTTCCTCTCTCAATCTCTCTACATTCCTCCTTACATCTCTACTTCTCTCTATCACCTCTCTCTCTCCCCCCCTTCCCTCTTTACTTTATTTCTCTCTATCGCACCTCTCTCTCCCTAAATATCCCTCCCTCCCTCCTCTATCTCTATCTCACCTATCTTTACCTCCCTTCATAACTCTTCTTCCCTCTCTCCTCCCCTCTCCACTTCCCTTTATCTCCCCCACGCTCTCCTTACCTACCTCTCTCTCTCTCTTTGCACTTTGTCACCTCTCTCTCAATCCTTATCTCTCCCTCGATCCCTACCTCTCCCTCCATCTCTCCTTCCATATCCACTTATCTATAGCTCCTCTTCCTCTTTCTACCTACCTCTCTCTCTCCATCCCTACCTCTCCCTCCATCTCTCCTTCGCTCTCTACTTCTCTCTACCTACCTATCCCTCTATATCTCATTCTCTCTCTCTCCCTCTCTCAATCTCCCCACCTTCCTTCTTCTCTCTCTCACTTCTTCCTCCTTCCCCCTCTACTTTGATTCTATCTCAACTCTCTCTACCTATATATATATCCATCTATCCCTCCCTCATCTTTCTATCTCTCATCTCCCTACATCTCCCCTCTACCTCTCTCTGTCTTTGTCTCAGATATTCCTATCTCTCTCCCCTATAACCTTAACCCTTAAAACCCTTCACCCTATATCATTAACCATATACCCTCTACCTCTCTCCCACTCCCTCTCTCTCTTTCTCTCTCTTTCTCTCTCTCTCTAGTCTCGCCCTCTTACTCCCTCTCCCTCTCCCTCTCCCAAGAATCTCTCTCTCTCTCACTCACTCCTATGTCTCTCCATACTACCCTTAACCCTTAAACCATCTACCCTCTATTTGTCTCCCACTTTCTCCCTCTCTCTCTCTCTCAAGACTCTCCCTCTCTCATGTCTCTCTCTCTTATTCACTCGCTCTATATCTCTCCCCTTTACCCTCTGAACCCTAAAATCTTAGCCCTCTACCCTCTCTCTCTCTCTCAACCCTCTCCCTCCTACAACCTATTCCTCTCTCAAGTAACTCTCACTCACTCACTCACTCCTATGTCTATCCCCTCTACCCTTATCCCTCTACCCTTAAACCCTCTACCCTTAACCCTATACCCTCTATCTCTCTCCCACTCCCTCTCTCTCTCTCACCATATCCCTCTATCTGTCTCCCCTCTACCTTTAACCCTAAACCCTTAAACACTCTACCCTCTCTCTCTCAAGTCTCTCCCTCCAACCCCCTCTCCCTCTCTCAGGTCTCTCTCTCTCAATCACTCCATCTATCTATCTCCCCTCTACCATTAACCATAAACCCTAAAACCTTAACCTTTTAGCCCTCTACCCTCTCTCTATCCCAACCATCTCCTTCTCTAAATTATATCTCTCACTCAATCACTCTTATGTCTCTCCCCTCTACCCTTATCCTTGTACCCTTACACCCTTGAAACCTCTACCCTCTATGTCTCTCCAAATCCCTCCCTCTCTCTCAAGATTCTCCCTCTCTCAAGTATCTCTCTCCCCTCTACCCTTAAACCCCAATTCCTTAAACCTTCTACCCTCTACCCTTAACTCTACCTCCCTCTATCTCTCTCCCACTCCCTCCATCTCTCTCTCTCAATAATCTCCCTCCTACCCCCTCTCTCTCTCAAGTATCTCTCTATCTTAGTCACTCCCTCTGCCTCTCTCTCCTCCACCCTTAACCATTAACCCTAAACCCTAAACCCTTAACCATTAAACCCTAAACCCAAAACCCTCTACCTAAGAGAGATACTTGAGAGAAGGTGAGGTGGTATGAGGGAGAGGGTTTAGAGAGAGATTGAGAGAGGGAGTGGAAGATATATAGAGGGAGGGAGGGTTCAAAGTAGAGGGTAAAGAGTTTAAGGATTTTGGGTTTAGGGTTAAGGGTAGAGGGGTAAGGGTGTAATGATTTAGAGCTTAAGGGGTAAGGTTAAAGAGTAGAGGTTTTAGCATAGAGGGGAGATAGATAGAGGGAGTGATTGTGAGAGAGACATGAGAGAGGGAGAGGGGATAGAAGGGAGAGACTTTAGAGAGAGAGAGATGGAGGGAATGGGAGAGAGATAGAGGGAGGCATGGTTAAGGGTAGAGGGTAAAGGGTTTGACTGTTTAAGTTTTAAGGGATTAGAGTTTAGGCTTAAGGATAGAGGAGAGAGAGATAGAGGGAGTGAATGAGAGAGAGAGACCTAAGAGAGGGAGAGGGGATAGGAAGGAGAGGGTTGAGAGAGAGAATGAAAGGGAGGGAGTGGGAGAGAGATAGAGAGAGGGAGGGTTAAGGATATAGGGTAGAGGGTTTAGGTTTCAAGGGTGAATTGTTTAGGGTTTAGGGTTAAGGGTAGATGATTAATGGTTTAATGGTTTAGGGTTTAAGGGTTAAGGGTAGAGGATTAAGGGTTAAGGGTAGAGGGGATAGAGATAGAGGGAGTTATTGAGTGAGAGAAAGAGACCTAAGAGAGGAATATGCAATAGAAGGGAGAGAATTGAGAGAGAGAGAGATTGAGGGAGTGGGAGATAGATAAAGGGAAGGAGGGCTAAGGGTAGAGGGTAGAGGGTTTAAGGATTAAGCTTTTAGGGTTAAGGATATAGGGGAGAGAGATAGATGGAGTGAATGAGAGAGAGAGATACCTCAGAGAGGGAGAGGGGGTAGGAGGGAGATATTTGAGAGAGAGAGAGGGAGTGGGAGAGAGATAGAGGGTAGAGGGTTAAGGGTAGAGGGGAGAGAGATAGGAGTCAGTGTGAGAGAGAGACCTAAGAGTGAGAGGGAGTAGGAGGGAGATACTTGAGAGAGAGAGAGGGGAGATATAGAGACTCTCTCTGAAGACTCTCCTTCCTACCCCATCTCTCTCTCTTTAGTCTCTCTCTCTCAGTCACTCCCTCTATCTCTCATCTACCCTTAACCCTAAACACTAATCCCTTAACCCTTAAACTCTAAAACCTATAACCTAAAACACTCTACCCTCCACCCTTAGCTCTACCCTTTGCTTCTATTTATCTCCTCCTCCCTCTATCTACCTAGACTTGTCTTTGTTTTGTATTAGCTCTCTCTCCACTCCTACCTCTCCCTATATCTTTTCATACATATCTACTTCTCTCTACCTATTTTTCCTTCTATACCTATCTATCTCTCCCTCCTTGATTCCTCTCCTTCAATATATCCACATTATTTCCCTCTCTACTTATCTCTCTATCTCTCTCCCCTCTACCCTTAAACCCTAAACACTTAAAACATTGTACCATCTACCAACAATCCTCTAACCTATGTCTCTTTCCCACTCCCTCCCTCTCTCTCTATCTTTCAATTCTCTCCCTCCTACCCCCTCTCCCTCTCTCAATTATCTCTCTCTCACTCACTAAATTTATCTATCTCTCTCGCATCTACCCTTAACCCTCTACCCTTAACCCTTAAACCCTAAACCCTTAAAACATTAATCCTATACCCTTAACCATCTATTCTAAACCATCTACCTTATACTCTTAACCCTTTACCCTTAAACCCTCTACCCACCACCCTCAACCCAATACCCTATACCCTTAACCCTCTACCCTCAATCTTAAACTCTCAACTCTCAACCCTTAAACCCTCTACCCTCAACCCAATACCCTTTACCCTCTACTCTAATACCTCAAACCTATACCCTATACCCTATAAATTGGACCCTCAACCCTAATCCCTCAAATATATACACTAAACCTTGTACCCTCATCGTTAAACCCTCAACCATAAACCCTCAAACACTAAACCCTTAAACCTTCTACCATATACCCTCAACCCAATACCATCTACCTTCAACCATAATATCTCAACCATATACCCTCAACCCTATACCCTAAACCACCAAACCTATAAGTCCTCAAACCTATACACTCAATTCTCAACCATCTACCCTATAAACTGGATCTTTTACCCTCATCTATATTTATCCCTCCATCATCTTATCTCCTTATCTCTATCTCACTTCTCCCTTAATATCTCCCTCCATTGATCCCACCTTCTCTTCCCTAATCCCTCAACCCTATACCCTCATCCCTTAAACCTCAACCCTATACCCTGAACCCTGAACCCTCAAACCTTAAATAATAAAACCTTAAACCCTCTACACTCTACCCTCTTGAACCACCAAAAATGAATTCAGGGAAAGATGATACCCCAACGATCTCCTAGGGTTTTTCACCCTAGAATATAACTAATGGGAGAATGTATGTCTTTCACACCTTTTCATCTTAGTGTTCATTCAAAGGAGAAGGGGGTTGAGATTTGTGTGTGTAAGGTATGGTTAAGTGTTGTAAACTAATGAATCTAATTAACTATGAAACATGAAGGAAATGTAAATCTAAACTATATAAAATTTAAAGAAAAAAAACCTAAATGCTAGCAAACATTAAGGAAACTAGAAAGATAAGAGCTTATGCACCTAGAAATGGAAACTTCCAAACTATAGGTCCCAAAATCCTCTTGAAAATTTCTGAAATATTCATAGGGAAATTCCTGCCAAGATAGGGGAATCCTCTGGAAAATGTCTAAAATATTCACAAGGAAATTCACACCAAGATGGGTGACCTAGTCTTCTTGTTGAGAAACTTGGCTAGAACATGTTTCTGCCAAATGGGTGTTCAAAAATGTGAAAATCCCTTAAACACCAGATTGGATGGACTAGATCGCCATTATCAGTGACCTATTCCTCTTCTTGTTTTTCGGGAACCTAAAAGAGGATATTGGAGTCCTTGACCTGCACTCTGGATTCCAACATATATCTTGTTTAGATTCTGCTTAAAACGAGAAGATAGAGGTCTTGAAGCTAGAACTATGGTTTGGTTGTCTTGAATTCTTATGATGAGTTGATGGTACCCTTTTATCACCTTTCTTCTTCAAAAAATTCCATACAAAAACCTCCAAATCACACATGCAAAGAAGAGACAAGGGTTCGGGTTAGAGATTAGTAGTTTTCCTTAGTCAAAATCCTTTTGAGTAATCAAACCAAATGAAATAGAAATGAAGCAAATAATGAAAATAAGCATATACAAATGAATTTTACCTTGAGTTTGATGATTGATATTGTGTTGTTTCTACAACCATCCCATTAATTCTTCAACAATGGTGTCTTGTTGACTTGGAGGATAAAAGCCTAGCTTGCTTGAGTGGAAGGAGAGCTAGGAGATTGAGAGGAGAAGTGAAAATGGATGGTACTTCATGAGTAATTAGGGTTTTGGAGGTTATTTATACAACTTATGCCCTAAGTTGCCTGAAATAACTTCATACCGACTGACCTTAGGGTTTTAAAGACGTAAATCTTGACAGAAATTAACTTAAAATATTATTTTAAGCCACATGGGACAAGGTCTCCCAAGGTGGTGACCTAGTCCACTTGGGAATTTTAAAGTTTTTTTTAGTAATTATTATGTCATTATTTATGTTCTTCAGGATTATCTTCATAAAACACACAAAAATAGGACATGTATGAGGATTAAGGGGTCATTTTGGCATAAAAATGTGTAGATTAAGTGATGACAAGCCTAGGAGAGTGTGAAAATGTTTTTAAAAACTTTACAACACTTCATTAAAAGGTTTGGGAATGGGTGAAATTATGCCAAAAATGGTCCAAATAACCGAAAAGTGACAAAGTCCTCACTTTTTGGGGACACATGTAGCCTCCACTTTAGTGAGAGGGTGAACTTGCTTCAAACTCACACTAAATTAGCTTGATGGAAATGGAAAAGAATAACAAGGAAGAATAATGGGGAAGATGAAGGAGGAGGTGGTCAAGCCCCCAGGGATTCAAGATTCCATGTCAAGTTGACATCAATGCAATAGAAATTCAAGGGTGAATGCATTACAGGAAAATGAGATGCATAATCATGCAACAAATGTTTAGTGTGAAAAAAATTTAAAGAGATATGTGCTCACTCTAGGGCCACAGAACATCAGATTGTCTGTGGGGTGATTTTTCCCAAGAGAAGGTGAGAAACATACACATGGTTAGAATGTAATCACAAAGTTGGCTATGGGGAAAGTTGTGTCACTTATTGGGCTTCCTTCTCAAACCATACCAAAGTTATACCTTGTGATAACTTTGATAAGGTGCCACAAGAGAAAGTGATGTTTGAAATGTTTCAGAGGGATTTTTCTTTGTTTGTGTGATGTTTCATCTTAAAGAACATTGTACATAATGTCACCAAGAGAGGAAAAGTGCAAGTGTCCTCATCTTGTATGAAAGAGAGGAAAGGGCTCATCTTGTATACAAAAGAGGAAATATAAAGATGTCTCAATCCTGAACAACATTGTGTGTAATGTTTTCAAGAGAAGGAATCACAAGAAAAATAATGTTGCACAATGAAATTTGAGTTGTGATGTATGCCCTCACTTTAAAGAAATTGTGAATCACCATATTGTGAAAAATTTATTTAAACTAGAAGATAAAGAGGAGGACATGAGAGCTTGTTCAAAAATCCCTATGCCGATTCATATTGTTTTAAAAAGCTTCATCATGAAGAGGATGGGTGTATTTCACATGCAATTAAGCTTAAGATATGTCATCCACATTCCAAGCTTTCTCTTATATTTGCATGAAAGGTTAATGACCAATCAAAACAGACAACGACAAGTGACATGCGAGGGAAAAGGCTAACTATCCTCTTAACCCAATTAGTGCAAGATAAGAGTGAGTTGAAAGGGGTGGGGGGATACAAGGGTGAGTGAAAATCAGGACCGATTAAAGGAAGGAGGTGCCCCCACAGAAGGAAGAACACCACTATCCTTAATATGTTGGATGTTATGACTCAAGGCCTTACAATCATTAGTGGGGTGACTGTGAACATGGTGGTAAGCACAAAAGGAATGTTTACTTAAACATTTTGTTTGAGTTATGGGATGAATGGAGATCAATTGATCATGGAGGAGTCTCAAAAATATTCCCTCTTGATCAAGGGGAGAAGGTGGTCCTTTGGTTGGAAACAAGGAAGGATATTTCTTAGTATAGGATGGCATACCTACAGAAGGCTTTATGGATTGTGAGATATTATACACTCTTTGAGAGGAGTGTGTAACATCTGAATCAAGAGGACCTTGTGAGAGGATATTGGATTTAAGCGAAGAGTCCTTTGTTGGTGTCATAGGATCACTTATGAAGGTTTTTTTGGAAGGATGATGAGGAAGAGTGATGGTGTTAGTGGAAGGTTTGATGATTTTTATGAAAGGACAAAATACAAGACCATGATGTACTTATTGCATGTTAGGATATATAGGGTTTCCGATTCATTGTTCATTAGCACCACAACATTGTCCACAATAGAAAAGATGCTTCACGATCTCATAAAAAAATTTGTAAAGATTTTTTAGCTTATTTGGATCACATGAGGGGTCATTGTTTGCATTTTTGGCTAAGGGAGTTGAGGTGGATGCTATTGAAGGATCAAATAAGTCTTCTGTTAACAAGACTATGTTTCCCTTTAGAGAGTCATTGGTGCTGATCTGGGTTTCTCCCTTGAGGGGAGGGGTGAAGTTTAAGGAACCCAAAACATCATCTAAGGACTTGGGTTGTACGTGTTCCATTGGTTTGGTTTGGGTAGTGGTGAAAGTTTTAGATTCAGTTTTCTCAAGGTCTAAGACACTGTAAGGTTCAGGATCAGTGTCAATGGTGTACACGTTGTTTTTGTATTTGTATTTCATCTTTTGATGAAGTGTTGAAGGCACACCATTCATTGCATGAATCCATGGCATGCCCAAAATGAGGTTAGTTGAAGAATCATTTGGCATAGCATGGATCTATGTGTCTAGTGTGGCAACTCCAGTGGTAAGAGGTAAAGAGATCACACCAATTTGTTTTTGTCTGATGCTATCAAACCCAGTGCAAGACATGGAGGAAGGTTGGATAGTCGATCTATCAATATGGATGATATCAAAGAGATTGAAACTACACACATTGACAGTGGAGCCATTCTCAACAAGGGTTTGCTTGACCCCTATGCTTTTGTATTAAGATATGATCATCACGGAGTCAACCTTGTTTTTTACATTCAAAGGAGGGATCTCACTTTGGCGGAAAACAATGTCAATGTTTAGGCCTTGGATCATAGCTTAAATATCATTTTTTTTGCATTGGAAGGGAAAATAATTTGTTGTAAGGCATTCTCCATTAGGTGGTGATAGTGTGGAGAGGCTTGGATAAGGTCCCATAAAGATATTTTGGTAGGAGTATTCCTTAGTTGGTCAACAAGTTTATACTCCCTAAGGAAGGAATGGAAGCGAGGGGCAAAAAGAAGAATATGAGGAGAGGAAGGTAAATAAGTTGAGGTTGATGGATGGGAACATGAGTTTTTTCTAGTGTAATGTGTATGAGCAACGGTATCAGGACTCAATTTCTACAACAAATTTGAGTTAGGTGGGGAGACAATGAATTCAAGTTTAGAAGGTGGAGAAAGGATGATTCGAGGTTGAATAATACTAACATCCCCTTTGGAAGGGGAGTCAATGTTATCTTGGTTTGAATCATGATATCATTCCTAGGAGGAGAGAGTTTAGAAGAACTACAAGCTTCATGTGTTGGACATTGAAGGAGTAGTTCTTCTAAAATATCTGCATCACTAGTAGGGGAATGATAAATTATGGGAAAGAAAGAAGAGGGGAGTTTATTTGATTTTCAAAGATCTTGTTCTCTTGTTCTGCACCATCTACCCTAGTAGGACATCATGGAAGAGGTTCATCACATGCTTCATCACAAGGGAGGGAGGCATAAAGAGAATATCCACTATGATTGTCAAATAGATTACCCCAAAGGGGAGGAACATTAGGAAAGGTAGGGTCATTAGTTTCATGACTCATACTAGGGGTATCTTCTAACACCAAACTATCCTCTTTGAATCAAGGAGGGATGTTAGAAGAAGCACAATTGTGATAGTTGTGGGTATGGTTAGAGAGAATAGGTAAGGTGATTTCAAGAAATGTTTCTTATTTAAGGTTGGGCAAAGGGGAATGAGGAGAGGGAAAATCAAGACCCTCAATATGTGTAGCTTCTATTGTTAAAATACCTTTGTCACTAAAAGGAGAGGTATAGGGAGAAGCACAATGATGATTTTTATGCTTATCCACACCAATATCTTTATCAAGGGGTAATGCAATGTTAAGAATAGTGTCTATGTTTTGGTTATGAACATGTTCTCTAATGATTTCATTATTATAATCTACATTGAACTCATAAGAAGGAATATTAAATTTATAAAATCCATTTGAAACCAAATAACAGCTAAATCTTTTAAAAGAAAACATTTTATTGAAGAGTGAGGGAAGAGAATGCAATACAATTATTTAAACTAAAATTTTGAAATGCAATTTTTTAGATGGAAAACAAGGTAATTTCCTAATTACACTATGTAACAATCTGAAAATAAAATGTAGTGTATGAAAAATTAAAACTAATAAGTGCATGAAATAAACTAATTTAGATAAGATTTAATGAAATGCATGTGACAAAAACTCAACGAACTGATATAGATGGGTAATGGCACAAAATAGAGGCCTAAAAACTAGGTTTATAGCTTAGTAAAGGGTATTTCCAAAACCCTAAAGGGACTAGGTCACCTAGAATGGTGACCTAGTCCTCTTGATGAGTTTTTTAAAATTTTTTAAGGATTTCTAGTTTGGTACAAGTGGTTTCTGTAAAGGGTAATGTAGACTTAAGAAGAAAATGCAAAATTTCAAATAGTTTGTAATGATTTAAGTGCAAATATTCAACCTACGTGCAATTTTAAGTATTGCAATATTTGAAACCCTAGGAGGCACTTTCACTAATGCAAGATGCAAAGCAAGCTAATCCTAGGATGAGGAATAATTTCAAATCAGAAAAGAAGGTGTAAGAAGGTCGGGCTCACCAAAAATGAAGTAGGGGGAAGATGATTCCCTAATGAGCTCCTATGTTTTTTCACCCTAGAAACTAACTAATGGGCGAATGTATGTATTTCACACCTTTTCATCTGAGGGTCCATTCAAAGGAGAAGGGGGTTCATAATTTTGTGTGTAAGGTGTGGTTACGTTCTATAAAAGAATGAATCTAATTAACTATGAAACATGAAGCAAATGTAAATCTAAACTATATATAGTGTAAAGAAAATAACCTAAATGCTAGAAAACATAAAGGAAATGGGAAAGATAAGAACTTATGCACCTATAAATGGAAACTTGCAGATGATAGGGCTCAGAATCCTTTGGAAAATTTCTAAAATCTTCATAGGGACATTCTTGCCAACCTGGGTGATCGAGAACTCTTGTCAGGAAACTTGGCTAGAACATGTTTCTGCCAAATGGATGCTAAGAAATGTGAAAATCCCTAAAACACAAGCTCAAAGGTACTAGATCACCATTATGGGTGACCTAGTCCTTTTCTAGGTTTTCAGGAACCTGAAAGAGGATATTGGAGTCCCCAACCTACAATCTAGATTCCAGTAGATATCTTGCAAATCACACATGGAAAGAAGAGACAAGGGTTAGGGTTAGAGATTAGGGGTTTTCCTTAGTCAAACCCCTTTTGAATAATCAAACTAAATAAAATAGAAATGAAGTAAATAATGAAAATAAACATAAAACAATGGAGTTTACCTTGCCTTTGATGATTGATTTTGTGTTGTTGCAACAACCAGCCCTTGAATTCTTCAACAATGGTGTCTTGTTGACTTGGAGGATCAAACCTAGCTTTATTGAGAGGAAGAAGAGGTGGGAGACTGAGAGGAGAAGTGAAAATTGATGGTACCTCATGAAGAATTAGGTTTTTGGAGGTTATTTATATAATTTAAGCCCTAGCTTTCTTGAAATTACTTCATACTGACCGAACTTAGGGTTTTTAGAGACCTAAATCTCGATAAAAATTAACATAAAATGTTATTTTAAGCCACATGGGACTAGGTCGCCCAAGGTGGCACCCTAGTCCACCTGGGAATTTTTTTATTATTTTTCAATAATTATTATTTGATTATTCATGTTCTTTGGGATTGTCTTCATAAAACACACTAAAATAGGACATGTATGAGGATTAAGGGGTCATTTTGGCATAAAAATGTGTAGATTAAGAGATGACAAGCCTAGGAGAGTGTGAAAATGTTTTACAACATTTTGTGAAAAGGCTTGGGAATGGGTGAAAATAGGCCAAAAATGGTCCAAAGTCCATAGGAAAAGGTCCAAATGAGAAAAAAGTGACAAATTCCTCACTTTTTGGTGACACAGTTCTACCCTCAACCCTCAACCCTAATCCCTCAACTCTTAAACATTTATCCCTCAACCCTTAAACCTTCAACCCTCAACCCTCTATCTTCAACCGTTAACCCTAAACCCTCAAACCCTATACCCTATACACTATATGTTGGACCGTCAACCCTAATACATCAACCCTCTACCCTCAACCCCCTACCCTCAACCTTAAAATCTCAACCCTGAATCCTTAAACCCTACACCCTTAAACCCTCTACCCTCTACCCTCTACCCTATACATTAAACCCTTAACCCTCAATTGTCAACCCTCAACCCTTAATCCCTTAATCTTCAACCCTTAAACCCTAAACCCTACACCCTTATACCCTCTACCTTATACATTAGACCCTCAATGTAAGGAAACTCAGGTGCGGAAACAGCTTCCTACACTAATCTCTTAAGGAAAGTATGGTGCAAATTCGTTTTAAACCCTTACAATTTCAGATTCGTTAATCTACTTAACAAAGATATTGCAGCAATATACCATACATACAGAAAATGAAGAATGACACAATGATTTACCCTGGGGAAAACCTTTCGGTAAAAAACCCCAGCACTCCAAAACCTGCACAATGTATTATCTTCAACACAACGGTTACAACACACTTGCAATGCAAGTTCTTTCAGGAGATTTCCAACCCTTGAAGACAAAATGCGGCAGCATCAAAACGTTCCAACAATACACTCACATCACAAATCTTCGCAACCCTAAAAAATGCTTATATCATGCGCTTCCCTTTTAGGGCAACTTCCGAAGATAACTGTATTAGGGTTTTACCATTCTCCGAGTCAGTACTCAACTTTATCAATTGCCACATGTCTTCACCTGTCATTGAATCTTCCAGACATAGCTCTTACGTGTCATAGGAATCCGTCATAACCGTTTCAGCCATGATCTCCTTACACACAATTCAAGATGCCGACACATTAAGTGGAGTGACACATCAACATACAAACTAGACATGTACACTCACACTTAATTACATTATTTGCAGGAAATACATTTTACAAAACAAATAATAAGAATAGGAATTATCCAAGGTTGAGACACCTTATTCCTAACACTCAACCCTAATCCTTCAACCATATACCCTTAAACCTATACCCTAAACCATCTACCCTCAACCCTAAATCCTCAACCCTAAACCCTTAAACCCTAAACGCTTAAACCTTCTACCCTCTACCCTCAACCAAAAACTCTACACCCTTAACACTATACCCTCAATCCAATACCCTAAACCATCAACCCTATATCCTCAATTCTCAACCCTCTATCCTATACATTGGATCGTCAACCCTCATATATATTTATCGCTCCCTCCTCTGCTCTCCTTATCTTTATCTCACTTCTTCCTCCATCTCTCCCTCCATCCTTCCCTACCTCTCTACCCTAATCCCTCAACCCTATACCCTCAACTGTTGAACCCTAAAACACTCAACCCTCAACCCTCAACCCATTACCCTAAACCCAATACCCTCTACCATCAAACCTATACACTCAACCCTTAAACCCTTAAATGCAAATTATCTCTCTACCCTAATCCCTCAACCCTCAACCCCTAATCCCTCAACCCTTAAACCCTCAACCCTCAACCCTCTACCCTCAACCCTCAATCCTTAAACCCTAATCCCTCAACCCCTATATGATTTACCTTATACATTGGATGCTCACCCCTAATACCTCAACCCTATACCCTCAACCATCTACCCTCAACCTTCTATGCTAAACCTTAAACCCTCAACCCTCAACCCTTAAATGCTAAACCCTTAAACCCTATACACATTAAACCCTCAACCCTTAACCCTTAATCCCTCAACCCTAGGTAGGTGGGGAAACATAGGTGATATAAATAGTGATGAAGGGAGAGGTAGGTAAATAAATGGATAGGGGAGATAACTATAAGTAGAGAGGGAAGGAGATGTAGAGAGAGGATAGATAGAGAGAAGTAGAGAGGGGAGGGAGGGATAGGTATGGAGGAGATAGAGGTGAGTGTGTTCATGTGTGTGTGTGAGAGAGAGAGAGAGGGAGAGAGAGAGAGAGAGAGAGAGAGAGAGAGAGAGAGAGAGAGAGAGAGAGAGAGAGAGAGAGAGAGAGAGAGAGAGAGAGAGAGAGAAGGGGTAGAGAGAGAGAGGTAGAGGGATGGAGAGGAGAGGTAAAGAGGTAGGGAGGAGACATAGTTGAGATATAGAGTGATGGAGGGAGAGGTGGGTAAAGAGAGGGAGAGGGGAGATAAAGATAAATAGAGAGGGAATGAGATGTAGAGAGAGATGATAGATAGAGAGAAGTAAAGAGTGGAGGGATGGTGGGAGAGGAAAGGAGGATAAAGAGGTGAGTGTGTGAGAGAGGGAGAGAGAGTGAGGAGAGAGGAATGGGGAGAGAGAGAAAGAGAGTAGAAAGTGAAGGGGGTGATATAGAGAGTAGAGAGGGAAGGAGAGAAAAAGAGGGGGGAGGGAGAGAGAGGTTGAGAGAGTGGTAGGTATTGGACGGATAGGTAGGTAGAGATTTAAGGAGAGAGGGGTGGGTAGGAGGGAGAGAGGGAAGGAGGGAGAGTGGCATGGAGAGAGTGGTGAGATAGAGAGTGTAGAGGTAAGGAGAGAATAAGAAATAGAGATAAAGAGAGAGACAGAGGTTGGTGGGAGGGAGAGGTAGAAAGGGATAAGTAAGACATAGAGAGGTAAGGAAGAAAAGTAGGATAGAGAGAGAATGGTGATTTGGAGAGGAGGGAGTGAGAGGGAAGGAGGGATAATGGGAGAGAGGGAATGGTGATTTAGAGATGAGGGGGTGATAGGTAGGGATAGAGATAATGGTGAGATAGAGAGGAGAGAGTGAGAGAGAAAGAGAGGGATGGAGAGATAGAGAGAGAGCTAGGTAGAGGAAGGGAGAGGAGCGATAGAGAGTAGAGAGGGAAAGAGTTAGGGAAGGATGCATAAGTAAGATAGAGAGGGATGGAGAGAGAGAGTGATGAAGGGAGAGGTAGGTATAGAGAGGGAAAGAGAGAGGAGAGATATAGAGTAGAGAGGGGAGGGAGGGAGGGAGAGGGAAGGAGGGAGATATAGGTGTATGAGATTGTGAGAGAGAGATCTAATGGCATGAGATAGAGAAAATGATCAATTGAGAGAGAAATATGGTGGAGGGAGGGACAAAAGTGAGAGAGATAGAGAGGAGAGACAAAAATAAGGGGAGGGAGAGAAGAGATATAGAGAAGTATAGAGGGAAGGATGGAGGGAGGGAGTGTTAGGGAGGGAGATAGAGGTTTGTGTGTGTGAGAGAGAGAGATAGAGAGAGTTGTGAGATAGAGAGGGGAGAGTGAGAAGAAGGGAGAGATAATTATGAGATAAAAAGGAGAGAGTTAGAGAGAAAGAGGGGGAAGAGAGGGATGGAGAGAGAGATGTAGGTAGAGGGAGGGAGAGGGGAGATAAAGATTAGAGAGGGAAATAGGTAGGGAGGGAGACATTATTGAGATAAAAAGTGATGGAGGGAGAGGTAGGTAAAGAGAGAGAGGGAGGGGAGATAAATATAAGTAGAGAGGGAAGGAGATGTAGAGAGAGAAGAGATAGAGAGAAGTAGATGGGAGGGAGGGAGGTAGATGTAGGGAGGAGATAGAGGGGTGAGAGAGAGAGAGAGAGGGGAGAGAGGGAGGAAGGGAGAGAGATATGGATTGGAGAGATAGAGAGTAGAGAGAAGGAGAGAGTGAGAGAGAAAGATGATACAAATTTCTATTTATTGAAATTTGACTATGTCTGAAATTATTAAGATCTTCCAAAACCTAGAATTTTCATTATAACTCCTAGAGATCTAAAACTGCTCTCAAAAATCCTACCTATATACATGAAATATAGCTTAAAGTATAATAAAGTAAATTTCCATATGTAAATGTCAACTTATACTTATGCAATCCAAATTTAAATGTCTCGTATTTATTTCATGTATATAGTTTCCCTGGCATGGAAAGACTAAATGAAAGAGTTTAGAAAAATGCATTCCAAAACTCATTGCAAAAATAAAGAGAACTCACACTTGTTCATTCATTGTAAAAGTGAAGCCATTTGGTGCTCGCCAAATTTGGCAGCCATTTGGTGAGCACCAAACTTGGCAAGCGCCAAATTTGGCGCTTGCTAAATAGGCTCAGTATTACCAAGCCTATTTGGCGAGCGCAATATGACCTATTATGGGTTTTTTCACAATTCAACACCAAAATTGTGTCATAGATCCATGCACTTACCTCTACCACTCTCTCTACCTCTCTCTCCCCCCCCTTTCTCTCTTACTCTCCCCTTCCCTCTATACTCTCTTTCTCTTTCTCCCCCTTCCTCTCCTCTCACTCTCTCTCCCTCTCTCACACACACACAAATATCTCCTCCTTTCCTCTCCCACCATCCCTATACTCTCTACTTCTCTCTATCTATTATCTCTCTCCACATCTCCTTCCCTCTCTATTTATTTCATCTCCCCTCTCCCTATCTTTACCCACCTCTCCCTGCATCACTCTATATCTCAACCGTGTCTCCTCCCTACCTCTTTCCCTCTCTACTCTCTTTCTCTCCTCTCCATCCCTCTCTCTCTCTAGCATACACACACACACACTCACCTATATCTCCTTCCTACATGTCCCTCCCGCCCTCTCTATCTCTCCTCTCTCTATGTCTCCTTCCCTCTATACCTATATTTATCTCCCCTATCCCATTGTTTACCTAACTCTCCCTTCATCACTATGTATCTCACCTATGTTTCCCTATCTACCTAGATTTGAGGGATTAGGGTTTAAGGGTTGAGAATTGAGGGTTGAGGGTTGAATGTATAGGGTAGAGGGTAGAAAGTTTAAGGTTTTAGGGTTTAAGGGTTGAGGGTTGAGGGTTGAGGGTTTAAAGTTAAGGGTAGAGGGTTGAGCGTATAGGGTTGAGGGATTAGATTTTAAGGGGTGAGGGTTAATGGTAGAGGGTAGAGGGTTGAGGGTTTAAGGTTTGAGGGATTAAGGGTTGAGGTTTTATGGATTAGGGTAGAGATTTTACTTGGGTTTAAGGGTTTTAAGGCTATACTATTGATGGTAGAGGGTATTGTGTTTAGGGTAGAGGGTATTAGGTTGAGGGTATAGGGTTGAGGGATTAGGGATCAGGGTAGAGAGGGGAGAAGGAGGGAGGGAGAGATGGAGGGAGAAGTGAGATAAAGAGAAGGAGAGAGGGATAGAGATATTTTAGGGTTGAGGATCCAATGTATAAGATACAAGGTTGAGGTTGAGGGTATAGGGTTGATGGTTTAGGGTATTGGGTTGAGGGTAGAGGGTTGAGGGTAGAGGGTTTTGGGTTGAGGGTAAAGGGTATAAGTTTTAAGGGTTTAGGCTTGAGGATATATGGTAGAGGGTAGAGGGTTTAGGGTATAGGTTTAAGAGTATATGGTTGAAGGATTGGGGATGAGGGTCTAATGTATAAAGTACAGGGTATAAGGGTTGCAAGGTCAGGGTTTAAGGTTTGAGGCTTGATAATTGAGGGTTAAGGGTTTAATGTATAAGGTAGAGGGTAGAGGGTTTAAGGGTTGAGGGTTGAGAGTTTAAAGTTGAGGGAAGAGGTTTGAGGGTATAGGGTTTATGGATTAGGGTATAGGGGTTGAGGTTTTAGGGTTAAGGGTTCAAGGTTGAAGGTAGAGGGTAGAGGGTTGAGGGATAAAGGGTTAAGGGTTGAGGAATTAGGGTAGATAGATTAATTGGGTTTAAGGGTTTAAGGGTTGAGGGATTAGGGTTGATGGTAGAGGGTATTGGGTTGATGGTAGAGGGTTTCAGGGTTGATGGATTAGGGTTGAAGGTAGAGGGTATTGGGTTGATGGTAGAGGATAAAGGGTTTAAGGGTTTAGTATATAAGGGTTGAGTGTTTAGGGTTTAGGGTATAGGGTTGAGTGTTTAAGGGTTGATGATATAGGGTTGAGGGATTAGGGAAGATAAGCTGGGATGGATGGAGGGAGAGATGGAGGGAGATGTGAGATAGAGATAAGGAGAGAAGAGGAGAGAGGGATAGAGATAGACGAGGGTTGAGGATCCAATGTATGGGGTAGATGGTTGAGAATTTTAGGGTATAGGTTTTAGGACCTATAAGGCTGATGGTTTAGGGTATTGAGTTGAGGGTATAGAGTTGAGGGTAGAAGGTTTAAAGGTTTAAGGTTTAAGCGTTTATGGTTGAGGGTTTAGGGATGAGGGTAGAGGGTTTCGAGTATAGGTTTGAGGGATTAGGGTTGAGGGTTGAATGTATAGGGTAGAAGGTATAGGGTTGTGGGATTAGCGTAGAGGGTAGAGGGTATTGGGTTGAGGGTAAAGGGTTTAAGGGTTGAGGGTTGAGGTTTTAAGTTTGAGGGTGGAGGGTGGAGGGTGGAGGGTTGAGGGTATAGGGTTAAGGGATTATAGTTTAGGGTAGATGGTAGAGGGTTTAAGGGTAGATGGTTAAGGGTAGATGGTAGAGGGTATAAGGTTTAATGGTAGAGGTATAAGGGTATACTAGAGGGACATAGAATAAGTGAGTTAGTGAGAGAGACTTCAGAGAGGGAGAGGAAGTATGAGGTAGAGACTTGAGAGAGAGAGGAAGATGGAGAGGGAGTGGGAGAGAGATACAAGGTAGAGGGTTGATGGTAGAGGGTAGAGTGTATTAAGTGTTTGTGGTTTAAGGGTTAAGGGTTTAGATTTTATGGTTAAGGGTAGATGGGAGAGAGATATAGATAGGTGATCGAGAGAGATATAGAGAAATAATTTGGAGATATTGAGAGAGGAAGCAAGGAGGGAGAGAGAAATAGGTATAAAGGGACAACTAGGTAGAGACAAATAGATATAAAAATAGAGATAGAGGGAGAGTTAGGGATGGAGAGAGGTGAGACAAAATCAAAGAGAGGTCTACGTAGATAGAGGGATGAGGATATAAAGAGAATTATAGGTAGAGTTAAGGGTATAGGGTAGAGTTTTTAAGGGCTTTACGTTTAAGGGTTAGGGGTTTAGAGTTTAGGGTTAAGGGTAAAGGGGAGAGGATAAAGTAATTTAGTGAGAGAGAGAGAGGGAGGGAGTGGGAGAGAGATAGAGGGTAGAGCATTAAGGGTAGAGGGTAGAGGGTTAAGGGTATATGGGAGAGAGATATAAGGAGTAAGTGAGAGAGAGATACATGAGAGTGGGAGAGGGGATAGGAGGAAGATACTTGAGAGAGAGAGAGAGGGAGGGATGGAGTTCGAGATTGATATATGGTAGAGGGGAGATAGATAGAGGGAGTGAGTGAGAGATACTTGAGAGAGGGAGAGGGCATAGGAGGGAGAGACATGAGAGAGAGATAGGGGGAGAGATTTGGAGAGATAGATGGTAGAGAGTAGAGTGTTTAAGGTTTTAGGGTTTAATGGTTAAGGGTTTAGGGTTTAGGGTTAAGGTTACAAGGGAGAGAGATAGAGGGAGTGAGTGTGAGAGAGAAGGAGGGAGTGGGAGAGAGCTAGAGGGTAGAGGGTAGAGGGTTAAGGGTAGAGCGAAGAGAGATAAAAGGAGTGAGTGAGTGAGAGAGAACTAAGAGAGGGAGAGGGGGTAGGCGGGAGAGACTTCATAGAGAGAGTGTGAGGGAGGGTGTGGGATACAAATAGAGG
>CM021100.1:931926604-931955775 GCA_007115665.2 Sequoiadendron giganteum
ATAAGGATTTAGAGAGAGAAGTGAGAGAGTGCAATAGACAGAGAGAGGTAGGTAAGGAGAGGGAGGGGGGATAAAGGGAACAAGAGAGGGGAGGAGAGAGGGAAGAAGAGGTAGTGAGGGAGGGAGAGATAGGTGAGATAGAGAGAGGAGAGAGGGAGGGAGGGATATTTAAGGAGATATAGGCGAGATAGAGAGAAAGAAAGTAAAGAGGTAAGTGTTAGAGAGAGAGGTGATAGAGATAAGTAGATACCTAAGGAGCAAGGTAGAGAAATTAAGAGAGGGAAAGAGAGAGGGAAAGAGAAAGAGGTATACAGGGGTAGGTTAGATAGATAGAATTAGAATAAATTTTGGTGGAAGAGAGAGAGGAGGGAGGGATAGGTAAAGATAGATAGTTGAGATATATAGAAGGAGAGAGATATTGGTAGAGAGAGGAAAATGGGAGATAGAAAGAGGGAGAACGAGAGAGGAGAGATAGAAAAAAGGGGAGGGAGGCAGAGATAGAGAGAGTAGACAAGGAGGAGAGAGATAGAGAAAGGTGAAATAGAGAGAAGTAGAGAGGGAAAAAAGGTGAAGATATTGAGACAGAGGAGGCAAGAAGGGAGAGAGAAATAGGTAGAGAGAAGTAGATATGAAAGGAGAGATATAGGGAGAGGTAGGGATGGAGAGAGAGGTGAGACAAAAATAGAGAGAGGTCTAGGTAGATAGAGGGAGGAGGAGATAAATATAAGTACAAAGGGAAGGAGAGAGGGAGGAAGAGGTAGAGATGGAGAGAGATAGAGGTGAGAGATAAGAGAGAGGAAGGAGGGGGAGAGAGAAATATGTATAGAGGGATAGGTTAGATAGAGAGAAGTAGAGAGAAAAGGTGGGTGAAAGGCAGAGAGAGGGAGAGAGAGAGAGGGGGAGAAAGATAGGTGAGATAGAGAGAAGTAGAAAGGGAAGGAGACAGAGAGAGGGAGGCAAAGAAATTTAGAGAGGGAGGGAGGGAAGGAGAGATAAGTGAGATAGAGAGAGAGAATGACAAGATAAATAGTATAGAGGGAAGGAGACAGAGAGGGAAGCAAATATTGAGAGATAAAGAGGGGAAGAGGGGGAGAGAGGGAGAGAGGGATAGTTAGGTATAGAGAGAGGTGATATAGAGGGTGGAGAGAGATATATAGAGATAAAAAGAGAGGGAAGGGAGATAGATAAATGTAGAGAGGGAAGAAGGGAGGGAGATAGATATTGGAGAGGGAAGGAGAGAGAGATGGACATGTAGAGATGTAGTTCTTGAGCTCAAGGGTGAGATTGTCAAATAAAGGGATGAAGATAGTGAGAGAAAGAGAGGTCTAGAGAATAAGAGATGAAAATGAGTGAGATAGAGAGAGAAAGATTAAATTTGACCTGATTACTGAAATTTGACTAAGTCTAAAAAATTCATGATCTTCCAATAACTAAAATTTGCATTCTAACTCGTAGAGATCTGAAACCACTCTCAAATATCTTGCCTATATACATGAAATATAAATTAAAGTATAAGAAAACAAATGTCCATATGTAAATTTCAACTTATACTTAGATTTTTATTTCATGCATATAGTTTCCCTGACAAAGAAATTGAAAATCAAAGAGTTTAGAAAAAATCATTCCAAAAGTCATGCATGACATTCGGTGAGTGCCAAGTTTGACGAGTGCCTAATTTGGTGCTCGACAGATTTGGCAACCAAATGAAGCAACCCATTTGGCGTGCGCTAAATAGGTTGTATTGGGAAATACCAATCCAATGGGTTAGATATTGCATTGGGCATCTGAACCAAAGGTTTGGACAACCATTTTATGAAAAAGATGTGATGTTTTGGAAGGGTGCCAAATTTCCTCATATTTTCATCCTTTCTCCCCGTCTCATTTGCACGTATTTCAATGCAAGTTTATAAAAAACTATGATAGCATCAACCTCTCTCTTAGCTATCTAAATATATATAAAAAAAATCATTTTGATTTATTTAAGGTTTTGATCCATGGATTCTATTAATGCCTTCATTTTTTGTCAAAAACCAACATGTGCTAGTTTTAGGATAGATTTTTACTCATTCATCGAAATGTGAAACAAATTAACTTTTTTGAAACTAGACTCCATTCTACACATGATGAAAAAAAATCATTTTTCAATTAGTTTTCAAAAAATTTAGGAGGGAACACTCTCAAATTTTAACCTTTTAGGATGTCTCCACTTTGAAAATTCATAAAATATTATATATTCATTAAAAAAATTATCCAAAAGAATGAGTATAAATTACATGGTGTTAGATAACTTATCACCATTGGGATTTTTGAAATTCTAAAAAATCGTTAATCAATAAGGGGGGGAGCCCTTAGGTGCTATGCTATTTGTTCTTGATAAAATCAAGATTTGTTTTGGGCCCCCCTTTTTGAGACCCTTGATATTCATTAATTTCAAAAAAAAAATAGTAGCTTAGAAACTTGACTCGGAGCACTTCAACTTTTGTTCTTGCTACATCTTGAAATTTTGAGCATAACTATCTTCATTTTCTGATGTAATTCAAATTTTATAGATTTTAGACAAAAAAGGCATCTTAAGAGCCAAAATTGTGTCACATATCCATGCACTTACCCTGAATAAATTTCTCAAAGAACTTTCACCTTAGTCACATCTTTGATTATCTCTTCCAGAGGTAGTAGCTTTGAATGCAGATTCTATCTTAGGAATGACATCACCAAATTTACTAAACTCAAAAGCAGTAAGTTTACCAATCAACATATCTCTTGTTACATTTGTCACATTCTAGAGCTCATCAATAGCTGTAGATTTGACTTTGTATGCATCGAGAAAGGATATGAGCACTTTAGAAACAATATATTATTCATCCAACTGTCCACCAACACATCTGATACCACACACAAGTTCATTCACCCTTTGCATGAAATTAGTAATATTCTCATCATCACCCATTCTCAATAGTTCATATTTCCCTTTTAGACTTTGTAGCTTAGCAATCTTCATATTAGCATCTCCTTCATTCGAATTTTATAACTTTTATCCAAATCTCATAAGCAGTATTCATATCCATAACATTTGTCATATCCTAATCAATCAAATCACTCAACAATGTTTCCTTATCCCTGATATTGTATTCAACATCCCTAATCTTAGTAGTAGTAGTAGTAGGACCATTTTGAGGAATAACATACCTATTAATTGTAAATCTCTAGTAGGATTCACCAATGTATTTCGAATGACACTCCATTTGATTCTTCCATTAAGAGTAATTTTTTCAATCAAATCTCAGACTATCCTTTTTATATTTTGTCATCCCATATCACCTCAAGTTGTTAAACTTCTTCCAAGTAACCCGCTCTCATACCAATTGTTTGAAACACAAGGGAAAACAACTAAGAGGGGGGATGAATTAGTTGTCATAGAAGTTCAAAATTATTAAATTTATTAACCCCTATTCTCATATCTGACAATTAAACATGAAAGAAAAAATCATCATGACATCATAAAAACACATAACACCAAGATTTTTTCGTGGAGACCCTGTTAGGGGAAAAACCATAGTGGAGGTTAATCTAGAAGTTTATACCTTGTTAAAAGTATAAGAAGAATAAATGGCGAATTCACTTTCATTCAAGAACACTTCCTAGAGCTCACTACTCAAATAAAAAGGAAGACTCACTATCTTAGAAAACCATTCGGATTAACTCCATTTGAAGATTTTGAATTGAGAAAATAACATATACTAATGCTTTATTATAGTTTCGGTTAAGTACATGAAAACTTCTTCACTCTTCTTGAATATTCTTCACTCTTTGTCACTCTTCTTCACTCTTCTTCATACTCTGGTCTACCTTTGAATGAATTAGAACATTATTTGCGCACACACCCTTGTTTTCTCATATTCAAATGAAGAACCAATTGCTTATATATATCCGCAACAAGGAATTACATCATTACATGACGACTTCAAAAAATAATAAGATGAATACAAATTGTCATCCCAAAATAATAAAGATTATTCATGTCAACTACCAAGGTTGGCCATAACAAAGTGAAGACCCAAAATAATTTCCTTGAACACAAAACACCTTCAAATATTATTCCTCAAAGATCCACAACATGCTACAATCACCATGTTAGCCATGAACATGAAAAACATGAACACGTAAGAGATAATCACTGATCACGAGCATAGCGATCAAGGTAGATGTGAAACACATATAGAGAATGATGTGGAAACATCCACAAACACCACAGGAGCATTTGTAACAACTCAGATTACAACAATCACATTATCTTCTTCCAAGAACGCCAACTACATGTAGAGAATAGCTATCAAAACACATAAAATTGTAACTTGCTTAAATATTCATGTGAACCTCTAAAAACATCTATGGATAAACTAGATACACCTGAAAATAAACCCTTTAATCCACAAATTCTCACCATCAACATACTGAACTTTCCATCATACTGATTGGTGTAGGAGCACCCATAGGTTGTCTAGGAAAACTTTGTCTGAGATAACTAAGCAATCTATTTGGTTTTTTGTTGTGTTTAGATGAAGTTCATGTTGACCACAGATTAGGTGTAATAGGGTTTTAGATCCATAGGAGGATTAGGATTATTGTAAGGTGTAAAGAGGGCCAAGAGATTATCTTGCAACTGTGCAACATTTGAAATGTTGCTCAACAATTTTGATAGTTGGAGCTAAAACCAACCAAGAAGAGCCCAAGGGAGAGGATAACTGATTGGTGACCCTATTTATGGGATGCCTTGCCATCAGAGTGAGGTTGAATTTCATTCATACATTTTAAGTTTTTATGAATTCAAGAAAAAGCTTATGTAATTGTGTGTGAAATTTCTAGTTTTTGGTATTGTAGTGATCTTTTAATGGATTAGTTTGGCATTGTAACTTCTGCATGATGTAGGGTAGTTTCTCTTTGAATTATGGGTGGAATTAGATAGCTTGGTTGTTTAGTTTAAGAACTTCTTGTAAATATTTTTGTGTTCTACACTGTTGCTATTCTAAACCAGATAGTTTGCAAAGAATGGAGTGTTAGTTCACTTTCCCACCATACAAATTGTACGGCCCTTTGGAATTAGTGACTAGACTCCATGGGTGTACATATAGTAGGAGTTAGAGCCTTTGAAATAACAAGAGCTTTTGTTGGAATCTTGTCCTAGGTGAGCCAGAGAAGAGCCCGACTAGGAAAGACCATAGTGCAGAGCAATTAATCTACAGAGGTGATAAATTTGAGACAAATTTCCTTTTGGAGAAGGATGATATGACTTACCAGGACATGGTAAGGAGAAAGAAAATCTATCAATTAAATTGGTGAGGGAAGAACTTAGCAAGTTGTAGAGGAGCTAGAAAGGGCTTAAAATAACCTTAATTTTGCTCATTTTTAGGTTAGGGCATGGTGTGGAAAGTGTTGGCCCCAAGACCCCAAAAATCATTGAGAGGTGGGCATATGAACCAGGAATCCCAAGAAAATATTGGGGGTTACTTTGGAAGGACTTCAGGAAAAACCCTGATTTCTCGGAGAAGGAGACCTAATAGGACTCGTAGCCTTCTAGGCCTAATGAAGGAGTTTGGTGAAAGTGACCTATAGATGGAGCTAGGTGGATCCCTAATACCCCTATTAGGATGGATTGAATCATTTGGAAGCACCTCCAAACCTCTGAAAAATTATTTCAATAATTTGGAGGTTAGAAGCCTTTAAGGTAATTTAAGGGCTAAAGGGCTAGTGCTACAAGATTGTACCAAGTTTTGACTTGGAAGAAGGAACTTGCTAATAGTTGGGTTGGCAAGGAGAACAAGGGGATCCTAAGTAGGAAGAGATACTATAGGTTGCAAGAGGTGGAGAAAGACACCCTAGAAGTCTTCCAGGAAGGACTTAGAGCATGAATCAGTGAGTGATTCATCCAACCTCCCTATCAGATTGGTATTAGAGTCCCAAAAATATTTGGGATTGTTTAATTGCATGTTAGAGATTGAGTCTAGTGGTTCTACAATCATGGTGACAAATATAGAATTGGCCAAGAGGGTCGATGACCAAGAGGAAGACAATAGGCTATTGAGGGAAAGAATAGCCCAACTTGAGCAAGCATTGGATAACGTACAGACCAAGACTAATGAGGTCAGTGTTAAATTGGAAGGAAGAGTACCCAAGGGTGAAGAGGTTACATAGGAAGACAAGAACTGTGAACCTGACCTTGTTTTGCAAGAAGAGCCTTTCTTGAAGGCATTGAAGGATATGAGTGGAAAAGAACTTGAAGGCCTACCACTATTTAGTGAAAAATTGGAAGCAGATCTACTCATGGACTGGATAGAGGGAATGGAAAACTATTTTGAGTGTGATGGAGTCACTGAAGCACAAAAGGTAAAAGTGGAAAAATCAAGATTGAGAGGTTATGCTTTGACATGGTGGAAATTCATCTAGACAGAGAGAGAAAAGGAAGGCAAGAAACCTATTTCCACTTGGAAGGGAATGGTTGTCAAAGTGAGAGAGGCATACATGCCAGATCACTATGAGATTCAATTGCATAAGAAAAGACAGAGCTTGAGACAAAGAGACCAAGATGTAAATTCCTATACAGAGGAGTTTCAAAAACTTTGGATGAAGTCTAATGTATCTAAGGATGAAATCCTTAAGGTGGCTAGATACCTTAATGGTTTGAAGTGGAACATAAAAGAAGAGATGACCCTTCTAAGTCCCAAAATAGTGCACCAATGTTATCAATTGGATATAAATATTGAAGAGAAAAGTAAAAGGAAACAAGATCAAGCTTTCAAGATTAGAGAAAAAGGCAGAGATCAAAGAGGACATAGAGGTGGATACCAAGGTAGAGGGACTGAAAAAAGAAGTCAAGGAGAGTCTAAACTCACATAGCATGGAAGTGAAACAACTTCTAGAGGAGGTTATGGAAGAGGTAGAGGATCTCAAGGAGGTTCTAACAGAGGAAGAGGTGTAGGAAGAAGTAACTCTTACTTTGATAACATGAAATTTTATAACTGTGGCCAAGTGGGACATCCTGCTTATAGGTTCCCATAGAAAGCATCTTATTCTAACACAGAGAAGAGAATAGCATATGCTCAAGAAGACACTATGAGTGTCAAATCACCAGAGGTTAGCCATATTGAGTTAGAAATGGGGGAGAACTTGATGTTTAGAAGGGTTCTAATCAAAAAACCAATCAAAGAGGAGCCAAAGCAAAGGAGAGCCTTATTCAGTGTGAGATTTAAAATACTTGGGAAGGTGTGCAAAGTTATAGTGGATTCAGGGTCCACTGATAACATTATCTCAAAGGAAGCAGTAAAGAAGGTAAAATTGGAGAAGATGCCCCATACTAATCCTTACAAGGTGACATGGTTGAATAAAGGGAAGAGTGTCCCTGTGAATGAGAAGACATCAGTGGAATTCTCCATTGGAGGATACAAAGAAAAATTGGTTTGTGATGTCTTTCCTATGGATGCATACCATATTCGATTGGGAAGGCCATGGTAATATGACAAAGGAGCTATCTATGATGGAAAGGAGAACACCATCTCATTCATGAAGGATGGTAAAACATTTAAGTTATAGTCACTGTTGGATGAAGAAGAAGTATAGTCAAAGACCACTATGTGTCTTGTTAAGTAGTGGCAAGGATTTTATCAACACTCTTCAACAAGGAGGTGAAGGATATGTTATTATGGTACAACCAAGGAAGAAGAGAAGACTAAGTAGAGACCTATGCTAGAAGAAGTCTAGAAGTTACTTGTGAAGTTCAAGGACATAGTCAGTAATGGGACATCATAAACATTACCTCCAAAGAGAGTTATCAATCATCAAATTGATTTCATACTAGGGGATTCATTGCCAAACAAAGCAGCCTATAAACTCACACCAGATCAAAACCTAGAAGTTGCTAGGCAAGTGCAAGAGTTATTAGATGAAGGACTAATCAGGAAGAGAATCAGTCCATGTGCATTACCAGTGGTCTTAGAAAACAAGAAAGGTGGTAAGTGGACACTTTGCACTAACTCTAGGGCTATCAATAGGATTACAATCAGATATAGATTTCCTATTCCCAGGATGGAGGATTTGATGGACTGTCTTGGAGGGGAAAATTTCTTCACTAAGTTGGATCTCAAAAGTGGGTACCACTATATTAGAATCAAAGATGGGGATGAATGGAAGAAATTTTTTAAGACAACTGATGGATTGTATGAGTTGAGAGTTATGCCTTTTGGCCTCTCAAATGCCCCTAGCACATTCATGAGGCTCATGAATGAAGTACTTAAGGATTTCACAGGGATATTTGTGGTAGTGTATCTAGATGATATACTCATCTTTACTAAGATAGAAGAGGAACATTTGAAGCATGTGGAGATGGTACTTAATAGGTTATAGGAGGAGATGTTATCAATAAATCTAGAAAAGTGTGAGTTCTTCAAGCAAGGGCTTTTGTATTTGGGTTTTGTAGTATCCCAAGGTTTAATGAAGATGGACCCAATCAAGGTGGAATCTATTCTCAATTGGTCCTCACCAACTACCGAGATAGAGGTAAGGATTTTTCATGGGTTAGCTCAATTTTACAGAAAGTTTATAATAAAATTCAATGGCATTTGTGCACCAGTGCTTGATATTATAAAGGGTGTTCTAAAGACTAAATTTAAATGGAATATTGAAGCAGAGAAGGGTTTTGAGAAGTTGAAACAAGAAGTGGCAACTCAACCCATCATTTTGTTACCTAGCTTTGATAAGCTATTCATAGTGGAATGTGATGCCAGTGGAATTGCAGTAGAAGGAGTACTAAGCGAAGAAGAAAGGCTCATAGATTTCTTTAGTGAAAAGATCAATAAGGATAAAAAGAAGTACTCTACTTATGACTTAGAGTTGTATGCTCTAGTGCAGTCTCTTAGAAAGTGGAGATATTATCTCCTACTTAAGGATTTTGTAGTGTACATGGATAACCAGACACTTAGCTACATCAAGACACAAGAAACGTTAAGTAATAGGCATTTGAAATAGATGGAGTACCTCAAAGCCTTCACCTTTACTATAAAACACAAGAAAGGACAGTTGAAGAAGGTGGAAAATGCACTAAGTAGGAGGTTGCTGATAGTGCAAGAGTTTCAATTCAAAATCATCAGGATAGAGAGTTTCAAGGATCTCTATGGAGAAGATAAAGACTTCCCTGAAGCATATAAGGTATGTTATGATTTTGATAATCATTTTCATAGTCAATTCTCAGAGTATACATTGCAAAGTGGAACTTTATTCAAGGGGAATCGGTTGTGTGTTCCCAAAGGTTCAATGAGAGAGAATCTCATTCAAGAGAAGCACAATGGTAGTCTCTAACGTCATTTCAGTATCAACAAGACAATGGAATTGGTACAAAGGTTCTATTATTGGCCCAAGTTTCCAAGGGATGCGAGAAGGTATGTGGAGCAGTGTGTAGTTTGTATGAAAGCCAAGGGGGGAGCTAGAAATTCAAGTTTTTATCAACCTCTACCTATTCCCAACAGACCATGGGAATGTATTAGTATGGAATTTGTTGTAGGACTCCTTAAAAAAAATAAGATAGGGTTTTATATTGTTTATGTGGTGGTAGATAGGTTTAGTAAAATGAGTCATTTTGTTCCTTGCGAGACCACCCATGATGCTAGTTATATTGCACATCTCTTCTTCAAAGAGATTGTGAGGATCCATGGATTACCATTGAGCATAGTATCAGATAGACATGTGAAGTTTATGAGTCATTTTTGGAAAACTCTATGGAGCAGACTTGGTACTAACTTATCTTTTGGTTCAGCTTACCATCCTCAGATAGATGGAAAAACTGAGGTGGTAAATAGAGTGTTAGGTAACCTTCTAAGATGCCTAACCAAGGAGTATGGTCAGACATGGGATTTGGTCATATCACAAACTGAATATTCCTACAATGAAAGTGTGAATAGGACCATAGGTAGGAGTCCTTTTGAGATAGTATATGGTATGCACCCAAGAGGTGTGTGTGACCTCAAAGATCTAGGAGCTATGGAGCATAGGAGTGGCCATGTAGAGGATTTCTCTTAGACCATGAAGGAGATTCAGGAGAAAGTGAAGAAAACAATCACAGAGGCTACTCATAAGTTCAAAACTAAGGTTGATATGTCTAGGAAAGATATCCAATTTATAGTAGGTGACTATGTCATGGTCCATCTCAAAAAATCCTAATTGCATAAAGAAGTACCAAAAAAGTTGTAGATGAAGAGAGTGGGACCATGTAAAGTATTAGCTAAGTATGGAAAGAATGCTTAGAAGGTGGAGCTTCCTAGACAATTAAGTATTTCACTAGTGTTTAATGTAGCTAACTTGATCAATTATAAAGGACCAGTGACAGATATGAATATGACAAGTATGGATGTCTTGGAGGATGTGAGTACTGTAGTCTTACCTCCTAAGGACAAGCTGCAAGTAGATAGGATCTTAAAATCCAGAGTGAAGAAGTCTACTTGGAACAAGGTATACATGGGAAACCTCATACAGTGGAAAGACAAACTAGATTCTGAGGCTACTGGGTGGAAGAAGCTCATTTCTAGAAGTATGGCATTGATCTATCTCTGATCTCTCCCCGCTTTCCTTAGTGTTTGTGTAGAGGGGGAGAATGGTGCAGGAGCACCCATAGGTTGTCTAGGAAAACTTTGTCTAAGATAACTAAGCAATCTATTTTGGATTTTTGTTGTGTTTATATGAAGTTCATGTTGATCATAGAGTAGGTGTAATAGGGTTTTAGATCCATAGGAGGCCTAGGATTATTGTAAGGTGCAAAGAGGGCCAAGAGGTTGTCTTGCAACTGTACAACATTTGAAATGTTACTCAACAATGTTGATAGTTGGAGCTAAAACCGACCAAGAGGAGACCAAGGGAGAGGATAAATGATTGGTGACCCTATTTATGGGATGCCTCGACATTAGAGTGAGGTTGGATGTCATTCATACATTTTAAGTTTTTTTGAATTCAAGAAAAAGCTTTTGTGATTGTGTGTGAAATTTATGCTTTTTGGTATTGCAATAATGTTTTAATGGATTAGTTTTGTATTGTAACTCATGCATGATGTAGGGTATTTTCTCTTTGAATTTTTTGTGGCATTAGATAACTTGGGTGTTTAGTTTAAGAAATTCTTGTAAATATTTTTGTGTTCTACACTGTTGCTGGTCTAAACTAGATAGTTTGTAAAGAATGGAGTGTTAGTTCACTTTCCCACTATACAAATTGTACGGACCTTTCGGATTAGTGACTAGACTCCATGGGTGTAAATATAGTAGGAGTTAGAGAATTTGAAATTACAAGAGATTTTTTTGGAATCTTGTCCTAGGCGAGCAAGAGAAGAGCCTGGCTAGGAAAGACCATAGTGCAGAGCACTTAATTTGCAAAGGTGATAACTTTGAGACAAATTTCCTTTTGCAAAAGGAAGATATGAGTCTTAAAAAGACATGGTAAGGAGAAATAAAATCTATCAATCCAATTGGTGAGGGAGGAACTTAGGAATTTGTAGAGAAGCCAGAAAAGGGCTTAAAAAAGCCTTAATTTTTCTAATTTTCAGGTTAGGGAATCGTACGGCCAATTGTGGCCCGAAGACCCCAAAAATCCTTAAGAGGTGGGAATATGAACCAGGAATCCCAATAAAATATTGGGGGTTACTTTGGAAGAAATTTGGGAAAATCCCTGATTTCTCGGAGAAGGAGACCTAATAGCGCTAGTAGCCTTCTAGGCCTAATGAAGGAGTTTAGTGAAAGCGACCTAAAGATGGAGCTAGGTAGATCCCTAATACTATTAGTAGGATGGATTGAAGCATTTGGAAGCACCTCCAAACCTCTGTAAAATTATTTCAAGAATTTGGAGGTTAGAAGCCTTTAAGGTAGTTTAAGGGTTAAAGGGCTAGTGCTAAAAGATTGCACCAAGTTTTGAATTGGAAGAAGGAACTTGTTGATAGTTTGGTTGGCAAGGAGAACTAGGGGATCCTAAGAAGGAAGAGATCCTATAGGTTGCATGTGGTGGAGAAAGAAACCCTAGAAGTCTTCCAAGAAGGACTTAGAGCATGAATCGGTGAGTGATTCATCCAACCTCCCTATCACTAATCTTCACTACTTCATAGACAACCTACAAAATATTTAATTAAAATTTTCTCAATGTCCTCAGCATATACAGTCTTAAATAAATTAATGCTAGTAGTGTTAAAATAAATGAAAAACATATATCAAAAATACAACCACAACATCTAACATGTGCTTGATCTAGTAGAAAAATAATTGAATTTTGATACATACAAAAATTTTGTTGTTCAACACACCTATGTCTAAATTCTAACTGGTTTGATTTCAAAACTTAATCAAGAAAAAATAAATCAATGAAACACTATGAAACCAACTGAAGGAGCTAGATATCGTAGTTACAAATCTAAATTTGAAAACATTATAATTTTATCCTTCATTAAAAAAAGGATGTGTTATACAGTAGACACCACTCTTTGATATGTTGTTTACTCTTAAAAACTAGTTATCGAAGGATATGGAAAAATAAATGTGATTTAATTTGATTTTTAAAAAAACTATATATTTAGAATCTACAAGCAAAGTGTCACAAGTGACTAGTGTTCATCATCTTCAAATTGCTCATGGTTTAGTAGATATAGGTGTCCAAAAGTGAAGATTTAGTTAAAAAAAATTAGTTCAATGTCAAGTTTGGCCAAAAACTATAACACTCTATTATGTGATTACCCCAAAAGTTGTGTACAACTCTTCAATCAAGCTACGAAGGTGTTGGTGAAATTGTGGTGGATTCTCTATTGCTTTGAGATAGTTTTCTCTAGGAAACATTTATTCTCTATCTTCTTTTCTCTTTTGGCAATGAAATTGTGGTGGATTCTCTATTGCTTTGAGATAGTTTTCTCTAGGAAACATTTATTCTCTATCTTCTTTGCTCTTTTGGGAGTGAGTCTTTGGAAGTGAGCCTTTATTTTTTTGGGAAATGAGCCCTCCAGTGGTGAGCCTTTGTAATTGGTGTAATTATTACTTATAATGTGAGCTAATACTCACCATGGTTTTTCCAATCTTGGGTTTTCCACGTAAATCTGGTGTTCCCTTGTGTATAGTCTTAAGTTGTTTCAGTTTCTTTTATTTTCTTTTCATTCTAAATAATAATAACAAATTTAAGAGTTTATTGAATGAATGTGGATCTGAATATTATGAGGTTTTTAAAGTTTTAAGGTACAACTGATTCATCCACCATCTTAGTTTTCTTGTGTATCCAACAATTGGTATTAGAGAAAGGTTCCTTGGAAGAAAGCTAAACTACTTGAGGTAGATATGAGATGGCACAGAAGAAGGAGATCTCCATGTTTGATGGCATGGAATATGCATTCTGGAAGACAAGGATGGAAGGTTATATGGTTTATCTTGGATTTGATATCTGGAATGAAGTACAAAAAAATTATACTATGCCTAAAAATGGTCTGAGCAGTGAAGATGAAATTAATGCCTATGAATGCAATGGTAAAGCAAGGTATTCTCTATTGTGTAGTCTTACAAATTTTGAATTAGTGAAAGTTATGGATCTAGAAAGTCATAAAGAAATTTGGACAAAGTTCGAAAGAATTTATAAAGCAAATGATAATCTTAAACAAGCTAAGATGTAAAATCTAAGGATCACATTTTAGAACATATGAATGTCTGAAAATGAATTTACATTACAAGCTACATGCAAAGAGTAGATGAAGTGGTTAGTTCCATCAAAGGTCTTGTTGGAAAATTCAAAGTATCAAAAGTGGTAAAATAATTTATAAGAACTCTTCCTACAGATTAAATTCATAAAGGTTCTACTATTAATGAATTTACAAATTTATATTTATATACGAGAGATTAGTGGAATGTCTCCCTATCTGCATTTGAAATGAGAGAATTGTTTGCAAATAATGGTGCAAAAGTTGAGACTACTCTTAAGGCTAGAAAATTTGAGAAAATTAAAGAATCGGATCAAGAGGATATTGATGATGTGTAAGCTAAATTTTTGAGAGAGATGAAAAAGGGCACTATTAAGTATGAAGGTAAGTTTCTTTTCAAATATTCTAGTTGTTGAAAGATAGGTCACTATGCTTCAAGATGTGCAAATAGAGCTGTAAATGACAAAAACAAGGAGATTCTAGAGGTACGATGATTTAGAAAAACTATTATGTTAGAGAAGATGCAAGTATTATGATGATGAATCTAATTATGGAGATAATTATGATGATGGTGAATGCTTTCTCATATCTTTAAAAGACGAATTTTTTTCTACTAACTTTGTGGGATGTGTGAAGGTTAGCCCTTTAGAGACAAAGGATAAGATTGATGGTACTTTGGTATCTTCTTTTCATGCAAGAAAAGATAAAAACTATTGGATCATTGGAAATGGATGCTCTAACCATATGACCAGTGACAAGATTAAGTTTTTTAAACTTAAAAAGTATGATGGAGGACTTCAAAGATTTGGTGATGATTTGGGTGCTAAGATATGTGGAATAGGCTCAATTAGGTTTGATGGCAAGCATAATAATCATTATGTTTACTATGCCAAGCATTTAAGCCATAATATTTTGAGTGTTGGAAAAATGTGTAGCAAAGGATACAACCTGATGTTTCAGGATAATATATGTGAGATCAGAAACAATTCTAGAACTATGATTGCTACTAGAAGAAGGACAAATGGAAATTGATTATCATCTCATGGTTGTTGATCATTGTTGATTTATGACTCAAATTAATTTAAGTTGGATATGGAATAGGAGGATATGTCAGATTAATTTTCATAATCTAGTAAGAATTACTTTAGTTTAGGATGTGAGATATTTTCCAAAGATTATGAAGCCTATCAATGATGTATGCAATAATTATCAAGTTGAAAAGCAAACAAGATGAAGCTTAAAAGGCAAAGAAAAATCTATTAAATTAGATTGTTAGATTTGTTGCATATAGATCTTTGTGCTCCTACAAGAGTAAGTAGTCCTCAATTTGACATGTATTCCATGCTTTTGATTGATGATTATTCTAGAATAATAGGGACTACTTTTCTGAGAGAAAAATCTAAAGCTCTAGACAAGTTTAAAGCATTTAAATTTATGGATGAAAATTAAATGGATATTAAAATCAAGTGTTTGAGGTTTGAAAGAGGTGGAGATTTCACCTCAAATGAATTTAATTTTTTTTTTTAGAATCATGGCATAAAGAGGCACTTATATTCTCCTAGAACTCCTAAACAAAATGGAGTGTTTAAAAAGAAAAATAGGACTATTCAAGCTATAAGGAATATGATGAAAGAAGAAAAAATAAAAAAATTCTATTGAAAAGCAATTCATACTACTATTTATATACTTTTGGGTTATCCCACAATAGTCGTTTAAAATTTTTGGCCAAATTGGACACTGAAATTATTTTTTTAACTAAATCTTCACATTCGAGCATCTCTAGCGGCTAAACGGTGAGGAATTTGAAGATGATGCAAACTAGAGGACCTCATCACATTTTTTTTTGTAGATTCTAAATATATTTTTTTCAAAATTTTTAGAATGAAATTGCACTTCTTTTTCCATCTCCCATGAAAACTATTGTTTTTTTCAAAAAACAACATTTTTAAAAAGTGACGCACATCGTATAATGTATAATTTTTTTCCATGAAGGATAAAATTCTAATTATTTTGAATTTAGATTTGAAACTCCGATATCTAGTTCTTCCAGTTGGTTAGATAGTTTTCTATTGATTTTTTTTTTTTAATCAAGTTTCAAAATCAAACCAACTACAATTCAGACATAGCGCAACCGTATAATGCGTATTTTTTTTGTATATATCGAAATTCAATTTTTTTTTGTTGGATCAAGGACTTCAATATCTAGTGCACTCATATTTTTTCAATTTTTTTTTTGATAATATGCTATTTTTGCACATGTGAAAAACAAAGAGCTTGATTTTACATAAAAAAAATCTATGTTTAATAAAACTTAAAAAACAAATACATAATAAAACCAAAACATATTAAAATTATAGTCATTGGATAGCTCGTTCTTAGGACTAATTGTTTCTAGTAAGTCTCCTCCATTTTCATCCTCAACCCGAGCTTCGAAGCGTGAACCCCCCTTCCTTTTGCATTTTTGATGGTTTTTCTGGGCAAGAAATGTGGGCCCAATATTTAATGGGTTCGCTCAAACCTACAAGTTTGTTTGAACCCCTAAAACTATTTTTTTTTTGCATGGGCTCATTTTTTTCTTGTTTTCCTTCCTCCATCAAATTGTAAACCACTATTATGGCTTCACCCTTAACAAGTTTAAAGAAAAATAAAACACAAAGACTCCCTATGAGCTATGGCATGGAAGAAATCCTATAGTTAAGTACTTTTGGGTGTTTGGAAGTAAGTGTTACATTAGAAGAGATGAAGAAAACTTGGGAAATTTTGATGCAAGGTCTAATGAAGGTATATTCCTTGGATACTCTACAAAAATAAAAGCCTACATATGCTACAACAATAGATTTTGAATAATTATTGGGAGTGCAAGTGTCAAAGTTGATGAAGATTATTGGAATTTAGTAGTGATAGATGGATATGAATTACATGATTCTACTTTAAAAGAAGAAGAAAAAGATCAGGAAAAGGAAGCATAAATTAAAGAGGAAGAAGCTCTTGAAAATACCTCTAGAACCCCTAAGTATGTGTAGAGAAATCATTTTGAAGAACAAATCATTGGAGAAAAAATAAAAGGTGTATTGATAAAAAGGAAAGTTACTAAAGAAGAGGTAAATTTGTGTTTGATTTTTGAAGTTGAACCTAAAATAGTAATTGAGGAATGCAAAGGTGTAAGTGCACCAATCTATGACACAATTTGGGTTCCAAATTGAAAAAATGCTGAAATAAGGACTTTGGCGCTTGCAAACTGTCAAAACAAACATTGGCGCATGCCAAATTTGGCATGCACCAAATGTATTTCTAGACATAAAATGCAAAATTCAGGTTTGGAACCCTCATTTTGTCTTCAACCCGTGGCTTGAGAAGGAAGATTTTAGGTATGTAGCTTGCACTCGCCAAATATCCTCCATTATTTGCATCCTTAGCTTGCCATTTTCCACGAGAATGTCGCCAACACGTCGAAGAGGTTGAAGATTATAAAGAGGTGTGTATTTTTATTCTATTTATTTCAAATTTGATTTTGAATGCAACTTTAAATAGATTTTTATAATAAAAATTTGTTCTAATTCTCAGGGAATGAATCTCCACCTCAAAATATTGAGAATTCATAATCACCCCCTCATCAAGATCCTCCTATACAAGAACAACCCAGAACCCCTCCATCAATTCATAGGCATCTTCAAGGAACACAAGAAAATATTCAAAATCAAATTGAAAACAATAAAAGAGACATTCAACAATTAATTGCAAGATTAACCGAGCATGCCGAAACCCACCCTTATAGGAGAGAGATTGCTGAATAATTGAAGTCAATTTTAACTCATGTAGGAGAAATGAGCGAGCAAATGAACTTTTGGTCAACTAAGAGAGATGAGATGAGGCAATTTTATTCTAATGGTTTGTCATATGCAGATGTCAAAAACCTAAAAATTAGCAAAGCCGAGTTGTGTGCCCTATTTAAAGACCCAAAAGCCAATGAAACTTTGTCCCATGCATGTAGGAGGTTCCCCATCCATTGGTGCCACCATGATTTAATTAGAAACAAATTTTGGGAGCGATGGTGGATGGTATTTGACCAACCTCCATGCAATAACCATGAGGTTCCACAATACTTTTTGAGGAAACTCTATTGTGAGTTTTTCCTCAATAAAATGCCAAACTATTTTGACATCTTACACTTTCAAGGTAGAGGTGGGGGCTCTACACACGATAGACCTGGTGCACGATGTAATCCGTAGTTGGCACCGAGAGCCTTGGGAAGACCCATGGTGGAGCATGTCGTTGTTCCTTCCATTGTTAATGATAGTGTAGAGGTGGACATGATGAAGTCGATTGGCTCACTCACCTAGACCATTTTACAGTGTGCGAGTCCTCTAGAAGAGCCTAGTGTGGAGGAGATGTGTAGGCCCTGAGCTCCACCCCACCATTGTGGCGCTTGTGGTGTTGTTTTCATGTATGATTATTAGGGTGCTCGTGATGCAGCTACACAACCTACGTCAGTTGTAGAGGTGATGGATTTCATATATGATATTTTGAATGATACATTCGGCATTGACACTCAGGTAAAATTTAGCAAGTTATTTTAATGTTGTTTATTAAAATATATTTTTAAATTTAAGAATAACTAAAGTAGTATAATTTTGAGATGATGAAATTTTAGGGTCGCACTGTTCATGAGGGATGCTCTATTCCTACAGACCCTTATACATTCTCGACGATGAGTCCACAGGTATGCAACTAGTATTAAAGATATTATTATTGCATTTGAATAGTTGAATGTTATATTTGAATGTTTGTCTCATAACATGCTTCGGATTTCAAAATAGTCTCCTGGTGCACCTTCTTCCTCCACACCTTGTGATTCATATCCTCAAACAATGTACACTCAGGTAGCCTTTATTCATTAATAGGGTTGTAAATCTATGTTAGCTAGTTTTCATAATTTTGTGTATATACAAATCTAAAAAATTGATGAGAAACACAAAAATTGCATTCAAGTATTCCTTGATCGTGTCAAATTATGTTCTCCTATATCAACATGATACCTAAGATATTGTTTCAATTACAGCTGTTGATAAGAGATAGCCCTAGTGATGTTGGTGGCATGATGGACATTATATTTTCTCTTTTATGGTCTATTATAGAAATTTTTCATGATAATTTTATGTATTTTAATTTCTATCTTCATGGTTGCTATAGGTGATTGTCACTCTAGATCATGGACATGGTGATTCTTTAAATGTGCATGATGACTATATGTATGCAGTAAGTGATTATATTTTGTTATATGCCATTCCATAATATATGTTTTAACATCTTTACTTTTAATCGTATCAGTTGAAGGTCTAGAGTGAATAGAGGAGGAGTAGCGGGCATGTTCAAAAGATAAGACAAGCGATAGTCACTCCATCCAGCCGAATGTTGAAGGCAACACGGGATCTATTTACTTCCCCTAGAGGGGAATTACTATGCATTAGTGTTGTTTGTTGTATGCCTACGTGGCATTTTGGAACATATGTTTTGTACTATTGATATATATACATGATATTTTGTCAAAATGGCTCCTTTGTACTAAGCCTATATGGTTTTTTTGGATATATTTATATACTTTTATCAATATATATCATTGTATAGTGTTTCGGATTTTTTATTAAAGAAACTCTTATTTTGCTACTGCCATTCTTGAATGATGTTATTATGTGTATCGTGTAAGTTGTATGGTTGAATATTGTAGGCATGGATTTTGTTTACATCTAATGCTTAATTAATTACCGTGGAATACTCAATAAGCCTCATCTAAAGCGTATTGTATAAGTAAGCTCAATTCATGGTGGTTTGTATCCTTTGGAATGCTTCAATTACTTGTGCCTCACTGATGTAGAGGCAAGGAGGCTCAAACCTAATCAGTCCAACAACCGGCCTTCAAGGGGCTCCTAGCAAGATTAATACAACCTATTTTGAGCAATATACACAACCTCAAAGCCCCATGAAACACCACTATTCATTCAAAAACTTACCCAACAATCCACCCTTGTATCACTTTGATGTAGAGCCAAGGTGGAGAAGAATCACAACAATGGAAATGTCAATTCTCAATCAAAAACTCTTCTTCATAATGATTCAGCCTAATAGGCATCAACCCACCCTCAAGGGTCTCAACTCCTAAACCTTGCAAATGAACAACAAGACTCCACCAAGGCCCTACAAAGACCATCAACATTCATACAATGACAATTGAATCAATTGACAACAATCCCTAAGTCGGATTCATCAAGGTTTCCAAAACTCACATTTGTGACTGGTTATTCTTGTAGTACTCAAAAATCAGTTTTAGCCAAATTTCTCCCAACCTTTCCAAAACACTAGAAAATTACAAGATGGATTGAGATACCCTTTTCAGGGATACACAACATACCAAATAATCAGTGCTTTCTCTTTTGGACTGACATAGACTTTCAACACACCTACTTCAATTTTGGCTTCACAATTAGCCCTTTTTTTCCGAAGGGACCACCCTTCCAACTTTAGGTATCTATCCAAATTCCTTGGAAAGTATTAGCTCCTTGTGCCAAACCTCAAATTTTGTCATTATTTTGTGTCTACAGAGCCTCTAACTCACAAAACCCAAGAAACCCTCCAAAACCTTCACAAAATCAAGGGTTTTAAAGAAACATACAACTCCAGACCTCTCTCAACACTTACAAAGCCTCAAAAACCTAAAAATACTTGTGCACAGACTCATCAAACCCTCACATAACCCTTATGGGCATTAATTCTTAAAAATATCTCTTTGGTTCCTCACTTCCATGTTGGAAAACACTTGTTTAGTCTTAGAATAGTCACAAAAACACCACAAAATTATGACACCTTATTCCAAAATGAGTTGAAAAACTTATCATAACATTTTTTCAGTCAATCCACCGAGATATAGTAGCAAAAAATAGATGGATTGATTTTTACATAAAAAATTTCTCCTCAAACCCTTGATTCAGCAACACTAGGACAATCACTGTTTATGTTGGTTCTCTCTACAAACAAGGAGTTAAGACACCAAATAAAAAATAAATGAATTAGAAAACATATAGACACATCCTCTAAAATTATTAGACCATGAATAACCTGTATGTGCCTATACAACACTCAAAAATATCAAGAAAAAAATATTTTCTAGAAAATTGCTCAAAACTGTGGTGTTTATTGTGTAAAATTATTACAAAAATTCTTCCACTCTCTCATTCGAGCCTTGGTAGGGATTTTTAAGTAATTTTACAACAACAATATTCTCCCCAATGCCCATAACCAAATTTTGTATTAGTTGGTCCCTTAATTACATTTGGTTGTGTTAAAGTTGCTTTGTCAGCATTTTACAACTTATATGATTTCTAATTGACTTCTAAGACACAAAACACCCTTTATTTCCATTATGTTTGATCTCTCAAAGCTTATTAGACAAAATAAACCTAAAGACACTAACATATACCTATTGATGTATTCAAATAATTTTTTTTTGATGATGTGCTATAGGTGCTCCGGCACCAAACTCAAAACCTGGTCCAAGCCTAATTTTTCCCAACCTTTCCAAAACACCTGGCCATTTAAAGGTGGATTAAGAAACCCTTTTCAGGGTTACACAACATATGCCAAAACCAATAGTAAATCTTTTGGACCAACATGAACTTTCAATACACCTCCCTCACTCTAGGCTTCACAATTAGGCCTAATTTCCAAAGGAACCCCCTCACAAACTCACCTCCAAAACAAGGAAACTTGAAAAATTCTTAGGGATGCTCACCAAACTTAGGATTCTCCCATTTTAAGAGCCCCAAGAACTTTTTCTATTCCTTTACTCACAAACCATCCTAAACCTTCACAAAAAGAAGGGTTTTAAAGAAACTCATAACTCCAGACCTCCCCCAATCCTTCCAAAGGTACAAAAACCCCACAATACCTCTTCCCTAACTTAAAGGAAACTCAAAATCCCATTCCTTTTAGTATTTCTCAGATTCAGAACTTGAGTTCCTTACTTTCATGGTGGAAACACCCCTGAACATCATTAGAACTTCACACCCCACTGAGTTGATTCATTATCTCGGTCTCCAAAGTATTTATACACCAAAATAATCATGGTAAAGGAAAATACACCAAGCAACAGGTTCATAACAGTAGGTGGATTGGCTAATGTATCATGGTGTTGCCCTCAAAACCCCTAACACAGAAAGTAGAGAAGTAACGAAGTCTTTTGATCCCACACACACCAATGGTGGATTTAAACCTTGAGAACATATGCAAAGAGAGTAAAAAAATATGCAATCAAGTATCCAAAGCCTCAAGTCATGATAGACTTGTATGGGCCTATGCAAGGCAAAGAAAATTCAGGAAAACAAAGAAAACTAGTGATCAGCGTTTCCAAGTATATATTGTTATTAGAAACTGAACAAAATCAACCCTCAACTCATGGTATTAAAAAAATATATTTTGATACCACCTTCCAACTACCCCTTGAGCCGATCAACCACCATAACCACCCTTTGTTAGACTTCTAAGATGGAAAATTGCCAATTTTGCTCTTAATTACCATTCATTCACAACTTGATTTTGAAAATACCACCTAACTGACCTATTAAGCCTTTTAAATACAATTGCAAGGAATTTACATCACATATAGAAATATAGAGAGAAAATACAATAAATATTTTAACTGATGAATTGTAAAAAATGGATTTTTGTAGTTTATATTCATGTCATTGATTACATTGCATTGCATATCTTTCAAAGACAAAGCATTACTTCACTTTGCATAAGTAATAAGTAGATGCTGATAGATGCCAAAAATTTAATTACAATATAGTTTGAACAAAGTCAACCTAAGAAGTTATGCAAATTCTTCACATTGCATAACTAATAACTAGGAGCAGCTGCCAATTGCATTTTCTTATCATGGCATTCTATGAGACCAAATTTCTTTGAGATATTTTTTCAAATAGTTCCCTGCCTTGTCTATGTTACCACATTTTTCATACATTTCTACCAAGGCATCTTCTGAAACAATTCACTTCCTTGTTGCTATGGCTAAAAGCCTAAAACAAGTGATTTTGAACAAGCTATGGATGCTTCGAAAAATATATCAAAAGCATAATAGTAAGAAATAGCATAGAGAAGGCAGTGAACTATTTGAAAAAATGCATCCAAAAAATTGCTTTGAAATGATAAATTCAATTGTGCTTGCACTCTTCTTTAACATTGTATATCTGCTCCTTTTTATAATAAGAGATAAAAAAATGTAAAAAATTGTATAAGAGATAAAATCTATCTTCTTTGAAATCAAAAGGCATTTTCATAGCATAGAGATATAAAGAGAAAATAAAATAAAGAGTTTAACTAATGAAATGTAGAAAATAGGTTTTTGTAGTTTTTATTCATGCATTTCACATCTTTCGAAATCAAAGCATCACTTCAAATTGCATAATGAATAACTAGATGCTGATAGATGACAAAATTTCAATTACAATATAGCTTTTGACAAAGTCAACGTAAGCAGTTATGCAATTACTTCGCATTGCATACCTAATAACTAAGAGCAGCTGCCAATTGCTTTAGCTTGTCATGGCATTCCATGAGACCACATTTATTTGAGGGATTTTTTCAAATAGTTCATTCCCTTTTCTATGCTATGACATTTTTCATATATGTCTACCAAAGCATTTTATCAAATAGTTCATTGCCTTCTTGCTATGGCTAAAAGCCTATAATAGATGCTTTCAAACAAGCTATGGATGCTTGGAAAAAAACTAGGAAAGCATAATAGTAAGCAATAGCATAGAAAAGCCATTGAACTTTTTGAAAAAATGCCTCAAAGAAAAGTGGTCTCATGGTGATGGAATTCCATGACAAGCCATAGACAAGGCAATGAATTGTTTGATAATATCCCTCAACTACTTGCATTTGACAACTTTCTCGTCGAGTGACAATTCGCCACCATAGGAAAAATCCTCTAAGATAGAGAAAAATGAGAAAGATTATTGTAGAGGGGCCCAACATGATCCCATAGGATCAAATGAGAAGTTTCTAAGCATCACAATGTCCGAGTAATAGCATGTTGAAGTTCGCAGCCATTTTGCACTTTGGACCCTTAAGGGATTGATCCGGTTGAATGTAGCTCAAAACGATTCCATATGTTTTGGTGCAAAAAAGGACCATTCCTAGCGTAAATGTACCCACCCAGATGCATTGGAATAGTCAGTTTGGTCACACGAGCTGCAAAATGAAAGTTGCACCACTTTGTAACTTTCAACTACTTGCATTTGACAACTTTTTCCTTGAGTGAAAATTCGCTAGCATAGGAAAATTCTTTCAAGATAGAAAAAAATGAGAGAGGTTCTTGTATATGGGCCCTACTTGAACTCGTAGGTTCAGACAAGAAGTTTCTAAACATCACGGTGTCTGAGTAATAGCATGCTAAATTTTGCAACCATTTTGCACTTTGGACCCTTAAGGGATCGATCCGGTTGAATGTAGCTCAGAGTGATTCCGTGTGTTTAGGTGTGAAAGAGGACCATTCCTAGCGTAAACGTACCCAACTGGATGCATTGGAATAATTTTTTTGGTCACATGAGCTGCAGAATGAAAGTTGCACCACTTTACAACTTTCAACTACTTGCATTTGGCAACTTTTTCTCTCTCAAGTCTCTCCCTCCTACTTCCTCTCCCTCTTTTGGGTCTCTCTCTCTCTCATTCACTCCCTCTATCTCTCTCCCCTCTACCCTTTACCCTCTACCCTCTACCATTAACTCTTAACCCTCTACCCTCTATCGCTTTTCCACTCCCTCCATCTCTCTCTCTCACTAACTCCCTATATCTCTCTCCTTTACCCTTAACTCTAAACCCTCTCTCTCAATCTATATCCACCTTCCTTCTTCTCTCTCTAACTTGTCCCTCCCTTCCCCTCTCTCCTTACCTCTCTACTCTATCTCTATCTCAACTCTATCTACCTACATGTATATCATTCCCTCATCTCTCTCTCCTACCCTCTCTCCCTCTCTCAAGTCTCTCTATCTCTCTCGTGTATCTACCCTTAACCCTTAAAACCCTCTACCCTCTACCATAAAACCTCTACCCTCTATCTCTATCCCAGTCCCTCTCTCTCTTTCTCTCTCTCTATCTCACGTCTCTCCCTCCTATCCGCTCTTCATGTCTCAATTCTCTCTATCTCTCTCTCTCACTCACTCACTCCTATATCTCTCTGCTCTACCCTTAGCCCTCTAACCTATATCTCTCTCCTTCTTGACCTCTCTCTCTCTCAAGAATATCCCTCATATCCCCTCTCCAGGTCTCTCTCTCTCTCACTCACTCCATCTATCTCTCTCTCAAGGGTAGAGGGGAGAAAGATAAAGGGAGTGAGTGAGTGAGTGAGAGAGACCTAAGAGAGGGAGATGAGGTAGGAGAGAGAGACTTGGGAGAAATAAAGAGGGTGGGATGGTTAAGGGTAGAGAGTAGAGGGTTCAATGTTTAAGGGTTAAGGGTAGAGGGGATAGAGATAGAGTGAGTGACTAAGAGAGAGAGATTTGAGAGAGGGAGAGGGGGTAGGAGGGAGAGACTTGAGAGAGAGAGAGAGGGGACATATATAGACTTTCCCTTATTCCCCTCTTTGTCTCTCAAGACTCTCCCTCCTACCCCCTCTCTCTCTCTTAGGTCTCTCACTCACTCACTGACTCCCTCCCTCAATCTCTCTCCCCTCTACCCTTAACCCTAAACCCTAAACCCTTATCCCTTAAACTTGAAACCCTAAAAACCTCTATAATATACCCTTAACCCTCTACCCTCTATCTGTCTCCCACTCCCTCCCTCCCTCTCTCTCTACCAAGTCTCTCCCTCCTACCCCCTCTCCCTCTGCTAGGTCTCTCTCACTCACTCCTTTTATCTCTCTCCCTTCTACCCTTAACCCTCTACCCTATATCCTCTACTCTCTATCTCTCTCCCTTCTACCCTTAACCCTCTACCCTCTGTTAGAACCTAAAATTTCCATCTAAAACCCTAAGGTTTTCCCACACATTTCCATAAAATTCCTAAGGATTTATTCTCATTTGAATCTAATATTTCCCTAATTTTTCATAAAAATGGTTTATTATAATGTCCATTTCATTATTCACTTTATACCATTATCACTCCTTAAAAATTAAAAAAAACATCATTTTAACCCTTATTGCTATATAGTGGGGGGACATTGTACTGTTCGCAGTAGCATGGTGGTCAAGTAGTAGTGAATGGAGCCAACATAAAGTGTTTACCATGCTACCGCATGCGGTAAACCGTTAGTCATTGGCGAAGCAGCTAAGGAGCTGGCAGATAATGCTCACCGTGGTACTCCGTGTGGCCAAACTACAGACCGCGATGGCCGTAGTAAATAGGTAGTGGTTAGCTGACAATTAAGGCACGACTGAGGAAGTGTAAAATACATTCACCGCAATAAATATATAGTATATAATTTGAACTATATTTAATATTTTTTAACTATTATTTAATAAATATTAAATATTGTTAATTAATATTTCATATTATTTGATATAAAATATTAGCATAAACATTAAATATTAATTAATGTTACTTGTCTACAATCCGCAAGGCAAGGCCCCATAGTATATAAATACAATAATATAATAATAATATATTATATTATTATATAAATTATTATTTATACATTATTATAATATATTATAATATAATATATAACATATTATTATATCAATTGAACCATAATTTAATATTTTATTATAAATATATTTATTTATGATTTATTATATCATCAATAATAATAAAAATAATATATTATTTATTATAATATATAATTATATAATTATTAATATAAGGATTATAACATATATTATTATTATTATTATATATTTTGGTAAGTAAGAGGTGAGTTTTAATAATGATGTTGGAATTTGGCCTACTAGAGGTGAGATCACTAAAGAGGGATCTCATCTCCACAAATTTTGGAAATACATCTATTTAATCTAGCCATAATCCTAATATGCCAATAAAATTCCTACCTACTTGTTCCTAGTGCCACAACAAGAAAACCATCACTACCTAAATTGGAACAAAAACATACATCATTTCCATCCTAGCTACACAAGTGCCCAGCACACATATTTGAGCAGATGCCTGGTACTAACCATTTTATGCAACACAACATGGTAAAGGGTAGAGGGTAGAGGGTTTAGGGTAGAGAGGAGAGAGAGAGAGAGAGAGAGAGAGAGGGAGAGGAGAGAGAGAGAGAGAGAGAGAGAGAGGAGAGAGAGAGAGAGAGAGAGAGAGAGAGAGAGAGAGAGAGAGAGAGAGAGAGAGATAAGGTAGAGATATTGCAAGAGAGGAGGCAAGGAGTGAGAGAGAAATAGGTATAGAGGGACAAATAGGTAGAGAGAAGTAGGTATGAAAGAAGAGATAGAGGGAGAGGTAGGGGTGGAGAGAGAGGTGAGAAAAAATATGTCGAGGCCTAGGTAGATAGAGTTTGGAGGAGATAAAGAGAAGTAGAGGGTAGAGTGTTTAAGGGTTTAAGGGCTAAGGGTTTATGGTTTAGATTAAAGGGTAAAGGAGAGAGATATAGGGAGTTAGTGAGAGAGAGAGAGAGAGGGAGGGTAGAGGGTAGAAGGTTAAGGGTAGAGGGGAGAGATATATAAGGAGTGAATGAGTGAGAGAGAGACCTAAAATAGGGAGAGGAAGTAGGAGGGAGAGACTTGAGAGAGAGAGAGAGAGGGAGGGAGGGAATTGGAGAGAGATAGAGGGTAGAGGGTTAAGGGTAGAAGGGAGAGATATAAAAGGATTGAGTGAGGGAGAGAGACCTACCAGAGGGAGAGGGTTTATGAGGGAGAGACTTGATAGAGAGAGAGAGGGAGGGAGGGAGTGGGAGATAGATAGATGGTAAAGGGTTAAGGGTATATGATAGAGGTTTTTAGGGTTTCGGGTTTAAGGGACAAGGTTTTAGGGTTTAGGGTTTAGGGTTAAGGGTAGAGGGGAGAGAGATTGAGGGAGTGAGTGAGTGAGTGAGTGAGAGACCTAAGAGAGAGAGAGGGGGTAGGAGGGAGAGTCTTAAGAGAGAGAGGGAAATAAAGGAGAGTCTATATATCTCCCCTCCCTCTCTCTATCAAGTCTCTCCCTCCTAACCCTTCTCCCTCTCTCAATTCTCTCTCTCTCTCTCTCTCTCAGTCACTCCCTATATCTCTATCCCCTCTATCCTTAACCCTAAACCCTTAACTCTTAAACATTGAACCCTCTACCCTCTACCCTTAACCATCCCACCCTCTTTCTTTCTCCCAAGTCTCTGTCTCCTATCACCTCTCCTTCTCTTAGGTCTTTCTCTCTCACTCACTCACTCACTCTATCTTTCTCCCCTCGACTCTTAACCCTTAAAACCTAAACCATTAAACCATTTTACCCTCTACCCTTAACCCTAAACCCTTAACCCTTAAACCCTAAACCCTCTACCCTATACCCTTAACTCTGCCTCCTTCTATCTCTCTCCAACACCCTACATTCCTCTCTCTCTCTCAAACCTCTCCCTCCTACCCCCTCTCCCCCTATCCCTCTCTTAGGTCTCTTTCTCAGTCACTCCCTCTATCTCTCTCTCTCCTCTACCCTCAAGCCTAAACCATAAACCCTTAAACCTTAAACCCTTTTACCCTCTACCCTTTACCCTTAACCATGCCTTCCTCTATCTCTCTCCCACTCCTTCTCTCTCTCTCTCAAGTATCTCCCTCCTAACCCCTCTCCCTCTTTCAGGTAGAGGGGAGAGACAAAGGAAGTGACTAAGAGAGAGATACTTGAGAGAGGGAGAGGGTTGAGAGAGAGAGATGGAGGGAGTGGGAGAGAGATAGAGGGAGGGAGGGTAGAAGGTTTAAGGGTTTAGGGTAGAGGGAAGAGAGAGATGGAGTGAGTGAGAGAGAAACCTGAGAGAGGGAGAGGGGGTAGGAGGGAGAGTCTTGAGAGAGAGAGGGAGGGAGGGAGGGAGAGAGTGGGAGAGAAATAAAGGGTAGAGTGTAGATGTTTTAAGGGTATAGGGCTAAGGGTAGATGGAAGAGACATAGGAGTGAGCGGGTAGAGGGTTTAAGGGTTAAGGGTTTAGGGTTTAGGGTTAAGGGTAGAGGGGGGAGAGATAGAGGGAGTGGCTTAGAAAGAGAGACTTGAGAGAGGGAGATAGGGTAGGAGGGAGAGACTTGAGAGAGAGGGTAGAGGGTTTAAGGATTTAAGGGTTAAGGGTTAAGGGTATATGGGGGAGAGATAGAGGGATTTAGTTAGAGAGAGAGAGGGAGGGAGTTAGAGAGAGATAGAGGATATAGGGTTAAGGGTAGAGGGAAGAGGATTAAGGGTAGAGGGGAGAGAGATAGGAATGAGTGAGTGAGTCAATGAGAGACCTAAGAAAGGGAGAGGGGGTAGGAGGGAGAGAATTGAGAGAGAGATAGGGAGGGAGGGAGGGAGTGAGAGAGAGATAAAGGGTAGA
>CM021100.1:931955875-932146009 GCA_007115665.2 Sequoiadendron giganteum
AGAGAGAGAGAGAGAGAGAGAGAGAGAGAGAGAGAGAGAGAGAGAGAGAGAGAGAGAGAGAGAGAGAGAGAGATGAGGGAATGATATATATATGTAGGTAGAGAGAGTTGAGATAGAGATAGATTAGAGAGGTAAGGAGAGAGGGGAAGGGAGGGAGAAGTTAGAGAGAGAAGTTCAGTAAGGTGGATATATCTATTAAGAGAGGGAAGGATGGAGAGAGGGAGAGAGAGAGAATGAGGTATAGAGGGATATGTAGATATAGAGAAGTAGAGAGGTATGGAGAGTTGGATGGAGAGGTAGGAATGGAGAGAGAGAGGTAGGTAGAGAGAGTAAAGGGAGATATAGAGAAGTGGAGAGGGAAGGAGAGATGGATGGAGAGGTAGGGATCGAGGGAGAGATAAGGATTTAGAGAGAGGTGAGAGAATGAAAAAGAGAGAGAGGTAGGTAAGGAGAGGGAGGGGAGATAAAGGGAAGTAAAGAATGGAGGAGAGAGGGAAGAAGAGGTATGGAGGGAGAGATAGGTGAGATAGAGAGAGACAGGAGGGAGGAAGGGATATTTAAGGAGAGAGGGTTGAGATAGAGAGAAAGAAAGTAAAGAGGGAAGGGGGAGAGAGAGAGGTGATAGATATCCAAGTAGAGGCATAATGAGAAAGGTAGATAGATTGAGAGAGGGAAAGAGAGAGGGAGAGAAAATTAGGTATAGAGGGGTAGGCTAGACAAAGAGATGTAGAGTGAATTTTAGTGGAAGAGAGAAAGGAGGGAGGGATAGGTAAAGATGGATAGTTGAGAAAGATAGGAGGAGAGAGATATAGGTAGAGAGAGGGCAAAGAGATATAGAAAGAGGGGGAGGGAGAGAGGAGAGATAGAAAGAGGGGGAGGGAGGGAGAGATAGAGAGAGTAGAGAGGGAGGAAACAAATAGAGAGAGGTGATACAGAGAGAATTAGAGAGGGAAAGAAGGTGGATAAATTGAGAGAGAGGAGGCAAGTAAGGAGAGAGAAATAGGTATAGAGGGACAACTAGGTAGAGAGAAGTATATATGAAAGGAGAGATATACCTAGAGAGGTAGGGATGGAGAGAGAGGTGAGACAAAAATAGAGAGAGGTTTACGTAGATAGACGAAGGAGGAGATAAAGAGAAAAATAGAGGGAAGGAGAGAGGGAGGAAGAGGTAGGGATGGAGAGACAAAGGTGAGAGAGATAAGAGAGAGGAGGGGTGAGATAGAGAGAAAGAGAGTAGAGAGGGAAGGGGAAAGAGATAAGTGAGATAGGTGATAGAGATGTGTGATGGAGCTTAAAATTAGAGAGATAAGGAGGAAGGTGGGGGAGAGAGAGTGATGTATAGAGGGATAGGTTAGATAGAGAAAAGTAGAGAGCAAAGGTGGGTGAAAGGAAGATAGAGGGAGAGAGAGAGGGGGAGAAAGAGAGGTGAGATAAATAGAAGTAGAAAGGGAAGGAGAGAGAAAGGGAGATAGAGAAAAATAGAGAAGGGGGGAGGGAAGGAGAGAGAAGTGAGATAGAGAGAACTAGAGAGGGAAGGAGAGAGATAATGACAAGATAGAGAGTGGAGAGGGGATGAAAGAGCGAGGGAAGCAAAGAGAGAGAGAAAGAGAGGAGAGGGAGGGAGGGAGGGATAGGTAGGTGTAGAGAGTAGAGAGAGATATATGGAGATTAAAGGAGAGGGATGAGAGATATAAAAATGTAGAGAGGGAAGGAGGGAGGGAGATAGATATTGGAGAGGGAAGGAGAGAGATATGGACATGTAGAGGCATAGTTCTTGAGCTCAAGGAAGATATTGTTAGATAAAGGGATGGAGATAGTGAGAGAGAGAGAGGTCTAGAGAATAAGAGATGAAAATGAGTGAGATAGGTGAAATTGGACCTCTTGAGTACTAAAATTTGACCTCCTGATTACTGAAATTTGACATGTTGATTGCTAAAATTTGACTAAGTTTGAAATTTTTAAGATCTTCCAAAAACTAGAATTTGCATTATAACTCTTAGAGATCTGAAACCACTCTCAAACATCCTTCCTATATATAAATGAAATATAACTTAAATTATAAGAAATTAAATGTCCATATATAAATTTCAACTTATACTTAGATGTTTATTTCATGTATATAATTTCCCTAATAGAGAAAGTAAAAATCTAGTTCTATGCAAAATAGGCCATTTAGCGCTCGCCAAATGACTTGTCACATTTGCCGCACGCGAAATTTGGCGCTCACCAAAAGGCCTACTTTAGACGTGTTATTAATAGGATTTGCTAAATTTTCTAATATTTTTTATCGTGCTCCCCATCTCATTTGCACATCTTTCAATGAGATTTTATTAAAAAAACCATGATAGCATGAACCTCTATCTCAGCTATCTAAATATATAATTCTTTTTTCATTTTGATTTAGTTAAGGTTTTGATCCATGGCTTCTATTGTAAATGCCTTCATTTTTGGTCAAAAACAAACATGTGCTAGGTTTAGGATAGATTTTTACAGGTTAATCGGAACATGAAACAAATTATGTTTTTTGAAACTAGACTCCATTCTACACATGATGAAAAAATAAAAATCAATTTTCAATTAGTTTGCAATATAATTGGGGGGGAGCACACTCAAATTTTAGCTTTTCAGAATGTGTCCACTTTGAAAACTCATAAAATATTATATATTCATTAAAAAAATTATCTGAAAGAAGGAGGGTAAACTACATGGTGTTAGCTAATTTCTCACTATTGGGATTTTTGAAATTCTAAAAAAAAGTTAACCAAAAAGGGGGGAGCCCTCAGGCGCTATGCTATTTTTTTTATAGAAACAGGACCTGTTTTGGGCACCCCCTTTTTGAGACCCTTAATCTTCATTATTAAAAAAAAATATAGTAGCTTAGAAACTAGAATCGAAGCACTTCAACTTTTGTTCTTGTCGCATCTTGAAATTTTGAGCGTAACTATCTTCATTTTCTCATGCCTTGATTTCAGAAGAAAAAAAAAGTGGCATCTTAAGAGCCAAAATTGTGTCACAGATTGGTGCACTTACCCAAAGATGAATATTGGATAAAATCTATGAAAGAAGAGTTACTACAAACTAAAAAGAATCGGACTTGGGAACTTGTTTGAAGAAATTTAAAAGAAAACATAATTGCAACTAAATGTGTATTCATAAATAAAATAAATTAGAATACAAAAGTGGTAAGAAACAAGGAAAGAATTGTGTATAAAGTTTACTCAAAAGTTGAAGGAATAGATTTTGAGGAGACATTTTCTTCAGTGTTAAGAATGGAAGCTATCAAGACTTTTTTTTATTTTCAACACATAAGGATTTCAATGTTTATCAAATGGATATGAAGTGTGCTTTCTTCAATGGATAATTGGAAGAAGTATACATGGAACAATCAGAAGGATTAAAGTTATCAAACAAATTGGATATGGTATGCAGATTGAAAAAGGCATTATATACATTGAAGGAAGCTCCCAAATCTTGATATGCAAGGTTGGACATTTATTTGATACAAAAAATATTCAATAATGGTACCAAAGATAGTAATCTTTCTTTTAAAGTTCAAAAAGATCAAATTTTGATTTTAGTTGTATATTTTGATGACATAAATTTTTGAGGAAATGAAGCTACATGTAAGAAATTTACATAAGAGATATAGAATGAGTTTGATATTTCTATGTTAATGGAGATGAATTTATTCCTTGGTTTTTGAATCAATCAAATAAATAAAGGAATTTTCATTGTATAATCAAAGTATGTCAAAGAAATGTTGAAGAAGTTTGGAATGGAAGATTCTAAACCATTTTGTACTCCTATGGTTATAGGTTGAAATCAGAGAAAAAATAATGAATCTCCTAAGGTTGATTAGAGAAAGTATAGATAAATGATTGGTGGACTACTATATCTAACTACTACTAGACCGGATATCATGCATGTAGTTTGTCTTGTGGCTAGATTTCAAGAAGGTCCTAGAGAATCACATGTTGCAGCTTCACTTCATTCTCCATAGGATGAGATTGTTGTCATATTCACTAAGGCTCTTCCTAAAGATACTTTTGAGTATCGTCAAGAGAATTTGGGGGTTATTTTCCCTCCTTCATTGAACTATATGCATAAGGAAATACATTAGTTTAGTGGATCTCAAGATTCATTCTTTTTTCTAGACTGATGTTGTTAGCTACCTCTTAGGGGGAGTAGGTAGTATCATTGTTGGTTGTTGTAGTCAAAAGGGTGTGTTTTTTCATCGTCCAGTGGTAGATGATTTGGTATAGTTTGATATGTACTCCTAAGGGAGAGTGTAAAAATCAATAAAGGAAATATTATTATAGAATAGTTGATTGATGTCAAAGGGGGAGAATAAGTGATATAATTATGTTGTCATTTTCTATTGATGTTATAGGGGGAGAGAGAGTTATGTGAAAAAAAAGAAAAGTTAAGGGAGAGAGATACATTTGAAAAGATAAGTATCAAAGGAGGAGAGAGTGTGAGTTGAGAAAAGAGAAAATGAAACAAGTATGTAGCAAATTTTTTGTGTCTTTGATGGGTTTTCACGTCGTGTGTTGCCATCAATGATAAAGAGAGAGATTTTTTCAAGCATGAGCAGATTCGTGTTGTCATTGATGTCCACTTGACGTTTTTTTTTCATTGGTGTCAATTGGATAAGGAGGAAGAAGATAATTATTAGGGAAGTTTTTTGTGAGAGAAGTTGATATTATCTGTGCTTTGATTAGTTGCATTATGTTGTCATTAGTAAGCTACTGGTGGCAACCTATAGTTTTTCTTTGATAAGATTATGTCTATGGTTGACGAAGTGATGAAGGTGATGAGGATGTGTCTGTGATGCTTGGTTTATAAGTTCTTTTGAGAAAATTTGATAAAAAGAAGAAATAGTGTGTTGCAACGTTGTTTTAAGTTGCAAGGTTGTGTTCTTTTGTTGCTCCACATTTCTTCTAGGTTTTTAAATTTTCTTTTGTGCTTCATATATTTTGATCAAATATGTTTAGAGGTGTTGTATCCCTGATTTAGCGTGTTTAATCATTGTGGAAAAGAATTTGTGTTGATCAGTGTGTGAATAGTGTATTGTAAAGGTGTCTAGGAGAAATGTCTTTACTATGCATTTCTCTCTAGTTATGTTTCATGTCTTGTAGATCTCAAGGAGTTTTGATAGTATTGTATATTTCTCTATTCAAGGTAGTTTTAGGTTTGGTGCTAAGGATGTATGTTTCTCTAGCTACAATGTATGGCGAAGTTGTCTAGATGTACTTGGTGTGTACATTCTTCAAGTGAAAGTTGTTGCAAAGGAGTTTGCTGAATTTTAATGTGTTCATGGAATATTGCAGAGTGTGTTCAAGTGAATTTGTTTGTGAGTTATGGGTAGATCAAATGAAGTGTGTACTTAAAATTTTAATGGTGTTCACATGTGTATCGGCCAACCTTGGTGTTTACACTACTTGTAAAGGTACATAGTTTTTTGTGGAAGCATGGAATGGAATGTAAGGATGAATTTAGGTTTCAGCTAAGGATTTTCATGGTCCACCTTCATTCCTTTCCATCGTGGGGATGTTTTGGTTCTCACTTAGTTTGAATTTGCATGGTTGAGGTGCATATCTGACCTTCGAGAAAATTTTCAAGGTTGAAGATAGTATAAATAAGAGTTGAGTTATTGATGGATTGAGTGATAGAAGTGATACACAATTATAATGTGAATTGTAAAGTTATATAGCAAAAATTTGAGAAGTGTAATGTGAGCTTTCATATGTCAGATTACTAGATGCAGTGATCAGAAGGTGTTTATAATTATTCAATTAGGTTGTGAAGGTGTTGGAGACATTCTAGTGGATTCTCTATTACATTGAGATATTTTTCTCTATGTAACATTTCTTCTATATCTTCTTTTTTATTCTAATGGTGGGCCTTTGGCAATGAGCCCTCCTACAATGAGCCTTTGTAATAATTTTTGTTATAACTTATAATGTGAGCTAATCCTCACCATAGTTTTTTCCATCTTAGGTTTTCCACTCAAATCTAGTGTTCCCTTGTGTATGGTGTTAAGTTGTTTCATTTTATATTATTTTATTTTCATGCTAATTCATCACAATAGTTTTAAGGGTTTATTGAATGAATTCGGATTTGAATGTGTATGTGGGTTTTTAATTTTTAAGGTACAAATAATTAAACCCCCCCCGCCCCTCCCCTCTTAGTTGTCTTGTGCATTCAATAGATACAAGGTTCATCTTATATATGTATGGTGCCCTATTGTATGTGCAATGGAAAGTAGACAATTACTAACATATTTTACAGTAAATAAATGCTATAGTGTTGTATTGGACAATAAAAGGATATAAATTTAAACATAGATAAAAAAAATAGAGACTTGGGTTTTCAGATATATTCCCAAAAACCTAAGCAAGGGTTTCATGATAATAATTCCTTAATCACATGAAAAAATGGACATGGGTTTTTAGATATATGTCAAAAAAACCAAGCAAGGGTTTCTTGAGAATAATTCCTTAGTCACACCAAAGTAGATAGTGGTTTTTAGATATATGCCAAAAATGATATAAGCAAGGGTTTTTTACGATGATATCCCATATTAGTTTAGGGTTTGACCCTAAAAAATCTTTAATAAGATAAATACAGATGAGGGATTTTAAATATATGCCTTAAAAAGCAACAATTTATAAGAAATTAATAATTTCATGATAATAATGTCTTAACCAAACAAAATGAGACATGGGTTTGTAGATATATGCCTAAAAAACATGGGTTATTAAGAAAGGGTCCAAGAAGATAAATACATTATTTTCTACAGACATGTGATCAAACTAATGAGATTGCTCATCATTTTATCAGACAAAATCATGAAACCGTGGAGGGTTTACCAGATCATGAGCATGTGGTAAAATGGAGAGTAGGAAATAATCCACCACCAAACTCAACCATGTGAAACATCACATGGTGCAAAGGGCAAGAAAATAAATGATGAAATCGGTTAGAACTAGTAATTATTATTCAATCAAATAGGAAACCCTTCACAGGACCACATAAATGCTGAATAAAAATATTCAAGAGTACTATTGTTTGTATTTTAAAATGAGAATGATGTTTTTCATTACCTCACACTATGGGGAGAAGATATCAATGAACGTTTGAGGGTTTTCCAAACCATGAGTGTGTGGTGAAATGAGTAGGGAATAATCCACCACCAAACCTCGTGTGATTATTAATTAGAGTGAATATGTAGCAGTGTTTGGTGTTAAGGCTAGGCAGATAATGTGTAGGTTTAGACTATTATGACCACTAACCAAAACCTCCAATGTTAACCCGTGAATTTGATTGATTCACTTTTGATCGTATATGAATAATTAAATTGTTATAATTGCACCCTAATATTGACAAAGGTAGGATTTTTTTAAAATATTAATCGGTGGTTATAGTGAGAGGCAATTGGGGTGTGCTTTGGGCATCAAGTCTAAATGGAGGCTTTTTTCCTTTCTACGCTTATCGAACCCTCCAACATTCGTCTGAAACCCCCACAAGCCAAAACAATAGCTATAAGTTATTAATCTACATGTGAATCAAACCCAAAAAAAATAATCTCAATCTGACATATAGTTTAGGAATTACGGTTGCATGAAGTTAGCTATGGCACTAATTGGGTCCTTTCCCCTATTCATCTTGCATGACTTCTAAATTTAAGGACACTTCATGTTGAATCAAGCCAATGCCATACTTATCTATACTAAAATTTTCATTTCATCAACGATATTCATTTTCCATTTCTAAATGTCACATTTCAAATAAAATAACATAAATTTTAACTTGAAATTTTTTCTATAGATAATGCAAAATGACATTTTTTCTATAGATAATGCAAAATGACATTTTTTCTATAGATAATGCAAAATGACATTTTTTCTATAGATAATGCAAAATGACTCACCTTGTTAAAATCTTTAAACTTTTTTTCTATTCTATTATCATGTGTTTTAATTAATATTTTTCAATTTACATTTTTCACTTCAATACAAAAATATATATATATATATATACTAAAATTGCCAATAAAAGAACATTACAAGACATCTCCTATTATTTTATTTTTACATTGACGAAGCTTTTTTTAAGAGTTTATATTATAATGCAACTTTGTAACTTACAGAAATGGTCGTCACACAAATTTTATAAGCTTAGCGAGAGAATATAGAAAGTTAAATAGGAGCGCAAGGACTTGTTTCTGTAACAGTTGAAGGAATCTTCACACGCAACATTACAATAAACTTACAATGAGATTTAACGAGAAGAGTAGGTCGATTGCCTCCACCAACCACGCCATAATCGTCGTGACAAAATGACTTATAAATTGATCCACATTTCAACTCTCTTAATTAAATGTTTTCGACATTCATTAGTCTTCGTGTGTCCTCTTCCCGTATCAGCACCACGCCAGGCTCTTTAACAATACTAACATAATCAAAGTACAACAGCTCAAAGTACAACATTTCTTTTAATTAACGAGATGGATAATGCTTTGAACCAAGCAATGAGTCTTTTATCATGCATAAAACTAGCAATCGCACCTTGGTGTGCAATGGGTACGCCGAAGAGATGTGGAAGGTCATTAAAAGAAATGGATAATGCTTTGAACCAAGCAACAAGTCTTTATCATGCATAAAACTAGCAATCCCACCTTGCTGTGCAATGGATACACCGAAGAGATGTGGAAGGTCATTAACAGAGATGGATAATGCTATGCTTTGAACCAAACAACAAGTCTTTATCATACATAAAACTAGCAATCCCACCTTGGTGTGCAATGGGTATGTCGAAAAGATGTGGAAGGTCAGTCAATTAGGAATATTTTTTTGTTTTATTTTGGAGCACAAGTGCCTGCCGTTATTTCTGTACTTAAACCTTAGACAAATGCAATCATCTATGCAATTTTTTTACCTTAGATCCATCTAGATATCACATATAATCTTCCTCACTTCTGCCAAAGTGAGATCCCTCCTTTGAATGTAAAAAACAAGGTTGACTCCTTGATGATCATATCTCAATACAAAAGCGTAGGGATCAAGCAAACCCTTGTTGAGAATGGCTCCACTGTCAATGTGTGTAGTTTCAATCTCTTTGATATGATCCATATTGATAGATCGACTATCCAACCTTCCTCCATGTCCTGCATTGGGTTTGATAGCATCAGACAAAAACAAATTGGTGTGATCTCTTTACCTCTTACCATTGGAGTTGCCACACTAGACACATAGATCCATGTTATGCAAAATGATTCTTCAACTAACCTCATTTTGGGCATGCCATGGATTCATGCAATGAATGGTGTGCCTTCAACACTTCATCAAAAGATGAAATACAGATACAAAAACAACGTGTACACCACTGACACCGATCTTGAACCTTACAGTGTCTTAGACCTTGAGCAAATCGAATCTAAACCTTTCACCACTACCCCAACCAAACCAGTGGAGCACGTACAACCCAAGTCCTTAGATGATGTTTTGGGTTCCTTAAACTTCACCCCTCCCCTCAAGGGAGAAACCAAGACCAACACCAATGACTCTCTAAAGGGAAACGTAGTCTTGTTAACACAAGACTTATTTTATCCTTCGACAGAATCCACCTCAACTCCCTTAGCCAAAAATGCAAACAATGACCCCTCACGCTATCCAAAGAAGCTAAAAAATCTTTACAATTTTTTTTATGAGATCATGAAGCATCTTTTCTATAGTGGACAATGTTGTGGTACTAACGAACAATGAATCAGAAACCCTATAGAGCCTAACAGCAATCAACACATCATGGTCTTGTATTTTGTCCTTTCATTGAAATCATCAAACCTTCCCCTAACACCAACACTCTTCCTCATCATCCTTCTAAACCAACCTTCATAAGTGATCCTATGACACCAACAAAGTACTCTTCACTTAAATCCAATGTCCTCTCACAACCTCCTCTTGATTCAGATGTTACACACTCCTCTCAGAGAGTGTATAATATCTCACAATCCATAAAGCCTTCTGTAGGTATGCCATCCTATAATAAGAAATATCCTTCCTTGTTTCCAACCAAAGGACCACCTTCTCCCCTTGATCAAGAGGGAATATTTTTGAGACTCGTCCATGATCACTTGATCTCCATTCCTCCCATAACTCAAACAAAACGTTTAAGTAAACATTCCTTTTGTGCTTACCACCGAGTTCACAGTCACCCCACTAATGAGTGTAAGGCCTTGAGTCGTATCATCCAACATATTAAGGATAGTAGTGTTCTTCCTTCTATGGGGGCACCTCCTTCCTTTAATTGATCCTGATTTTCACTCATCCTTGTATCCCCCCACCCCTTTCAGCTCACTCGTGTCCTACACTAATTGGGGGCAAGAAGTTAGTTAGCCTTTTCCCTCATATGTCACTTGTCGTTGTCTCTTTTGACTGGTCATTAACCTTTCACGAAGATATAAGAGAAAGCTTGGAATGTGGATGACGTATCTTAAGTTTAATTGCATGTGAAATACACCCGTCTTCTTCATGATGAAGCTTTTCAAAACAATATGAATCAGCGTAGGGATTTTTGAACAAGCTCTCATGTCCTCCGCTTTATCTTCTAGTTTAAATAAATTTTTCACAATATGGTGACTCACAATTCCTTTAAAGTGAGGGCATACATCACAACAAAAATTTCATTGTGCAATATTATTTTTCTTGTGATTCCTTCTCTTGAAAACATTACACACAATGTTGTTCAAGATTGAGATATCTGCATATTTCCTCTTTTGTATACAAGATGAGCCCTTTCCTCTCTTTCATACAAGATGAGGACACTTGCACTTTTCCTCTCTTGGTGAAATTATGTATAATTTTCATTAAGATGAAACATCACACGAACAAAGAAAAATCCCTCTGAAACATTTCAAACATCACTTTCTCTTGTGGCACCTTATCAATGTTATCACAAGGTATAAATTTGGTATGGTTTGAGAAGGAAGCCCAACAAGTGACACAACTTTCCTCGTAGCCAACATTGTGATTACATACCAACCGTGTGTATGTTTCTCACCTTCTCTTGGGAAAAATCACCCCGCAGACAATCTGATGTTCTCTGGCCCTAGACTGAGCACATATCTCTTTAAATTCTCTTCACACTAAGCCTTGTCGCTACATGATTATGCATCTCATTTTCCTATAATGCATTCACCCTTGAATGTCTATTGCATTGATGTCGACTTGACATGGAATCTTGAATCCTTGGGGGCTTGACCACCTCCTCCTTCATCTTCCCCATTATTCTTCCTTGTTATTCTTTTCCATTTCCATCAAGCTACTTTAGTGTGAGTTTGAAGCAAGTTCACCCTCTCACTAAAGTGGGGGCTACATGTGTCACCAGAAAGTGAGGACTTAGTCACTTTTCACTCATTTCGACCATTTTTGGCATAATTTCACCCATTCCCAAACCTTTTAATGAAGTGTTGTAAAGTTTTGTAAAACATTTTCACACTCTCTTAGGCTTGTCATCACTTAATCTACACATTTTTATGCCAAATGACCCCTTAATCCTCATACATGTCCTATTTTTGTGTGTTTTATGAAGATAATCCTAAAGAACATAAATAATGACATAATAATTACTAAGAAAAACTAAAATTCCCAAGTGGACTAGGTCACCACCTTGGGCAAACTTGTCCCATGTGGCTTAAAATAATATTTTAAGTTAATTTCTATTAGGATTTACATCTTTAAAACCCTAAGGTCAGCCAGTATGAAGTTATTTTAGGCAACTTAGGGCATAGGTTGAATAAATAACCTCCAAAACCCTAATTACTCATGAAGTACCATCCATTTTCACTTCTCCTCTCAATCTCCCACCTCTCCTTCCTCTCAAGCAAGCTAGGGTTTGATCCTCCAAGTCAACAAGACACCATTATTGAAGAATTCAAGGGATGGTTGCAGAAACAACACAATATCAATCATCAAACTCAAGGTAAACTTCATTTGTATATGCTTATTTTCATTCTTTAATTCATTTTTGTTTCATTTGATTTGATTACTCAAAATGATTTTAACTAAGGCAAACTACTAATCTCTAACCCGAACCCTTGTCTATTCTTTGCATGTGTGATTTGGAGGTTTTTGTATGGAATTTTTTGAAGAAGAAAGGTGTTAAAAGGGTACCATCAACTCATCACAAGAATTCAAGAAACCAAACCCTAGTTCTAGCTTCAAGACCTCTATCTTCTTGTTTTCAGCATAATCTAAACAAGATATCTGTTGGAATCCTGAGTGTAGGTCAAGGACTCCAATATCCTCTTTTAGGTTCCCGAAAACCAAGAAGAGGAATAGGTCACTGATAATGGCGATCTAGTCCATCTGATCTGGTGTTTTGGGGATTTTACCATTTTTGAACAACCATTTGGCAGAAACATGACCTAGCCAAGTTTCTCAACAAGAAGGCTAGGTCACCCATCTTGGTGTGAATTTCCTTGTGATGATTTCAAACATTTGCCAGAGCATTCCCCTATCTTGGTAGGAATTTCCCTATGAATATCTCAGACATTTTCAAGAGGATTTTGGGGCCTATCATCTGGAAGTTTCCATTTCCAGGTGCATAAGCTCTTATCTTTCTAGTTTCCTTTATGTTTGCTAGCATTTAGGTTATTTTCTTTAAATTGTATATAGTTTAGATTTACATTTCCTTCATGTTTCATAGTTAATTAAATTCATTAGTTTACAACACTTAACCATACCTTACACAAATCTCAACCCCCTTCTCCTTTGAACGAACCCTAAGATGAAAAGGTGTGAAAGACATACATTCTCCCATTAGTTATCTTCTAGGGTGAAAAACCATAGGAGATCATTGGGGTATCATCTTTCCTCAAATTCATTTTTGGTGGTTCAAGAGGGTAGAGGGTAGAGGGTTTAAGGTTTTATTATTTAAGGTTTGAGGGTTCAGGGTTCAGGGTATAGGGTTGAGTGTTTAAGGGATGAGGGTATAGGGTTGAGGGATTAGGGAAGAGAAGGTGGGATCAATGGAGGGAGAGATTACAGGAGAAGTGAGATAAAGAGAAGGAGATAAGATGATGGAGGGACAAAGATAAATGAGGGTTAAAGATCCAATGTATAGGGTAGATGGTTGAGAATTGAGTGTATAGGTTTGAGGAATTATAGGTTTGATGGTTTAGGGTATTGGGTTGAGGGTATATGGTTGAGATATTATGGTTGAGGGTAGATGGTATTAAGTTGAGGGTATAGGGTAGAAGGTTTAAGGGTTTAGGGTTTGAGGGTTTATGGTTGAGGGTTTAAGGATGAGGGTAGAGGGTTTAAGGGTTGAGAATTGAGAGTTTAAGATTGAGGGTAGAGGGTTGAGGGTATAGGGTATTGGGTTGAGGGTAGTGGGTAGAGGGTTTAAGGGTATAGGGTTAAGAGTATAAGGTAGATGGTTTAGGATAGATCGTTAAGGGTATAGGATTAATGTTTTAAGGGTTAAGGGTAGATGCGAGAGAGATAGATGGATTTAGTGAGTGAGAGAGAGATAATTGAGAGAGGGAGAGGGGGCAGGAGGGAGAGAATTGAAAGATAGAGAAAGAGGGAGGGAGTGGGAAAGAGACATAGGTTAGAGGATTGATAGTAGATGGTAGAGTGTTTTAAGTGATCAGGGTTTAAGGGTAGAGGAGAGAGAGATAGAGAGATAAGTAGAGAGGGAAAGAATTTGGAGATATTGAAGGAGAGGAAGCAAGGAGGGAGAGATAAATATCTATAGAAGGAAAAATAGGTAGAGAGAAGTAGATATGAATGAAAATATATAGGGAGAGGTAGGAGTGGAGAGAGAGCTGATACAAAACAAAGATATGTCTAGGTAGATAGAGGGAGGAGGAGATAAAGAGAAGTAGAAATTAGAGTTAAGGGTAGAGGGTAGAGTATTTTAGGTTATAGGTTTTAGAGTTTAAGGGTTAAGGGATTAGTGTTTAGGGTTAAGGGTAGATGAGAGATAGATAGAAGGAGTAAGTGAGAGAGAGAGACCAAAGAGAGAGATGGGATAGGAAGGAGAGTCTTCAAAGAGAGTCTCTATATCTCCCCTCTCTCTCTCTCAAGTATCTCCCTCCTACTCCCTCTCACTCTCTTAGGTCTCTCTCTCTCACACTGACTCCTATCTCTCTCCCCTCTACCCTTAACCCTCTACCCTCTATCTCTCTCCCACTCCCTCTCTCTCTCTCTCAAATATATCCCTCCTACCCCCTCTCCCTCTCTCAGGTATCTCTCTCTCTCAGTCACTCCATCTATATCTCTCCCCTCTATCCTTAACCCTAAAACCTTAATCCTTAAACCCTCTAGCCTCTACCCTTAACCCTCCCTCCCTTTATCTGTCTCCCACTCCCTCCTTCTCTCTCTCTCTCAATTCTCTCTCTTCTATTGCATATTCCTCTCTTAGGTCTCTCACTCAGTAACTCCCTCTATCTCTATCCCCTCTACCCTTAACCCTTAATCCTCTACCCTTAACCCTTAAACCCTAAACTATTAAACTATTAATCATCTACCCTTAACCCTAAACCCTAAACACTTCACCCTTAAAACTTAAACCCTCTACCCTATATCCTTAACCCTCCCTCTCTCTATCTCTCTCCCACTCCCTCCCTTTCATTCTCTCTCAACCCTCTCCCTCCTATCCCCTCTCCCTTGTTTTACCTCAAATCCATCTAGATATCACATATAATCTTTCTCTTCAAGATCCACATAACAAAAAGCAATTTTTGCATCCATTTGTTTAATCTCAAAATCGCAAGCTACTACAATAGATAATATGAACTAATGAAGGATAATTTTGTTAGCATATCACATTGTTGGAGGTGATATATAGTTATGCAATTGCTCTTGCATTTTCTCAACCACCTCATTGCTCCTTTAATGCTCATCCTTCCTTTCTATAAATACAAATATAGTATCGTATAATAATGTATTGAGTTTCATGCATATATCTGTCATATGGTATTAGATCCTATTTAAATACTCGTGCATTACAATTTGTAAGGTGATGGAGGAGGTTTGGCAAGGATAGTGCTATGGTTGACAAAATATCAAGGCTTGTATCTTATCAGAGTGCCCTTCACTATATTTGATACATAACCTAGAGCTAAACTTTCAAGATCGGGTAATGGTGTGATCTTCAATACTTGCATTAAATTTATGATCGAATAATATGTTGCTTTCCTTTATGTCACAATGGGATATGGAAGGGTGGGATTTCTTTCTTTAGCAATGAAATACAGTATTTAATAAAGGTAGAGGTAATCCATGATTACAAGCAAGGAATGGAGGCTCAAAGGTAATCTATGACCTTCGATTTGATTCAATATTATGATCTTTGTTGCCTGCTCTATAACTACAAAGCAAATATCTATTTCAATTGTTTGATAAGAATAAAATTTAGAGATTTTTCATTTAGGGCCTATAAAAAATAATCAAGATTATTTTACAATAAAAGTTGCTTAAAGGAGCTATATCATTATGGAGATCGTAGTAGATAAGTTAGATAAGTATTCTGGTTTTAATTTTCAAACTTGGAAAATGAAAATTCAAATGCAACTAATGAATAAAAAATTATGGGGAATAGTTAGTGGAAGAGAGAGTCCAGCTACAGATACAAATAAATTACTAGATTGGAATAGTAGGGATGATAAAGCCAAGGATATTATTGGTCATGCACTTTATGATTTTGAACTACATCACATAGATTTGGAAAAATCGTCAAAGGAAATTTCAGATTATATAAATAAGTTGTTTGGAGAAAAAGAACTTAATGCAAGGGTAAAAGCACAAAGTTGTGTCACACTTTTAGCCAATTTATTAGGACAACTGAATTTAAGTCTCTCTAACTAAAAATCATTTTTGGTCAAACATATGATCTAGTTAGATTCATACTAGCTAAGTTTGATACTTCCACAACTTTTTCAACTAAAATTGTTGGCTAAAAATATATGGAGCACCACTTTGAGTCCAATTTACCAAAAAAAAAAATTATTTGAAAAATTTGAAGTTTCAATAACTCTTGCTAATGTAAGTAACATTTTTTTAAAATATGAAAAAAACGCTTTTATAGATCCATAAGTGTAGTTTTCAAAAATATATTATTTTAAAAGTTTAATTATTATTTATGTAGGATGTGAAAATCTGCATCATGGTTAGCATGATTCTAACATCTTCATAGGATAATACAACATTCTTCAAAGTAAATGATAAAACTAATCTAAGCATGCAAAGAAGACATGGAGTATATCTATCCTATGGTGGATTGGTGCAACTTAGTGTTGTAGAAAGCTGCCCTTTCCCAATCCATGATAAGAAAAATGCCAAATGATAGATGATGAAGAGCAAGATTGACTCTCAAATCAAGAGAGCAACCTTGCCTCAAGATGTAGTTGCTAAGCAAATGGTGTTGTGATGAGAAAGATTAGTTCTCTCATGAAGAGAGTAACCTTGCAAGTGAGAATGTGTTGTTTTGAAGGAGAGAAACCTTCAACTTATAGTTGAACTTGAAGAGAGGAGAGGCCAAATTGATGAATGTGGGATCATTCATGGGCCAATGACAAGATGACACTTGTCAAGCTGTGAGAGGGTGAGGAATGTGCAAGTCTTGGCCAAAGTGCCAATTTGAATTTGAATTTTGCATGAAAAGACATGTTTTGGGGGGATGAAAGGTGCAATAAATGCTATGTTGACTTGTGCAAATAGCATTTAAAACCTTGTTGGAAGGGACAAGTCCCTTTTGGGGGGAAGATTCAAATTGAAAGAATATTCCATTTTGATGCCATTTTGAATGTAATTGGAAGAAATAATAAATCAAATAAATGATTTATTGGTGCAAGTGGGTGGGTTAGTTAAGAGTTTGGATTTGACTCTAGTTGAGTCAAAAGCTAGAGAATGGTAATCATGATTAGAAGTTAATTAATTTAGATTAATTAACTTAGGGGATATTAGGAGGTGACATTTGATAAATCAAATGAGAAGAACTTTAAGGATTTGATTAAATAATTTAATTTATTTAATGAACCTTAGGAAATTAATCAATAAATTGTCTTAATTGATTAATAGGAGAATTCGATGCACGATGTTAGTTTTACGTGTCTACATTTTGCCCCTCTTTGAAGCAATGTACTCGTTGCATTGGTTCAAAGAATGATTTTGCCGACACCGAAATTAAAAAATTTCTGATTTTTCGGATGCCCCAGCGAAAATAAGTACATTAGTACATTGCCCCCTCGAGAGATCGAGCGAAAAGATTCAATTTGAGGTCGATCTCACGACAAAGAGGTTCAAAAATGGATGTATGGATGCTTAGACTATATGATGATGAAAATGAGATGTTTGGAAGATGCTTAGAATAACAAATCTATATTATTTTAAACATCTTAAATGATAATGCAATGCATGTGAGATGGATGAGATGGATGATGTTGTTCTATAATGATATGACATGATTATGCAGGATGAGAGTGCAAATGCAGGATGGATGCATTGTTAGCATGAAAGAGGATAGAAGAATGAGAGGGATCAACCCTTGAATCCAAGAAAACGCAGAAGTTCAACAAGCCGACTTTATTAGAGATGATGATGAAAGATGATGATGTATTGCTTATCCAGGAATGAGAGATAAAGAGCGTAACTTTCTTTATGTTTGATAACACACATAGGGGCGATGCATCAAGGTATTAAGAACTAGGATGGCGTTGCGCCTAGTGTGATGGACTCTGACTCGACAATCAGATAGGAGTGCTCTTGTTCACACCTGACATATGGAAACCCTGCTAGGACGGACCCAACAAAGCAAGTATTTGCCAAGTTATTTTACAAGAACATCCAACAAGCACAGCAGACAAAAAGATAATGATCATTGCCCCATTCCTTTCTCTCTAAACCTGTTTTGTTTAGGCATCATCAAGAGGTCCTTGGAATGAGCGCAAAATAGGATAAGTCAACAAGACCAAGATAAAGTAAATAAACAAGCTAATGTTCTTCGTATCGCTAGCCAAGACTAACTATTGTGGGGTACCTGATGCTTATGTCCATCATGGGAAAGCTTCATCCTAGGACATGTAGTGATCAGGTTTTTTGGTGGGACTAATTGGGTGATAAGCTATTGATACTCCGAGTTGACCAACTTTCTTGCTTACTGACTTAGGCTTGAGACTCTGACGATTAGGCGTTCACTTTAGAACCTGCTAAACTTGCTTCTGACTAACTCACCAAAGGGTGAAAGCGATGATGATTTATTATGAGTGATGACAATCACGGGTGAAAGTGAGATGAAATGGATGCACCATTTTGGTTTTTTCAAATGTTTTGAGGCTGTTTTTGGAATTTTTGAGATGTTTTACAAATGTTTTTGGTATTTTCAAGATTTATAAATGTTTTTTGGTATTTTCAAGATTTATAAATGTTTTTGGTATTTTCGAGATTTATAAATGTTTTTTGGTATTTTCAAGATTTATAAATGTTTTTGGTATTTTCGAGATTTATGATGAACAAACTAACTTAAAGACCTATCCTAGGGGTCTCAGGAGTTGATCCATAGATGAGCCTTGCCTACGTTATACACGCAGAGACCACGTAGTTCGACTAGGTGGAAGACTGACAAGACTAAATGATGAATTTTTTGAAGATTTTCCAATATTTTGACATGTTTTTGGATTTTTGACGATTTGGATGTCTTTGGATTTTTGAATGTTTTTTATTTTTTTGATGAATTTTTGAATGTTTTTGAATTTTTGATATGTTTTGGATGTTTTTGGATTTTTCGCATGATTTTGACAATTTGGATACGATATGTGATGATATCAGTGCTTTGTTTTGGGATTTTGCTAAAAACCAAGCTTAATGTTGATCAATCGGATTGATGAATTGATAGTTTGACTAAGTGTGTTAAGTCAAACAAAAGTGATAATGCACTTGTAAATTCTAGGAAGTTGTGTTATCCCGGAATAAACTCGTACAAAAAGGATAATTTGGCTAGGTGTGTTAAGCCAAACAAGGTGATTATGGATTTGATAATTTGGCTAAGTGTGTTAAGCCAAAAAGAGTGATGATAATGAACTTGTAAACCTAAGGAAGTTGTGTTATCTTGGAGTAAACTCGTGCACAAGATGATAGTTTGACTAAGTGTGTTAAGTCAAACAAGGTGATGATTGATTGGATTTGATTGATCAAGATTGATGAAGCTTGATTTGGAACAAAATAGCTTTGATGATTTGATGTGACACAAATGTGCGCATTAGATGTGACTGATATGGATTTTTTGAAAGATAAAGCTTGATGAGGAACGTCTTCCTGTCAAAATATGCCATGGGCTATTGATTTGGATTTTTTGGTTCACAAATGCCTTGACCAATTTGATTTCATGTTTGCAATGTTCAGATCACCACATAAGTTGGATGATATAGATCAAGATTTGTTCCTGAAGTGAGATGTAAATATCTGCCCCCAGTGTCTAGCAATGTATGGAATGCCATGGGTGGATTCTTGGATAGGTGGATGGGTATGGTAAGCATGCAAAGGATGCCAAGGATTATCTTGTGACAAGATAAGGTTTTCGAACAAAGGAACGCTCATTCGGATAATGCTTCAAGGCTCATATAGCATTGGGTAGGATAGGATCAATCAAAATGACCCATGTCAATATTTTTACCATAAGCAACTGTAAAGTGTGCACCAAAATTTCATCAAGATCAAGATAAGGTAGATAGATGGTAATGGGTTGGATAAATGATTCATGCATGAATGGATGATATAGCTGGAATGTTGGCTTTATCATGAATGTGATAAGATGCTTTCTTCTGAACTGGCGCACGTAGATCCTCGATTCTACACATGACGCATGTTTGCCAGGTTTTCATCATGGTACCTGTCCAAAGCGCCACTGGAATGGTTTTCGCTGGAGGATGATTTTTTTCTTTACTATTCTCAATCCTTTTTCTGATTTTTTTGGATTTTTTATATTTTTTTGTATTTTTTTGTTTGTCACCAAGATGGCTGTTTGCCAGGTTTTCATCGAGGTAACCATTTTTTCAAGACTTTTGATTTTTTTTTTTTTGAAAGATTTTAAGCTGATTGAACCACCTGGTGGTGTTGATGTTGATGCTTGTCATAATGTGCCCATTGATATCCTACTTGTAGAAGTTGTCTTGCCAAGATATGTGCACTTGAATGCAACTTTTGAGAAATTTGTTCTGCTTTGCTGATACCGGAGTTAACTCTGTCTTTGTGCGCACATCGCAATAGAGTGCCTTTTGAATCCTTATGATGAAGGGTCGCTGCCAATACATGGTCAATGTGAGAATTGGATATTATGCATGGAGGTATGGATGGAGTGTGTTTAGGGATAAAATATGGATTGGTCGATAGTTTGGAACCTTTGACTCTCCAAACTTGGGAAGATGAGCAATTATGGATGGATACGGAAGTGTGTGTGGAATTAGGACCAACTGCTTGATACACTTTGTATGTCGCTTGAGAAGCATGATTTTTCCTTTGTGGAAATCTTTGATGGATATTTTTCCCTTTTTGATTTTTCCCCATAGTTTCTTTGACTAATGGAGTTTGATAGGGATAGTTTTTCTTTGTATTCTTTGGTATCCATTTGTATTTGATTTGTCCTTTGTGCTTCGCCCTTTGATTTGAATCTTTATTTTGATGTTGGTCCCAATTCATGGATGGGGTGATGGATGGATGAAGATTCATGATGTGGTGGGTTGTAGTATTGGCATTGGTTTCATCATAATGGTTCTTCGTACTCCCTATGTTGACGTTTTCTTGAGATGAAGTTGCCCCTAGTATGGTGATAGTATTACTAATATGTTGAGATCCCTTGATTGTTGAATAACCAAGGCTTTGATGTTTAGGATTGCCAACAATCTGCATTGGTTCTAGGATACCCTGTTCATGTAGGCCCAATCCTCTGCCTTGATAATTCATCTGTTGAAAATTTTTATTTGCCATAGGATATGATTTACCTTGGAAACAAGGTGTTGCTCCTTCTCTGCTTTGTGGTGGACCTTCAAAAGTATCATCTTCTTTATTGACGAGATAGATTGCTCTAAGAAAGGTAAGTGATCCAACTTCATAAGTGACAGGATCCTCCATATGTGGGATGAATGCCTGATTGATATCTTCAATTTGATCTTGTGACATATCAGATTGTAGTGCTTCTTCAAGAAGTGTTGATGCTTCGCTGTCTACACAAAAGTCTTCCTCATGACTCACTTCATAGGATGTTTCTGATTCATGACTTATGTACAAGCCTTCTTCATGATCCATTTCTGATATGTCTCTGCATTTCTCTACATCTTGATCATGTGTACAAATTTTAAGAGTAGGAGACTCTTGTTCGTTGGTAATGATTTCAAGAGTATGAGACTCTTGTTTTGAATGAAGATCATCTACAGGTCCATCCAAAGAAAGCATCTCATGGATAGATGGAAGAGTATGTGCTATGCGGATATGGTCATCATTTGCAACATCTTGTATAGATAGGAGAGTGTCCATTATATCATTGTAGTAGCTTGGAGATACAAATTCTTGATCTTGAGTGATTTTGGAATTGCTTTCAACATGCTTTGGATCAAGTTCTTGACATGGGTCAATTTCAATGAATGGATTTCTTTCTTGGATATCTTCATTAGGCATAGGAATATTCTCAAATTTCATGAGTTCAAAGGATGGCCATATGTTTTGGAGAGGATCATTGCTAGACTTTGGTAAAAGATGTTGATCATGCTTTGGAACAAATTCTTGAGATATGTCTTCTCGCTCATTAGGTGATGTAGAGACATTTTCAACATTGTCATTAGTTGAAGGATCACAAATTATAGGATCAAATAATGTTAACCCTCCTTTGAATGGATCACTGTTAGACATCGTTGGTAAGTTTTGATCATGATTGAAAAGTGGCTTTTGGGGTGTGTTGATTTGATCATTGGTCGAGGTGGAAACATCTTCAAGGTGCTTATTGATAGATTTATTTTGATCATTGTTTTCAACAATTTTGGTGGAGGGATTGTGAATGTTTTCAAACATAGGATCAAATGATGTTAATGTTTCTTGGATTGGATCATTGTTGGGTATCGTCAGTGAGTTTTGATTGTGATTGAAAAGTGCCTCTTGGTGTGTGATGATTTGATCATTGAATGAGATGGGAACATCTTCAATGTGTTCATTGATGGATAGATCTTGATCATTTTTTTCAACAATTGCGGTAGGAATCTGTTGTAAGCTTTGTTGAGTGGGTAAGGCCTGTGTTTGCTACTGAGCCAACAACGCTTGTTGTTCATCATGTTGTTTTTGTGCCAACAATGCTTTTTTGTTGGGCTCTTTGTTGTGCTACTTCTTCTTGGATTGCTTGCAATAGTGTGTAGAATTCTGCTTGTGCTTGCACTTGTTGGGCTACTTGAGCCACTTGTGCTTGAGCTTGTGTAGCTTGTTGGGCTTGGAGTGCCTTTTTGTGGGAAGCTTCTTGTGTAGCTTGCAACATGATGGAGAATGAATTGGTCGTGTTGTATTTTGGTGGTGGTGGTGGTGGTGGTGGTGGAATGGGAATGGTGTTGATTGTTGGGGTTGCTTGGATGGTTTCCATCTGTTTTTGCGATATCGATGGAAAAATGGAATGATTTGGTATGATATTTTGATTTGGCATGATGGATTGAAATTGAACATTGTTGTGGTCTAGAATCATATTTCCTTGATTTAGGTAACTTTGATTTTGCATGGTGTTACCTTGACTTGAATCAACATATGGAGTTGACAATATATTGCTAGGATTTTGAACAACATTAGGGGGATTTGCAAACATGTCAAACCCAAAGTTTACCAAGTGTGGATTTGAAATGGTCATGTTTGGTAAAGTTGCACTTGGTATGTATGGATTTGGTGGGATGATGTTTGGAAAACTCATGCATTGAGTGTTTGGTTGATAGATTTGTAGATTTGGACTTATATTTAAATCTATCATTGGGAAAGGTGTTCCAAAATTTGGATTGGGTATGCTCATATTTGTTGTACCATTGATGTTTGTATGAGATAATGCTCCCATGTATGCATTGTACAAGCTTTGGAAATCAAATGGTATTGCAAGGCTTGGATAGTTTGGTTGAATCGAATTGCTCATGATGGATGGATCAAATTTATATTCCATGACCCTCTTGTGTTGAGATCGAGTTTGAACCATAAAATGAAGATCAATTTTCAAGAATGTAAGAGATGAACCTCTAATCCTTTAGATCGGTCTAAACCTTAGGTTCAAAGAAGTGAAGAACTAGGATAATTGAAGGATCAAAGTGATAATGAGGACGAGATAAAGGGAAGATGAGTGAAATGGATGAATGGAACTCTTAAAGAACCTTTGAAGGAAATGCTAAACTTTTAGGACTTTGATTGATCATGATTGGATTGATGGTTTGACTAGATGTGTTAAGTCAAACAAGAGTGATGAATGTAATCGTAAAACTCTAGGAAGTTGTGTTATCCAAGAGTGAACTCCTACAAGATGGTAGTTTGAATAAGTGTGTCAAGTCAAATGGGGTGATGATTTGCTAATTTGGCTAAGTGTGTTAAGCCAAACAAGATGAACTCATAAACCCTAAGAAGTTGTTTTATCCAAGAGAGAACTTGTGTATACGATGATGGTTTGACTAGTTGTGTTAAGTCAAACAAAGAGGTTTTGATTTCACCTAAAAGTTTAGCATAAAAGATGTTTACAAAGTTCCCAAGAGTTGCTGATGAGGTGATTTTTGACTGATTTTGATGGTTGAAAGATGGATGAAAGTGATTGAATTTGATCCTAGACTTGACCTAGAATAACACTTCTTCTTACAAGACCTCGGTGTTGAAGAACACGCTATGTTCCCTATAAGAGGAAAGTAAACCTTTCAAACAATTCAGGATCTCAAGATGCTCCTCACTAGCTTTCACACTAAGTTTTTTGAACTTCGGTTTTTGGGATTTTGATCATGTTAGAAAACACATGTGTAATCAAATTTGTCTTTTATCTTGGTTAAATGAGGTTCTTTTTATCCAAGAGACTTGCTTGCTTAGGTTTTCAAACTATATGTCTAATGTCCCATTCTCCTTCTCATCCCACAAGGTCCTTTATGCGAAAATCGAGGAAAATAGGGCAAAAGTTCCTTATGTTTATCCTTATTGGAAACAAATGATGGTAGAAATTGCACACTTAGAAACCTCTAGGAATGTGATTCCTAGGGAAAGCAAGAGTGGGCAAGTTCATCAATAGGTATTTGTTCCCCACAAGGTGTTTGAAATTTCAAGGTTTTTGTGTATGTTTGTTTTCCAAATGTTTTCAAGATCAAGCAATGTGTTTTTTCCAAGCACTTTCACACTCCTAGGTTGATGAGACAATACCTTGTTGGGTTCCCACTTGGATAAATCCAGCTGCGCATATCTTGTGCGAATGGCTAAATGCTTGACCACACTGGCTCCCCTCCACGACACTCACTTATTCGGGTCAGCCAAGCATTAGTACCCATGAATCTCCCATGGCATACTTTCCATTTCCACAACAAGACCGCATGTTATGTGGGGCGGCTTCAAAGGACATGACCTTTTGCACCGACAAGATAGATAAGGTTTTGGCCAATTTCTAAACAAGGGGTTTTAATCCGGGCATTCCCTTCATGGGGGATTATCCAACGTCGGAGAGAGTCCATTGCTGTCCATCTCGTCAGAATAATCCTCATGATATTGGCCTTTGTTTCAATATCCACACTTATATCCCGGGTGGAAGTCACCTGGCTTTAGCGTGTTCCCGGTTGGGTCATTCCCTTGGGTGATTACTTTTTCCCACAAGGCAGGCCCTCTAAGATAAACAATAGCGAGCTAAAATATCCCATCGTTCACACAACCCTCGTTGAAAAACAAAGGGGAGAACCTCCGCAATATATTGTGCTCACACTCGCATGTTTTGTTCAATTTTAAAATGCCCAAATTGAAGTGTGGAGGCAATATTTTTGACAACTTAATATCATAAAAAAAACTTTTGATTCTCGAGATCACCGTGAGGCACAAGAGAAGTGCATACGTCTTTTTGATGATATTACTTTGTGAAAAAGATTGCAAAATATGACAAACAGTTGTTCATTTGAAGCCCAAAAAGCAGTGATGAATTCGTTTTAAGCACCAAAATCCAAGTGTGAAGGTTGCCTTGTTCAATTTTAATCCCAAATTGAAATCTAGTGAGTTTGTAAGGTTCAAATTTTAACCAACTTGAAAAAGATCAAATCAATCATTAATTTTAAACCCAAATTGAAAAGTGACTTGGCTTAAAATAGAAAACTAAAGCATGAATTGGAGCCTTGGATTGTAACAATAAGCATTTAAAAATGCTTTTCTAGTCTTAATTTCGATGTTCAATTTCTTTTACTCAAATCTTATCCACAAATTGTTTTTGATGTTTCAATGCTGCAAGTTCCTTGTGCAAATGAAATCGCTCTTCTTGCAAAATAAAAAGATAAATCATGTGAAGACGAAGTTATCTCATTTTTTATTTTTAAGCATGATTTCAAATGAAAAGATTAATGACTTCAAACTAATAATTGCAAACATTAATAAGAATCCTTCTTTCCACAATCCTTCCATAATATCAAAGCCTTTAGCTGAAACATTTGGTCTTAGAACCAAGATTAATGCAATCCAAAATCAAAAAATTTAATCAAATCCTTCAACTACAATATTTGGTCATAAAGATAAATGATATCTAAAATGTAAATGAACAAATATTTGCAATGGTTTACTATAGACTGGTGAGATTTCGATCTTCATTTACTTAGCTTGCCGAAGGCCATAAATGAGCGACCTAGATCAGTAAAGGTGCCTGCAAAAATTCATAAATGAGAAACACCGATCCACAAGGATACCTGCAACCATTAATAAGTGACCTCAAGATATAAACGTAAATGACTTTCGAGAGATTGTGACAGCAAATTCAAAATGTTGTTGGGAAGGCTAATGACAAGTTTCAAGTGGACAAAGACCTGTAAATATAATCTTCCAAGCTAGGACACAATATCTGTCGCACTTATTGTTGAACTGACCTCTGCAAGCATACTCATAATCTATTATTGTTTTAATTTATGACAATATGCATGACAGTTTACTTTATGACAATATGCCTGGAAGAAGCATAGAAATTGTGAATGGATGAGATCTATGCGTATAAGAAATGCAAACTCAGATAATACACAGTCTTTGATGTATATTGTCAATAAATGGTAGATTCCACCCCCCCGCCCCCCCGCAACAATCATTGATTGGTAGAAAATGGGAAGAAGGCTGTCATAAACCAATCACACTCTTAAATTGTGTCACCACTCTTGAAAGTCCACAAACATTATAAACCAGTCACACTCTTTCATGTTATTGTAATCCAAAAGCTCAATCCCCAAAACAATAATAACCTATATGATTTTCAAGCTTTTAAGAACTTACATCGTTGCCTCTTTTATCGAAGTATTAGATTGGCATTCATTTCAATGACATCTATCAGATTTATCCAAATATTTGGACAAGACACAGCGTGCAATGCTTTTATTTGAATAGAGACATCGACTTTACTATCCCTAAATAAGCTAGAGTTTGCGTTCAGAATGAGATTGAGTATTTGCCATGCCTGTCAAATCAAAAACCGCTCAATCCCAGCTAAAATTCTGATCATAATAAATATATAGTTAACATGCCCTATCAATCACTTAGAACCGAGTTTCTGACAGTAGGCAAGGAAGGTATGTTTTACAGAAAAAAAACATTCATTAATATCAGTCATTAATATTGATGACTTTTCATTGATAATCAATCAATATCTTGAGATTTTGATTTTGTTAATGGGCCCAAGAATGATATTACGCCTGCATGAAATATCCTCAAAACATCTCAACCTGTACGCACTTGGTATGACCTGCAAAAAGCTTTATCACTCTATCAACACTAAATTGTCCTCCACCAAAAGTAGCGATTTCTTCTTTTGACTGTTCTTCTGAAGGGTTTTGGCTCCTACAAGCTTCAAAGAGATTAACAAGGTTCGCTTACCCAAGAAGAGAATGAATGAATCTGTGATATCCCTCTCGAATTCCTTAGAATGAGAAACCTAATTGACTAAATATCTACCTTGTGCAGCCAATAAATAGGAAATTCCTGCATTCCACACCTTTCACACAGAAATGCATTCAAATTTTTATGCTACAACAAGAATAGTAGGTCGTGCTCTAGCTAACAACAATATTGGCAAAGCATTCATTGTGTGCAGAAAGCATGGGCAAGGCTGCATCGGGAGCAACAATAGCACTATCTGTGGTTGTTTAGGTCGTGTCTCTACTCGTTGCAAGGCAGAGAAAATGCATAAATGCAATGGCATTGATGCTTGAACATTAAAGACACAAAACACAGCTACGATGGCATCCTTGACCTATGATAGGATTTCATTGGATAGAAATGATGAGGATTGTGTTGCCAGGTAAAATACCATGAGTTTATTTTAATTTTGTACTTTGACATAGGAAAATCGACCTAGTTTAGCATTGCCTAGATAGGATAAATTGACTCAGAAATGTGGGAATACAATGACATTTTTCTAGGAATTTTCGAGCTAATGCAAATAAATGGGTGCAAATTGGAAATTGATGGTGTTGTATGCTAAATGCGAAGAATAGAAAGGATGCGTGAACTATTAGATAGAATGCTTCTCCACAATGTGATCACATAGAATGCAATGATTGCAAGGTATGCGCAAAAACCAACAGATGAGAAACTCTTCCGTAAATGAAGTTGGTACGTATGAAAGAAGCCAGCGACTAAACAGTTTTTTGGAGATTTTTGAACTAATGCAGTTTGCAGGTGTAAACCAGAATTGAGACTAATGTTGAAATGACATTATTAAACTTTATAGCTAACACAAATGGTATGTCATATGAAACAGCGTTTAAATTAATGTAATCAGTAAGTAAACAAAAAAAAAATAGCTCCCACAACCTTTGACCCACATCTTATTACCTGTGTGTTTGACAGAATGCCCAAAAGAGATTGTTCCCCCTAAATTTAAATGAAGTTAGGATGTACTCCAATAAAATAGAAAAAGCTAAAATGATTATCTTCTGTAACCAAAGCAATGCTTGGCTCTTAGCAGCGCGAACAGCCAATATTCTCCCTACAAATTAATTCCTCAATATCCGTTAAAAGAGAGTCACATGCTATCAATGTTAGAACACCCAAAAAAGGAAAAATAGTGACGAAAATTTATTTTTTTAACATTGTCAAAAACAATGGATTGTTTTCAACAACCAGCAAGTTAAAAAGATAACCAAAATAGTGATAAATTTTTAATTTAAAAAAAAAATAAAAATGTGACACAATGATTGTAAAGCCCTCCTTCTAGCGCCATTTGTAGGATGTGAAAATCTGCATCATGGTTAGCATGATTCTAACATCTCCATAGGATAATACAACATTCTTCAAAGTAAATGATAAAACTAATCTAAGCATGCAAAGAAGACATGGAGTATATCTATCCTAAGGTGGATTGGTGCAACTTAGTGTTGTAGAAAGCTGCCCTTTCCCAATCCATGATAAGCAAAATGCCAAATGATAGATGATGAAGAGCAAGATTGACTCTCAAATGAAGAGATCAACCTTGCCTCAAGATGTAGTTGCTAAGCAAATGGTGTTGTGATGAGCAAGATTAGTTCTCTCATGAAGAGAGTAACCTTGCAAGTGAGAATGTGTTGTTTTGAAGGAGAGAAACCTTCAACTTATAGTTGAACTTGAAGAGAGGAGAGGCCAAATTGATGAATGTGGGATCATTCATGGGCCAATGACAAGATGACACTTGTCAAGTTGTGAAAGGGTGAGGAATGTACAAGTCTTGGCCAAAGTGCCAATTTGAATTTGAATTTTGCATGAAAAGACATGTTTTGGGGGGATGAAAGGTGCAATAAATGCCATGTTGACTTGTGCAAATAGCATTTAAAACCTTGTTGGAAGGGACAAGTCCCTTTTGGGGGGAAGATTCAAATTGAAAGAATATTCCATTTTGATGCCCTTTTGAATGTAATTGGAAGAAATAATAAATCAAATAAATGATTTATTGGTGCAAGTGGGTGGGTTAATTAAGAGTTTGGATTTGACTCTAGTTGAGTCAAAAGCTAGAGAATGGTAATCATGATTAGGAGTTAATTAATTTAGATTAATTAACTTAGGGGATATTCGGAGGTGACATTTGATAAATCAAATGAGAAGAACATTAAGGATTTGATTAAATAATTTAATTTATTTAATGAACCTTAGGAAATTAATCAATAAATTGTCTTAATTGATTAATAGGGGAATTCGATGCACGATGTTAGTTTTACGTGTCTACAATTTATATTTAATTTTTTATTTATACTAAAATTAGGTTATTAGCACAAAATATTAGGTTGACTTCCATTCCAAGGAAAATACTAAAACTTATTAAAAAAATTTGAAAAAAATATGATGCACTAGGATAAATGAATCTATTTCAAGATGGTATAATATTTTTTCCATTTTAGATAAATATTTTTAATATGAAAGTTGATGCCTGATGGAAAAAATTGGTTTTTAATTCACACACATTTTAATATTTATTTAAAAATATATATTTGTCAAAATTGGAAAAGTAGTATATCTATGCACTAAAGTTTCAAGTTATAAATACACAAAAAAAAATTGAAAGAAAAAAAAAAGTTACTATAAATTTTTTGACATCCCATGCAACTTCAATTTTCACCATTTTATCAAGGACCAAATTATACTATTAATTTATTAAAAAACTAGTTTTCAATAATTTTATATATATATATATATATATATTTTAAATTATTGAATACTAGTCTTTTATAAATTAATGATATATATATATATATATATATATATATATATATATAAACATAAAATATACTAAAAATTACATATTTTACTAGTTTACATCATTTCAAAATTCGAAACATATATGCTAGTTTTTAGTGATTCAAGTTTAAATTTTTGATCAACATTGGTCATTTTCTTTATAAAGTGTGACACAACTTTGTGCTTTTACCTGCAAGGTTCTTTCTGAAATTTCAATTATTCAGATTCAAAATGGAAGATGGAATCACATTGTTGAATCACATAAATAATTTGAGGTCTCTCCTTAGGAAATTAGTACAAGTCAAGGCTCTGATAGATGATGGTTATTCTAGAGCTATATTGTTTAACATTTTTCCTTCAAAGTACATACAATCAGCTAAATAACCTCTCAAAATTTAAAATATATGATTTCAACTATTTTAGAAAAAGAAAAGTGAATAGATGAAGATTCAGAAGATGTTTTCAACCGGAGTAGGCATTATATTCATGAAGCAACAATAAAATGTTAGGTATAGGAGAAAATGTATTTTTTTACTATAAGAAAAAGGGACATAATAAAATTTTATAAAATTCGAGCTAGTGATCTTTTTAAAAGGAAACTCAAAGATGAATCAGATATAGGAAACTTTACCTACATTCAAGATGAATATTATTCATTCGATAAAGTTATTTTTAATAAATTTTCCTGCACTAAAAAATGATGATTCATCATATGATGAAGTCGTTGATGAGTGGAAAAATGGACACACAATGTTACTCTTTCTCCAACAAATAACTTAATAATGTCCTAGGAGTCCTAATTGGATTGACTATCAACCTCACAAGGTGAGTCAATTCTCAATGAGGAGTACCTAGGAGGGGGTTTTTTAAGCTTTTATGGGTTCACCACCAAGCAAATGCTTGGAAAAGACACTTTGACATTCAACTCACAAAACCTAGTAATGCAAGCCAAATAATGAGTACAAATGATGAAATTAAGCTACAACAAGTTATGGTATGTGTACTTGGGAAGTTTGTAAATGTAATGAGGATTCTAGAAATGTAAAAATGTTTTCAAAATATGTTATGGAGGACTAAAACGCCCTTATTGTTGTCTTAGTCCCACTATTAATATTCGGGGGAGATGCACAATCTTTGGATGTCGAAACAAAATCTGAAAGAATCTTTGCAAAATACCCATGAGATGACTAAGATTCCCTTACTGTTGTCTTATTTCCGTTTGGAATTTCTAAAATATCTGAATGTGGTCCTAAGTTCCAAGGTCTTCACTTGCCTCTTCTCAATTTGAGGTACTAAATCTTCTAGATCTGGCCTGTAGGTGAGTTTCTGTGAAGATGACAACTTTGCACACCAAATGATCTTCAAGTCTTCAACCTAAATCTACAATCACAAACATACAAGAGGGGATTTTTTTTTTTGATTGTTGGTGAATAGGGGTTTGCCTTGGTCAAACTCCTTGTTGGTAGGTAAACCTTGAAATGAAATGAAGCATGAAACATGAAATATGTAAATGATATCACCTTGGATGATGTCTTGTGAATCAAATCTAAAATCTACCATGTAGTGACCTCTATTTTATTTTACTTTACAATCATTTAAGAGTTACTTTTATTTATTTATCTATTTTATTTTTATCTCAAAAATTATTTTGTTTACTTAATATTGTTTTAAAAAAAAATTAATTTTAATTTATACCTATTTGAGAATTATTTTGTAAATATTTTATAGAAAAAATAAATTATTTTAAAATAATTTGAAATTAAAATAAAAAATATCTACCTTCAATAGATAAAATAATTCAATAATTTTATATTACCTAATTAACATAATACATTATAAAAATGAAAAACTAAAAATATTATAACATTTCCAAAAATATATATTGATACAATATTCCAAACTGTGTCCCTTTGTTTTATTTCATGTTTCCTTTTCCACACTTGGATAGGGTGGATTTGAAATGTTATTCTTTTAAAATCTAGAAAACAAATTCAGCCCCAACATTTAAAATATACTAAAATAATTTCTAGGATAGTACTAGGATGACGACATGATAATTAATGAAAGAATCAACTCCAAAATGTCGCTCCTCATGTAGAGAGAGATCAGTTGTGCATGTGAATTTTATTCTTGGTCAGCCCACATCCCATTGTTGTGTTGGGTACTTATCCCACTTTTTCTATTCCCTGTTGATCTCTCTCTGCACGAGGAGCAATGGGATGTGGGCTGGTGTTTGCAAAGGGAATAGACAAAGTGGGAAAAGTACCTAATGCAACGATGGGATGTGGGCTGACCAAGAATAAAATTCACGTGCACAACTAATCTCTCTCTGCATGAGGAGCGACATTTTGGAGTTGATTCTTTCATTAATTATCATGTCGTCATCCTAGTACTGTCCTAGAAATTATTTTAGTATATTTTAAATGTTGGGGTTGAATTTGTTTTCTAGATTTTAAAATAATAACATTTCAAATCCACCTTATCCAAGTGTGGAAAACGAAACATGAAATAAAACAAAGGGACACAGTTTGGAATATTGTATCAATATATATTTTTGGAAATGTTATAATAATTTTAGTTTCTCATTTTTATAATGTATTATGTTAATTATGTAATATTAAATTATTGAATTATTTTATCTATTGACGATAATTGTGTTTTATTTTAATTTAAAATTATTTTAAAATAATTTATTTTAGTTATAAAATATTTACATAATAATTCTTAAATAGTTATAAATTAAAATAAAATAATTTTAAAAAAAATATTAAGTAAACAAAATAATTTTTGAGATAAAAATAAAATAGATAAATAAATAAAAATAATTACATGGTAGATTGCAGATTCGATTCATAAGACATCATGCAAGCAATGACTAGTGCCTCTCTTCATATTGCCATACTTCCTCCCACCTATGCCCACTCCCCACGGTGTTTGGCTGAACTATCGTTTATGCTCAAAATTGGTAAAAAAAATATTCCCATTTTCCATCACATTGAGATATCTGATCTAAGATGGGTACAACAAGGAAAAGGAAGATATGCCCACACATTTTCAGAGCACAAAGAGAAAGGAAGATACACTCAGGAAAATATCGATGAGTGGGAAAAGGCACTCTACAACATTTCATTCCATTCTGGCAAGGAGGTCAACAATAATGAGTATGTATCATTTTTTCTATTTCTTCGATAGTCAAGTCTTATATCCAATACAATGGCTCTACTTCTTTTCTATTAACAAAAGTATTTAACTAGTTTGGTGTATTCTATTTTAATTTTAATTTTGAACTCTAGATGTTTAGGGATGAGGCCAAAGTTTTGAAGAATATTATGAATGGTGCATTGAAATTCATGAAAAATGTTCCCTTATGGGTTGCCGAACATCCACTTCGATTGGATGAACTAGTACAAGGCTTCAAATCCCTTGTAAGGGAAGACGAAGTAAAGATCACAGGGATTGTGGGCATGGGAGGTAGTGGTAAAACCACATTGGCCAAAGAACTCTTGAATAGGAACTTTTCCTCCTTTGAGAGAAGCAGTTTTGTTTCTGACATGTGAGATGCAGCATCTAGAAATGCTTTGCTTGAAAAATAGAAAAAGCTTCTAAGAGACGTCTGTGTCCAACACTCAAATTTTGACAATGTAGGTGAAAGCAAGGCCATTCTTGCAAATCATTTGAGCTCTCTTTGGGTACTCATCGTTTTCGATGACATGGATCACATTGACTAGGTAAATGTTGTATTGCCAAATAAAGACAACCTTGGGTCACAAAGTAATATTATTCTAACCACTCGGGAATCGGGTGTCCTTAAATCATGTCGCATTTATATCCCTTTTTTCATCAAAGGTTAGTGCACTTATATCAACCTCTTCAACATGATCGTTTTCATCCACAATCCCACATAAAAAGTCATTTGAACTTTCTAGACACCATTTTGGAATGAGAACTACATTGGATCCATCTAATAATACCTTTTCATTTTATTTAACAAAAGTGAATGATTGTATGCAATCTTGCTCAGCAAGAACATAAAAATTAAAAGAAAATTTCTCTTTATTCTTCGGTTCTTCCTTAAGTACTTGCAACTTTTCTACCCTTGCCTGAGGAATCTTGTGTTCAATATTTATAAGAATGTGATATTTTCAATAAAAATATTTAAACAACAAGGCAGATCAATGATCTTGGAATGGATGTATCCCTTTCTTTTCAACTTCAGAAATGCTTGCTTTGAGATCATTCCATAGTGAATGAATCATTCCATCTTCTTAAGCCAATATTTCTTCAATTGTTGGTGAAAACATTTTTCCAAATGGGTTCCATTGCTTGGCCTGACCTTGAACCATTTTATGAGATAACTTGATTAAATAGAGTCGAAAACCTTCATCTCTAGGAAGGCACCACAAAAAAATATTGATCTTATCGTTCGATTCCCCAGCGGAGTCACCAAAAATCTATTAGTTGATATATTTTCGCTTCAAAAATAGATATATAAAATGAATTAAGATGCCTAGAGAGATGAAAAAACATCACTAACAATTGGAGAAGTTACCATTGAATTTACAAATTTCCTCTGAATTTTAGAGGTACAACCCCCTCTTAAGATATGCAATGAATGGGAGCTCGAGGTATGCTTTTAACTGGAAAGAAGGAAAGGCAACTAGCACTTGCACATAACCATGAAAGTAGATGCAAAAGATTAATTTAAAGGAATGAATACAAACAAATAACACAAATTTGACTTATTCCATATCCACGGATAATACCCAGGAGAAGAAAGAACAACGAATCCTTTCAACAAATGATTTAAGCTGAATTCAATGTTTCAGGATTAAATACATGCAGAGTCTAATATAACAGAAAGAAATTGAAAAGTAATTACTCTAGAGCAATGTTCATGTAATCAAAAGAAAACCATTTTTAAATTAAAAGAATAAAAAATATTCTCTTTATTTCTTCAATGCCAAAAATATGAGTTCACAGACACAACATCTTTGTACAACAAGATTGAATTAAAAGAAAACTAAGCTAATTCCCCTCTTCCCTGAATACCATTATGATCAAAGTTCCTCCTTCTTATAGCCTTACATATACTCAAATATAATTTTTCATAACAGTCATTAAAAGCGTCCGATATCGAAAAAGTGACTATGAAACGAACATGGTTTCGTCACACCAAAATTCTAGTTACTATTACTAATTACAAAAATATTCCATGCATGCAAAACCAAAAACATCTAATTTCTCCCAGTGGAGGAGCATTCCCATAAGGAGGTTGTGCTACTAAACCGTTGGAGGGGTCATAACTATATACAGTTCTAACTATATTTCCATGACCAAGTTGTGAAATTCGATTCGTTCTTCTTCTTTATCCAAGATAAAAATCACCCTTTTGTGTTCGGTGTAGTTGGTTTTCTTCTTTCATGCCAGTGAATGTAGCTCAGAAATGATGTCAAGTTACTCCTCATCAGGCCAATTCAAATCTAGTTGTATGAAAGGCACGGGTTCATCTTCCCACTCTCTGATATCACCAAGAAGTACCATCTTAAGAAAATTTTGGAGTTGAAAATGCTGCTACCTTTCCTCGTATGCAAGCTCACTTAATGTTGGCGAAAGGAAGTGATCATTTATTTTCCAATAAAAACATGCCAATCCATTACTAAATCTATTTCACAAAACTCCCTATTTAAGAGTTGTCTTTTTAGAAGATTTAAAAGATTACGTTAAGCCTCAAGTTGGTGTTTCACAGGATTTGAGAAGATGTTCCTTAAAGGCATTGCATGATTCATTAAATGAGTTGACACTTTGAATGTCATGCATCCTGCTTGGGTCTCCCTATCGTCGAGAAACAAAACCTCATAACCATCTATCGAAATTTCTAAGGTTTTAAGAACTTTTGATAGGTTGACTGTATGGGACATCATTGGATAAGACTCAAAAATGCAAGAGCTACAAATAAGTCTGGTGGTTGGGTAGTTTCAAAACTTACAAACCCCATGACAAGGTTAGGGAATTTGGTAGGGCCACGACATCATCGGAATTCACTTATTCAAGGGGAGAAAGAAATTTAATTTTGAGTGAAAAATTGGTAGGTAAAACAAAGCTATCTATTTATCCCTTTATTCCAAGTGATCATTTATTTCTAGTTTCCAAGGTTTGTAGCATATGCTATCGAACTTCTTCATCATTCTACAAAATATGTTTCCCATCCATATATTTTAATAGAATTTAATATACCTAAAACTAAAGGTTCCAATTGTAGTAAAATATTAATAACACTCCAAGATGAATGCATCCCCTTATAATCAAGCCAACTAAGCTTAGATACTAAATATTGATAATATTTTGAAAATATAGATAAAATGTGTTGGCCCCTAGTGCATTCAAACTCATTGAAATTGATAGATTGTGCAAGAAATAAAAAATAATAACAATGCAATAAAAAAATGTGAGCCACAATACATTACAATAACATGAGATATACATGGTAAAATTGTTGCAAACAAAATATCTGCTGCCAAAAAGTCCTAAGCTTGTATTAATCTTTAAACCAAGAAGTACACCAACACAATATGCTTATCTCTCTAGTAATCGAACCAAATAAATACTTACAAAATATATAATTTTTGAATTTCGAAGTGAAGCACTCAACACATAGGTATGAGCAAAACTACAAAACATGCAAGGTTTCTAAATATATGTGCTAGAAATTGCTAGCTAATTTAGACATCCATATCTAGGCACAACTCCCATATGCCCAAATCAAGCTTAGTTAATTGACAAAAAATATAAATTTATCACTATCAATCTTAAGTGCAATCTTATCCTACCTTTTCTATAATTGCTCCATGATTTAAGTCCATAATTAATTCTCTATCATCATGCTATTTTTTTCTTAATAATAACTCTTATACATCTTAAGAATTGTTAGTTATAACTATCAACATCCATAACATTAAGTGAATCTTAGACTTGCAAACATATATACTATGAATGATATCAATTCTCACTCTAATTCAAATGATCCAATTATGTAAATATAAATAATTAAATAAATAATTTGCAACATTAAAATGTATGTCACCTATCCCAACAACATTCAACTACAAATTGGTTGATCTACTGCAAGATTAGCGTACCACTTCTAACTTTAAAAAAGAAAGAGGTTTGTGAGTTTTAACCATATTTCTTTATACTTCATAATAATTAACATCACCATCTCACCCTTGAAATCGTTATCGTTGAATTATTACAAAACGTAAATATTCTCTGTACGGTATGGTCTTTTCTTCTTTTTTGATAATCTCGAATCTTGGTATGAAATGCGTTTCATGGTAAATAAACAAGAGAAATACGGTAACGTACGGAGGAGATACAAATCCTCTGAATTATTTTTTTATTTATCTTGAAAGTGGATCGAGTGTGCAAAGGATTATGATTGTCTTCCTGAACGTGATATTAAGAAATATTATTATAAATTTTCTCCTCAAACCATAGTTGGGCAGACATCTGAAATAGTCAGAATAGATAAAAAATCATGTACCAGGCGTACGAAGGAACCTTCATGCTCACGTTCCGCAAGAATTGGTGCCAATGCAAATCTTATGACCTAATTGACGTGACACCATACGAATGGTCTTCACACCCTCCACTACCAAGCAATTATATTAAGTAGTAGAAGCCATCGCGTTGACATTGTAAACAAACTCTAAGAAATTGCTAAGTTTACCAGACAAGTTTTTGTGCAGAAACTGATATTTGCGTCTTGTAACATAGGTGCAAGTATGCCATTATTTTGTGGGTATTCTTTCTTCTTTCTTCATCTACTAACAGGATGACTACGTCTCCCCCGTAGAAAGGACGACCAAAGAAATATCCGCATCACTACATCAGCACTACCAACCAACTCTTCTAATTTATACATAAAACAACTCTACTTGATCAGAATATATCCTTATATAATTGTTAATGTATATCTTCATTTACGTTTTTTAAAGTCTAATCAGAATTTCATAGAGAGCCCAGCTGTGCTGAATTTCGCTTAACATTCTGGTGGATATCACGGTATGTTCTCTAAAGCTTCCAATTAAGCCATGCATGCTGCCATAAATCGTTAGAACTTTGCAGACATTTATCTATTCGCTAGCTTGTTTTAGAGCAGCTATATACTTATTTCAAATCTGACAATTACAAAATCTGTCATGAAAAGATAATAAATTCTCGTTCTCGAAGATGTTAAAAAAAAAAATCAAAATTTGTTTTTAAATTGTTTCAAACATCTCACTTAGATGGGTTTGGGGAGTTCCTTATCCTCCCATTTAATTAGAAGTACATTGCTCTGCTTTAATTGTTTTATATTATCAGAACAACTTTTTCCAGAATAACGATGTTTCAAGCTTGGAATCTGAATAACTATTGTCTGGATATCCTTTCTTCATTTTTCTTTCCGTTGATTGGCATTAGAAGGAGGAGATATGGTCGGAGATCAAGCTATTTGCCAAGAGAATGGTGTAAATAAGGGGCCATGGAGTCTAGAAGAGGACCACAAACTCACTGAATACATCCACAAGTATGGCCATGGTAAATGGCGTAATCTTCCAGAACTTGCAGGTACTTTTGTCTCTGATAATATGGCCCTGCTGAAGCAAGGAATTGGTTTTTTTACCTAAATCGATGCAAAAGAATTGGTTATACAAAATTAATGGCAGCAATGGCATTTAATATTGCACTTCGTTAAGGACTTCAATATAATTGTAATATTTTAAAAACATTTTTTTACTGTATATTTTTGTTATAAAATGGTTATATATGGGAAAGGTCCTAGTGCGTCATTGATACATATTATTTAAAATCTCACTAAATTTTTTTAAATTTACCAATAATTATCTATTTTATATCTAGTAGTTATATTAAAATATACTTTATTGGAGGAGGAGTGTAATTTTATTGGTCCCAATAGTGCATGATTACTAGGACATTTGTGCATATGTATTGGATCAATTGTACAAATTTTGTGGTGCTCAAAGTGAATATGTTATTGGGGCATTAGAGAATATGTATTGGATGTCAATTTGAAATGACCATTTTTTTGACATTTGTGTACATAACTAATCCTCTCATATTTGTCATAATTAGCGAGAAGCCGAAACAATAGCTATAAACTCTTAAGTCCCATACAAAGAAACTAAAAAAAAAACTGTCAAAATCTAACATACCATTTACAGATTTAGATTGTGCAAAATAAAGTATAAACTATAGATACCCTTCCCCTAGTAACTTATTTTGGAGTGCATATTTTATTGATTCAATTTCATTGGCAAAAAAAAAAAACGTTCATCATAAAAGTAATTGCCCAAATTGAATTCCAAGTATTGCATAGTAATGAATATATGTGTTTTTTAGTTATATGAATTAATAATTGTACGTCCATGTTTCTAACACTTCTGATAAAACGATTATAACTATAATTATTATAACCGCCTATCATTATAATTATTACTTACCAGATTACCAGGCTTAAGGTCTCGTGTACTTTAGATTGTATTCACAATATGTGTAAGGTGATTCATTACGAGTCGGATTATATGCCTTTATTTAATACGAATAAATAGTGTATAATGCTGACGCAGGCTTATTGAGGAGTGGAAAGAGTTGTAGGCTGCGTTGGACAAACTATTTGCGACCTGGCATAAAGCGGGGAACGTTTTCTGCTCAAGAAGATGAAATTATACTACACTACCATGAGAAGCTTGGAAACAAGTAATGTTGGACCAAAAAAATTAATTGATTTCATATATTAGCTTTCTGGATAAGTTTTTCTTGACAGCGATAAGTCGTGCAGGTGGTCGGAAATAGCGAAACAGTTGCCAGGGAGGACAGACAATGACATTAAGAACCGCTGGCATAACCGTCTGAAGAAAGGACTGAGAAAAACCATGCCACACAAGCGTTTATCATCTCCATTAACATCTTCCTACCTTGCCCGTTTAGAGTTTGAAGCAAGAATAGGCAGAAACTTGTTGAAGTTTGCTACTAATGGAAATGTTCACCTGGACCATAATTTACTAAGCTCTGCATTCCAATCCAATGAGAAGATGGTAGTAGCAACTTCTGTGACATCAGATTTTGTAGATCAAGAACAACATCAACTACTATCGTATAATTGTAAAAGATTGGATAAGCATTTTGTGGGAGAAGATGAATTCGTCCCTTGTTCCACAAAATTCAGTGCTGAAATGCTTAATCATGGTGGCAACAATAACTTTCTTCTAACAGAAAATAACTCTGGGGATTCCATCTTGGCATTGCTATCAAGTACAGACAATGGATCTGATGAAGGAGAAAAACATTTTTCTTCTCCTTCTATGCTGAACATTAACACCCATGGAACATCAATTCCGCGAGAGTTTTACCTCGATCTTACACAATTTCGAGAGATCTCCGATGAAATTGTAGAATACCCAACATCCACAGATTTCATGAATATAGAGGATGACAAAGACTATTGGATAAATATGCTAAAACTATCGGATAATCGCTGAGGTGGACTTGAAAATGACTTCAAACATCGGCGGTAGCATGGTAAAGCCCTAGATTAAATATATTTCAGGTCATTTTTCTATAAAATTTCTGTAGCTTCTCAAAATTGTCAAACTTCATTTTTAATGCCAATCAAAAAAATATGTCATTGTCATCTTCTATTAATATTATAAATAAGAAATATAAACTCAAAATATGTGGCAGATTACTATGCAAAATGGCATCTTCTATAGCCATTACAATTAACGCATGTCAAGTTATTGCAAGCGCAACTAAATTAGTAATTTTGGTGTGACAAATTTCGATGCTATAAAATATTCATATTAGTCGGCTTGTCCTGCACATATATTTTTTCAAAATGGCAAGTTCTTTAAAACTATCAATTTAGTACCACATTTTTTATTTTTTAAAACCTGTGTAAATTAGTATATCTATCGTTTTATCAAATCTATATAAATAAACGTCGAAAGATATTCTAAGAAATGTTACCAACCGTTTCCGTAGATCCCTCTTATACTTGGGCATTTGGTATACATTATGTTGAGTTAAAAACCTAGTAAATTCTCTTATTGATGCGGTGAGTAGACAGTTCAAATTAATTTAATTTCTTGCAGACGATTAGTACATTCTTCGTAAGAACTCCATGTGATGTCACAGATTTGTCCCGCACCCACTAGACTCTGAGCAAAAGCATTTGCAAGTGAACTTCAATTTGGTTTTATTATAACAACTCAATAAAATCGGGAATGGAGATTACTATACATAAATTAGATGGGATGACATAAAATGTAATCTAATGTCTGTAGCTGTTGCTATCTATTTTAGGGCATTCAAACCGATATATCATAAAGCTATGGTAAGATTTCGCTATGTTGCTGGTGGGAATGTGTAATCATCTGTAGACTATAAATATCTAGGAGGAATCTTTGTAGTAGAAGTAAATTATGCTAGCAATTGTGGCCCATTTTGAAGCACAACACTCTTTACAGTAAAGTGAGCCAGCCAAACTTGCATTGATAGCGTCGCGATATAATCTCATCATCAATGATATCACCATTTATTTAATTTTCACTAGAATCGATGTTTTCCTTCTGATAATCTTGTTCCATAAATCACAATCTCTTGTTCCAATTTCTAACGGCTTCCATTCCCATGCTTAAGGGTTTATAGCATATAAATTATTCATTATTCCTCAACCAAAAGCATGGTATAAATTGCAAGTTAATAGATATGTATGTTTGTTTGTTTAGGCTATGGAATACAACTGGTTATTAGCCACTTTTTAGTTCAAGTTCTTAGTCATCTACTTGGGCTTTCATGGTAATGGATTGGATCTTTCTTCAACCTCAATACTGGTCCACTCCTTCCCTCTTACAAATAGTGTGTGATTACAAATACTATGTGCGATTCCTGTAGTAGATGCATTTGCTAGGAGATACATATGAATAATTGTTTCACCTTGAATGCAAAAAGATAGAGGATGGAAAGTAGAAACTAAAATAATTCAACACAGAATAAACACAAAAGATAAATTATCTTATTCATAAAGTATTTCTTCTTCAAAGCACACACAAAAGCTTACCAATTTCACTATTAAATAATAGTTTTTACGGCAGCAAAATAAAAATCTTTAATTACAAAATTAAAAGGCATTAAAGACATGCCAGATTCATCATCCAATCACATTTAAAACCATCCTTCCATTGTCCAATCAAAATTTATTGAAGCCAATTAGACATCCACATCACATGCCGCAAAAAGAGACAAAAAAATGCACTATCGAGAGGTAGGAGAGAGAAGCCAGTAGTACCACGGGGTACCGCTCAACTGCGGATGATGATGAACACACCAGCGGTACCATAGTAAGCCAAATAAAACCACACAACCATGAGCAAGGAGGAACCAGCCAGTGGACCGCAGTGAAACTGTTCTACCCTGAACAAAGACCAAAGAGCTAAAAGTACTACAATGAAGTAGGAGGAAATCGTGCAACCGCAAGGAGAGAGAGAGAAGACCGCAGGGCCATGGTATAACCATGCAACCACCCAAGATGAGAGAGAGAGAGTGTCATGGCGGTAGGAAATCTCAGAACCATGGGGAACAAAACGACTAGTTGTGGTAAGGAGGTAGGCACTGTGCTACCATAGGAGACTGATGAAAAGGTCGAGGTATTGCGGTAAAAAAAATAGAGAGATGCACATGAGTTGGAATTATTTCCAACACTCCCCCTTAATTACAACTACTGACATTGACAATGCCCAGTTGATTTCTCTGAAAGATGAAACTCTCTTTTCCAAGCGCCTTATTGAAAATGTTTGCGCATTGATCCTCAGACCTGCAAAAAACCAAAATGATTTCTCCATTGTTGATCAGTTCTTTGATGAAGTGATATCTTGTATCAATTTGTTTGCTCCTCTTATGGAAGACTGGATTTCTTGAAAGTGCAATTGCAAAATTACTGTCACAAAATATTTTTGTTGTGTCCTCCTGTTCATTTTGAAGTTCTCTTAGTACTCTCCTCATCCAAACTGCCTGGCAAGAAGCACTTGTTGCTACAACATATTCAACTTCAACTGATAAAAAAGTAACAATTGGATGCTTTTTCGAAGCCCATGGAACTACACCAGTGCCAAAATGAAAAACATAACTAGATGTACTTTTTTTATCATCAATACTCCCATCATAATCATTGTCATTGTATCCAGTCAACTTGAATTCTTCTGATCTTGAATATTGAATCCCATAATTCTTTGTTCAATTTATATATCTCAAAATTCTTTTCTCAGCTTTCCAATGTGTGTCTATAGGATTTTCCATAAATCTAGAAATCAAACTTACTGCATACATTATGTCTCGTCTTGTGGCTGTCAAATACATAAGGCTACCAACAAGTTTTCTATACAAAGTTGAATCAACATTTGAGTCTATATCTTCCTTACTCGGCTTTAAACTAGTTACAATAGGAGTGGGTACAAATTTGCAATTTAACATATGAAATATTTTCAAAACATCACTTGCATACTTTGCCTAAGAAATAAAAATACCATTTTCATCTTTATTTACTTCAATGCCTAAAAAATATTTCATGAGACCCAGATCCATCATTTCAAATTATTTCATCATATCTCCTTTAAATAGATCAATAAACAAATCAGTAGTGAATGTTAAATAATCAACATATAAGCATGTATAATCAATATTTCACCTTTTTCATTCATCTTGGCATACAATGTAGGCTCATTGTTGCATTTGATGAAGCCATTTTGTATAAGATAACTATCAATCTTGTTGTACCAAGCTCTTGGGGCTTGTTTGAGACTATACATCACTCTCTTTAGCTTGTAAACTTTGTCTTCTTGGCCTAATATCTCATACCTAGGTGGTTGTTCAACATAAACTTCCTCTTCAAGATATCCATTTAAAAATGCTAATTTCACATCCATTTGATGAACTAACCATTTATTTTGTGCTGCTATGGCAAGTATCATTCTTACTATGTCAAGACGAGCGACAAGTGCAAAATTCTTAGTATAATCAATTCCTGGCTATTGTGAATAACCTTTTGCAACTAATATTGCTTTACGCTTCTACACTTCACCATTTGCATTTAATTTGGTTTTGTAAACCAATTTGACTCCTATTATATCCTTCTCTTTTGGAAGACTTGCCAAATCCCATGTCTGATTATTTTCAATTGCATCAATCTCTTCATCTATTGCACATATCCATTCATCTTCTTTAACTGCATCTTCTTGAGAATAAAATGCAAAAAGAGTAAACTGTTCTAAATTATTTTCACCTTCATTTTGATTGTAGCTATCCCTTATGTTTCTTAATTTTTGTCTTCACATGCTTGCTAGTATTGGATTTGATAAATCACTTGAATCTGCAGATTGTGGACTAGATGGTCATGTGCCAAAGATTCTTGTTGTAGATGGCGTCTGCAATCCTCTTGTTGTTGCTCTTACATTGGGTGATGCTATCACTTGTTGACCACTTGCTTGAACTTGAACGGGCATAAAAGAGGTCACATTAGTAGGAGTATTTGTTGGAACAAAGATTTCATTTTCTTCTTGAGGTATACTTATTGATACATTAACTGTACTTTCTCTACTTCCATCCCATGCTTCATCTTCAACAAACTATACATATCTATTGATTATGACCTTCTTAGTTATTGGATTATTTAAATCTTATACACCTTATATTCATCAATATATCTAATAAATATAGATTTCTCTCATTTATTATCTAGCTTTCTTCTCAATTTGTCATGCACATGTGCGTATGCAACACATCCAAAAATGCTCATATGTGGGACATTGTGTTTTCTGCCATTCCATGCTTCTTCAAGAACAATATTCATAACACGTTTTTTTGGGCACCTATTCATTATATATGTTGCACATAATACAACTTCAGCCCAATATTCATTTGTCAAATGTTTGGCTCTCAACATGCTTCTAGCCATTTCCATGATTGTTTTGTTTTTCCTTTCTGCTACCCCGTTCTGTTGAGGTATATATCTAGTATTAAACTGCTTGTAAATGCCATGATCTTTGCAGAAATTTAAAAATTCTTTTGAAATATATTCACCTCCTCTATCTGTCCTCAAGACTTTAATGTAATGACCACTCTTTTTTTCAGCAAGAGACTTGAACTGATGGAAGAAATCAAACCCTTCAATTTTATGCTTTAAAACTTAGACCCATGTTTTCCTTGAATAGTCATTAATAAAAGTTAGGAAATAAACACTACAACCTATTGAAGGTGTGTGCATTGGCCCACATAAGTTTGAATGAACAATCTCCAAAGGGGATTTTTCTCTAGTCGACTTCCCTGCTGGGAAGGATTCCCTATGTTGCTTTCCTAAAATAGATCCTTCACATACTCTCTCAGGATTTTCAATTAGAGATAATCCCTTGACCATACCTTTCCTATGAAGCAAATTTAAACCTCCAATATTTAGATGGTCAAATCTCAAATGCCATAGCCAATTTTCATCTTTTACTTCTACTTGCAAGATAGTTTGTATAGATGATGTTGTTTCTCGTGCTTGTGCATAATTAGTATTCAAATATGGCTGGATTTTTAAGTGAAACATTCTATTATTTGTCATTTTGACCTTAACAATGAGCTGATTACTTGGGTATTTTTCTAAAATTGTGCACAAACGATTCTTGAAAGTTAACCTATATCCCTTTTGAACTAGCTAACCAACACTCATTAAATTATTTTTTAGACCTGATACAAAATACACATCTGAAATATACTTTTTCTCCCCTTGTTTGGTTAGAATATTGACATTTCCCTTTCCTTTAACTGACACTTTGTTTTCATTACCCAAGGTGACATCAAACTTAACATTTTCATCTAAACTTGAAAACATTTCTAAATTTCCGATCAAATGGTTGCTACAACCTGAGTCTAAAAACCAAGCATCTTTTTCAGTTGCTTGTGCAACATTACAGGCCAAAAACATTGTACTCTTATCTGGTTTATGGTCTTGACTCTCTTTTGTAAAATTTGCATTTTGTTTACCAAAATCATACTGTTTCTTCCTAAACTCATTCCTATAATGTCCAAAAATTTTACAGTAGTGGCATTGGACTTGGGAATTTTCATACCTTTGACCTTGAGGTTGATTCTGAGATGGGTTTTGGCTGCTACCTCTTCCACTTGAACTTGATGGGTTGCTTCTTCCTCCTTTGTAAAAATTTCTTCCTCTTCCTTTGAAATTCGTTCATCCTTTGCCTCTTCCTTGATTAATTGAAGCTTGTTACTTTAAAGAATGCTCTAATGACATTTTTTTTTATTTGCTCAGCCTATGCTCATGAGAAATGAGTGAAGCAGAAAGCTCATCAACTGAATATTGGGTGAGGTCCTTTGTTTCCTCTATGGTTACAACAAATGTTTCAAATCTTGTGGTTAGGCTTCTTAAAATCTTATCAACAACTTTGACATCTTCAAGTGTCTCACCATGTGATATAATCTAGTTTACTAGTCCAATAATTTGGGTAAATAATGAATGTACTGATTCATTGTCCTTCATATATAGAGTCTCAAACTCCATTCTTAGTATTTGCAACTTAGCTTTTTTGACTTTGTTCATTCCTTGATAAGCTGTTTGAAGTATATCCCATGCATGTTTTGACCCAGTTGGTGTTGAAATTCTTGGAAAAAGGCTCTCATGCACTCCTTGTATAATAAAGAAGAGATATTTTGAGTCCTTTTTTTTGTCTTTCAATAAGTCCTTCTCTGCTTGTGTCAAGGCATTGAATGTTGCTACATCAATTGGTTCTGGAAATCCACTCTCCCCTAGCTCTTATAATTCTTGTGAGAAAAACAATTCCCTCATTGTAATTGTCCAATACTCATAGTTCTTCCCATTTAACTGTAGGATTTGAGGATTTTTCAAGCTTGTGCTTGTTGTCATTCTTTTATAGAAACTTTAAGACAACACTAGTTGTGAAGAACCTGCTCTGATACAAAGTGAAGGAAAAAATATAGATGATCGAAAGTAGAAACTAAAATAATTGAACACAAAATAAACAAAAAAGATAAATTATCTTATTCATAAAATATTTCTTCATAGAGCAGCTAAAATTTTTGCTTCTTTAGAGAACACAAAAAAGCTTACCAACTTTACTATTAAATAATAGTTTTTATAGGAGCAAAAAAAAAACTTAATTAAAAAATTAAAAGGCATTAAAGATATGCGAGATTGATTGTCCTTGCATTTTCCAATCAAAATTTATTGAAGCCAAAGAGACATCCACATAACATGCAGCTAGAAGAGACAAAAATCTGCAATACCGTGGGGTATGAGAGAGAAGATAGTAATACCATAGGGTACTGCTCCATCATGGAGGATGATGAAAACACCACTGATACCACAGTATGCCAAATGAAACTGCACAACCGCGAGTAGGGAGGAACTAGCTAGTAGTATTATGATGAAACCACTCTACCACGAACAAAGACTAGAGAGCTAGGGGTACTGGGGTGAAGCAGGAGGAAACTATGCAAGCATGAGGAGAGAGAGAGAAGACCGTAGGGCCATTGTATAACTGCGCAACCACCCAAGATGAGAGAGAGAGCAGTATGGTGGTAGGAAATCGTATAACTGCAGGGGATGAAATAATTAGTTGTTGTAAGGTGGTAGGCACCACACTACCACAAGAGACTAATCACAAGGATGAGGTATCACGGTAAACAAAATAGAGAGATGTGGAGGAGTTAGAATTATTTCCAACACACGCGGCTTCACCTCTTAAGCTCTATTTAGATTGCAAAGTTACTTTCTAATGTAAATGTTCTATCTATGGTAAATGCCCATTCTATCTTCTTTCAAATTCGGGTGCGGAAGGCAATTTTCATCCCTTTTAAGTATAACTCTATTGAAAGACAAGAAAATTATATAGGATTTTGTAAAAGTAATATAATGATCTCTTAACTTCTATCAAGAAATATCTCCTAGCATTATCATATTGTTCTTTGTAGAATGACAAATTCTTCGCTCTTTGGAAGTTCTCTGAGTCTTGGTTTATCTTTTTTTGTTCTTCTCTTGTGTAACAGTTGCTTTTGTTGAAATTTATCTCATTACCCAAATGCTTCATGTGGCATCATGTTTTCTAAAATTTCTTACCCTTTCGGCTTAGCAAATTTAGGATGTGGTCACAATACTTTGTATCGGAACAAAACCTATGACCAAAGCTCTCATAGTATTTGTAGACAATCATATTACCTACACTCTCTACATGCTTACAAACCTCTTTAGGAAAGAATAATTTGGAAGCAATCTTAAACTCCTTGGAAGTGAGACTATCAATCATGGAGTGCTTTGCCAATATTGATACCTCTGTAGCAAATTTATCAACAATTTCACTCACGAAGGAGTTCATGATGACCACGACCTTGCAAGAAATTTCAATATGAAGATAGACCTCCTTGAGCGCTCTAAAGATGTAAACCTTGTATGATTCAAATCTTCTCTTCTTCCTCTTCTTCTTGTCTCTAGCAGCCATGGAAGGGACCTCCTCCTTGGGCTTCTTCTTAGCAGCAACCATGGGAGCATTTTATCCCACCATCTTTTTCTCCTTTTCAGCCTTTGGAGCCATTTCTTCTAACTAGTTCTTCTCATCCTGAATGTTACCTACTCGCCAAGTTAAATTTGTAGGATAAAAATGTATATGGAAAAAATACCGCAACAGTGGAAATGCCTTTTGGTGTTAATAAAAAAACCTTTTTTTTCAAATATTTGATTTTAATGTTAGAATATTTGTAACATTTATATTATAGATATAGAGGCATTAAAAATGATTTGATGTGATGGTAATTGTGGTAGAACAATTTGAAAATTAGATTGTCAAATTTTTATTTGTATTTAAGACTTGAAATAATAGGGTGTTGTAGAAAATCAACTCAGGTTTAAATAATTGTAGTTTAAAACTTTATCTAATATTATGACTTGGTAATGTTCAAGGTCCTAACGAATATGGAAAATTAAACCTACTGATTTCATGTTTAAAGGGGCTACACCAAATTGAACTTTGTCATTTGATGTATATAGATATGTATAGTAGGTAGAATGAGTTGATATTTTACCCTCCTATAATAGGTATAACTCTAGGAGTGTTTAGAGAGTATACTTTCTAAAATCCATTAAAATGCATTTTTTTACAAAAAAAGATAAATATAGAAACTTATACAAATATTTTTAGATAGTGATACCGATCACTAAATTTCAAGTGGTAAAAATTAAAGGATGTTTACTACAAATTTGCCACCTCCATTAAATAAAAGAAACCATGAAACGAATAAAATTAAATATACTAGGAAAACATATAAAAAATAGATAAAATAAAATAATTACAAAGGAGATAAGGAAACAAAGAAGATTGATCAAAGGATAGGGATTCCTAATCTATTAAATTCCAAGTCTGATTAACATTAGGGGAGTATTTGGCCAAATATTTCACAAAAAAAATTAATTCTCTAGGCATATGAGAAAAGGAGACTCAAAAATTCATGAAAGGTAAAGAATCTAGTCAATATAAGAAGCCAACCTTCAAGAAGACTCTTGAAATATTCCATAATTTAGAAGGAAGACTAAAATAAAGGAAACTATCTCACAAATTATCTTCTTCCAACCTAGCTCACAACATTTCTCAAAAGCCACAAAGAGATCCAAATCCTTTGTCTAATTGCTAATACCATTCCATATAGTAGTAAGAAAATAAAATAATCAAGACAACACTATCTTCTCCAAGTCCACCTATCCTCTTTCTACAAAACTTGTCATGAGAAGAACCATCATGGAATATTAAGGTTTAGCTTAATAAAGTCACCTTAGCGACTTGTTTAGTTTTGTTATAAAATAATTAGTTACATATTCCAATAGGTTGGTTGTTTGGGAAGCTTTGATGGAGAGAATTTATAAAATATATATTATAATACATTCCCAAATACCTCTCCATAATATTATTATGATTTTCTATTTATTAGTGTATAATCTTATTTGATATCTCCATTATGGTATTAGAGCACTAGGATGATCGGGTCTAAAGGATTTTGACCATTCCTTTTGCATTATTATTTTTTGTATTGTGTTGGTCACTGATTTGTGATTGTTGATGGTCAATATTCAATGAATTTTTTGGTGTGGTGAAGAAATAAAGGCATCCTCTCATTACCTGAAAAATCTTTGAATCTCATTATTCTAAAATAAAATCTATCTTTTGCAATCGAAGCATATGAGTAATTTGGTGATGCAATTTCCATAATAATTTTGTATAGTAGAAGTGTGGAGGATGGTTTTGCATTATGTATTTTGAGGTAGTGTTTTATCTTAACATTCTCATGATCTAAGGTTTACAAATTTATTGTCATAAATTGCATCCTCTATAATTTTGGATTCCATAAACCTCCCCTTTAGATAAATTAAATTAGATAATGAGATCTCCCTTTCATGTCCAACCTTAATTTTATCTTTCATCCATTTGTTATTAGTTATTAAGGTGATTTTTTTTCATGGATGACCATTCACCATATAGACATATGCACACTACATGAATGTCCCAAAAAGGTTCCTAATTGCAATAGTTATCTGGATGTTACACTTCCCAGCTATCTATGAGTATAATGTCTTTGCATCTTACAAACATGCCAAAACAACCCCTTGCATGATACCTTTTACAAACTCCTGATTTTGGTCACTCTCTCATTCATTCTCTCAATCTATCTCATTCTATTCACTCAATATTTCCATTCTCTCAATCTTTCTTGCTCCTCTACACCATAGAAAATTCCTTCTACTATTGGTGTTACATACATTCTTGTTCTCATAAATCACTCAACATCCTTTTATCAAGATCAATCTCTTCCTTTTGAAATTACCCTTTTAATTTAAAGGGAGGGTAACTATTATTTATCATGTTAGTATATTATTATATAGCACATCTATATTTCTTTATCTCATCTATTTTTATATCTCGATCATATCTATCTATCCGTGGAGGCTAAAAGAACAATGTGAGGGTTTGACTAAGGCAATATCCTAAACAACCTCAACAATTTTCTCAATATTATGTGTTTAGGTATTGATAATTTATCATTGTTGGAAGCTTCATTCTCAAAATTCTCATGAGTGTATCCTTTCTCCTCTTTAATCTTACAATTTGTTTCCATTTAATCTAGTTTACATTCATCTTTTTCATTTCTCTATTATTTTATTATATTTTGAGATAATTTAAGTTATTATATTGTTAGCAGGTTACTACACATATTCTATGATAAAATAGATTTTTGGTCTATACAAGACACCTATGCACCATGAGGTGGTCCACACACTACATTTTTGTCATTGGTTCAGATGTTGCAAGTTTTTCTAGAAGACCTCTGCAACCTATTGTTTTAGTTTTTGAAAATATCCCTTTTTGAATTCTTCATAAAATATACATAAAACTCTCTTTGTCATTTTATCCTCTCACCCGAGCTCTCATCCTTGTGGTAGTTGAGGACCATTTTCCCCTTTGGACCCCATCATCTTTGTTGGAAGTATGTGTTGTCATTGATGTCAACAAATTCTTATTGTTGCATTAATGTCAACCTATCGAGAAGCTTTGATTGGTTGCATCATGTTGTCATTAGTAGTATCACTAATGTCAACCTTTAGTGTCACTTTGATGAGAATATGTTTGAAGATGTTCAACCTCTTGTGTGGTTGAGAAGATGTTACAGATGTTGAGATGATATTTCTGGTGCTTGGTTTCCATGTTCTTTTGAGAAAATTTTGATAGAAGAGGAAACAATGTGATAAAGAGTGTTTAGTATGGAAAAGTAGTGTTTAGTGTTCTGCTCTACATTTATTCATGGTTGAATATCTACTTGTGCGGTTCATGTTGTGCATTTTTTGCACACATGCCCCGCCATAGGTAGGAACCCCCTTTTTTTTGCTCCTGACGGGCTGCTTTTCTCCCATCTCATTTTGCGTGCCCCTTTCTTAGATCCTAGATCAATCATGTGCCATCAAATGATCAAATTCCCCTGACCAAATTCACCTACATAAGTTTCACTAAGTCATGCTTTTATGGAAGTGCCCCTATGGGTTTCCCTTTGCATGTTTCCCCGACGTCCTCCAGGCCTCAATCTCGCTCGCTCGATTCACTTTTTCCTTCATTTTGACTGTGGGGACAAGTTTCCCATGGATCTGGGACCCTTTTGTGATGCCTTAGTGCACTGCCAAGGTTTAATTAAGTTTCAAGAAGTTTCCAAAATTTCATTTCAGAATAGCATTCTGGCCTCTAGGGCCTAGACTGTCCATTGCCCTTTCAAAATAGCATTCTGACCTCCATGGCCTGAACTATCCATCACCCTTTCAAAACAACATTTGACCTCTTAGTCTTTGAACTTCCAAACACCCTCCAAATTTGGAAACAGATAGTGACCCACATGCTCAAATTGGATCCTCTCCTGCATGAAATTTTCAAATTCCAAATTTGAAGCTGGGAGAAACCATCTGGATCACCATTCCTTGTTCGACCTTTCAAAACAACATTCTTGCAAGGGAAGACTAGCCTCCAGGGCCTAGACTATCCATTTCCCTTTCAAAATAATAATCTGGCCTCTGGGCCCCAAACTATCCGTCACCCTTTCAAAATAGCATTCTGGCCTCTTGGTCACGAAATGTCCAAACAACCTCCCAATTTGGAAATGATCTTTTCCCCACATGCTCAAATAGGATCCTCTCCTACATGAAATTTTAAAATTCCAAATATGAAGCTAGGAGAAACCATCTGTGTCACCTTGCCTTGATCGCCCTTTCGAAAGAACATTCCTGCCAAGGAAGTTCGGCCTCTGAGGCCTGCAGTGTCCATTTCCCTTTCAAAACAACATTCTAGCCTTCAAAGCCTAGACTGTCCGCCACCCTTTTAAAACAACATTCTGGCCTCCGAGGCTCGGACTGTTCGTCACCCTTTAAAAATAGCATTCCAGCCTCTTGGTCCAAGAACATCCAAACACCCTCCCAATTTGGAAACAAATTTGACCCACATGCTCAAATTGGATCATCTCCTGCATGAAATTTTCAAATTCCAAATTTGAAGCCAGGAGAAACCATTTGGGAAGTCTGAACTCTAGGCCCTAGAGTTTTCATTGCCCTTTCAAAATAACATTCTGGTGTTTGAGGCCCGGACTATCCATCACCGTTTCAAAAGAATATTCCGGCCTCCCGAGCCCAGATAGTCAAAACTCCCTCCAATAAACTACTAATGGCGATTCCCACTCAATATTGTGGTCTTTTGATAATGCATGGATGGATATAACAAGGATTTTCCAATATTTGATTAACGTTTTCCTTGATTTGTGTATGAAAGCACTTACAACACTTCATGCATGCAGGTTTCAAGAAGCCTACCGTGGGTCCGTCGAGAGACCCATTTAGAAAGTTGAACAAGGAAAAGCACATTTATCCTCTCATCATTCACTTTATTCCCACCTCTCTTCATAGTACCCACGAATAGAGCTGGCATTATAAGAAGGCATGTGCCAAGGAAGAAAATGACAAAATGCAAGGGGGTGGTCTTGAAGAAAGCATAAGGGAGTTATCCTACTTTTCACCAGATGATGGTGATCTTTAAGGGGTTGTCTACCCGAATCAGGGGAAACCAATCCATTGATGCAAGTTGTCGACAAACCCATTTGATCCAATGAATAATGCTCCAAGTCCATCAGGAAGAAGTAAGCTTTCAAGGAGTTTCAGCTATAGTAAAAGGGAAATTAGCTAGAAGACAAAACTGCTACAACACTTGGGCACTAAAAGAAAAAATAGGGAAAAGACAATAGATGTATTTTAAATTGCTGAATATTGTGGGGTAGGTGAAGCCCTAATGTAATTGAATCTAGGCCACACAATTTAATTCAATCCTATCCATTCATTTGGGATTTGGAAAACTATAAATAGGGGTCTCCCCCTCATTTGTAAATAGTTGGAGAGCTGGTGTAAAGGCATTCCGTAGCAATAGAAAGCAACATTGCATTATTTATGGGTGTTTCCTTTTTATTTTTATCATTATGTGTGCATGGTTCTACTTCCCTATTATTTTAGTTTTTAGTTTATTGCATGGAAGTGATGATGGTTTTTACTGTTCAATTATTTGATGAATTTAGAGCCAATACATTTAGCACTTTTTGCTGACAAGTTGTTGTGCAAAGTTAGCCTGGGCTTCCATATTTCATTGCTGCAACTTAGTTCAATTGCATATTCATGATGTGCATGTGCAATCTAAAAATCAGCAGACCTTAGAAGATTGCACTGGTTTTATGTAACTGTAGGTTTCTCTTGGCCAAACAAAACCTAGTTTAGGGAGTTTGTTTACTGTAGCATCCTCCATGATCACTGTTTATTCATATTTTGAGATCCAAGAACCTTCTCTCTTCCCTACTCTTTTTCCTTCTTTTTTTAATTAATAACCTTAGGCAAGGTTCATTGAATATTATAAAGATAAATTTGATATTGAAATGGAGTTCTAGATTGTTGTTTGAGCCTACACCAAATGCTCAACAATTCTCCCATCTCAAGAACTCCATTTGCAAATCCAGCTTCTCCAGTTTGTGACTTATTTGTAAGATCGCCTTGTGGTTCCTACAAATCACATGAAACAAATGAGATATTCCAAGAACTATCAAGACCTGACATTGGAGACCTTGGGATAGTGTTCTACAATTTTATTACGGAATATTGTATTTAAAGAGAGGTATTGCATGTGTGCATTACCTTTGTTGAGAAGTGCATAAAAACACATCAACACAACTAGCACTAGAGGGAGGGCCTAACATGTCGAGGCTATAAAGATGAATGTTCTATGTTGAAAAGAACACTTTCAAAAAGAAAATCTGAGATAAGGAGATCTCTTTTAATGCTCATACTTGAAATCAAAAATTTTTGAGGGAAACTAACAATTGAGTTGAAATGGAGCAACATGTCCAAATCAGTATCACACAACTACATGCAGATTTAAATAGGAGATTGAAGAGACCATTGCAAATATTTCCATTGGTAGATAAGTGTAGGATCCATTGCACTTGCAGGCACAATGAATTGGCCTATCTAACCTTCTTGAGTAGAATTGAAAGAGTCTTGCAAAGAGAAATTCTCTTTTGGGAAATCTATCAGCCTTTAGCCCTTGTAGACCTAGAGGAGGAAATGGCTAATATGGCAGCCAAGGAATTTGAAGAGCTGATCCAAGAACATTCAAACAACAAAGATGAACCAAGATTCGAGGAGGTATTGATGTCTACTTGGTGCAGATTTCACAATGTACCTCACTCTTAGTTCACTTGCTCGTCATACATGAACATTATCACTCAAACCCAGGGCATTTTGAACAAGTTGGAGTAGCCAACTGTCAAGGAGGAAAATTCATCCCATGAAGAAGAAATTTTTTCAGCATCTAGATGACAACACCTTCAAGTCAGACTAAGAAGTTGCACAAAAATAGATGTTAGGACAACAAACACAAAAGTTGAAAATCAAGAAGGAGAAGCTAATTTCTTGGGGAAAACAAAAATCTTTGGTGAAGGTTCACTAAGAATGGAGTTGAAAATTTTCTCCTTCACCAGTAAGGGGCAGTCCTCCACTCAAGAAGAGGATCCATTAGTAGTTGAGGATGGGTCAATAAAGTTTGTAGCAACTCATGAGGATACTGAAAATTAGAAAGAGGAAAATCAGCTAGGGGAAAAGGTTGACAACCTTGGGACAAAAAATAATGATGATGAATAAATAAGAGAGATTATATTAGAGGACCTCTCCTTCATAAATGACAGCGATCAAGAATTTGAAAATGAAAGTTTTGAGGAATGGGAATAACCACTTGCCATGGCTATCTACCATCAAGCTTCTTTTTTAAGTGATGATGAGAACCAAGTAGCGGAAAGATATGACCAGATCATTTCCAAATTAGCAAAGGATTGGTTAGAGCTAAAATACCAAGTGGATTTTGAGGTGCTACTATTTTTGAATTGGTGCAGAGTTCATAATTCATCGCACTCGGAGTTCACATGTGGATTGTGTTGAGAAGCCATCACACAAGTCAAAGAACAATCGAGGCAGCCAAGCACACCACTTCTAGTAGTTGCTTCAAGGATGGAATGTGAGGACCAAAAGCTTGAGCCAAGTGACAACTCAGCTGAAGGCAGTCCTCAAGATAAAGTTGGGATAGCAATTGAAGGAGGACAACAATAAAATCTTGAGCTTACAAGTGATGAATTAGATCAAACAGGAAGGATTTCCACCAGACATCAAGAATTTCTCCCTCTTCAAGAGCATTTGAGCACCATGGGGGATAGGCTTTATGGTGAGTCTTTGGAGGAAAATCACAGAGTAAATTTTGGCCCCCTTTATGAGGTACCATCAATTGATGACTTTTTTCCATTGGGAGCTGTACTGCAGAGGTATGCCCATGTCGAGGAAGAGCACATCCCAGAAGATGGTAGCAATGAAAACATACTCCTTGAGCCTTTGAATGGTGATGCATTAAAGTTTCCAGATTGGGAGAGGGGTTCCTTCTCCATTTATAGCAATAGTGAACAAGGGGAAATGAGTGAACATCATGATGAGATGCATGAACAAAAAAGAGAAGAAGACAAAGGCGGGGGTGCTGAGATAGTTGTTCAACAAAAATTTCCAAAGTCTTTGTAGTTTTATATTTACCATTACGGTTGCACCTTATTTTTCTATTGTCACTATCTTCGGAGCACTCCACGTGGCTTCCTCGTGAAGTTTTTGGCTTTTCCTTCGCTTCGCTTTTCGACAATCTTCATCTGTGTGCCACATGGCTCACACTGGATACTTTTCTGAGTTGGGCCCACCTCGTTATTTATTTTGTTCAGAGCTATCCATGTGGCTCTCCCTCAAGGTTTTTTGTTGGGCACCTTTTCAAATTTCCATCGGTCTCTGTATGAGCGACACATGGTGTTTCTGTTTCTGCACCAATTACCTTGGAAATGCCGACTGATATTTTGTACTTCCTACCACCACATTTTCTCCCCTACTGCTGCATGGTTTTTCACTTTATGTCATGGCCTCACTGGCGTGTTTCTGACCAGTTGATATTTACTATGGCAGCTTGAGATGATCTAAGGCGTTGATCACTACGTGTGGGTTGCTCTTCTTTAGATGTGTCTCCAGGCAGTGGGCTAGCCAATAAATGGGGCCATGTTTTCTTTTATTAGGTTGTTGATTAAGTTTGAAGAACTCTCAAGCACTGGCAAGTAAGCCTCTTGTAATAGTTGCTTTCAATTCAAAGACTGCGGACTATGCCAAATAGTTTTGGCCTTTATGTTTTTAAGCATTTGTTAGGATTATTGACCTATGCCGTTATCTTTATTTTGTGTGAATGCCTGTTCTTTAGTTTCTCTAACCTTTCATAGCTAAAATAAATGCAGACCATATTTCTTCAACTCTTTTGTGTTAAGATAGAGTTATGCTTGATTACATTATACAAATTAGAGGGTATTTTTGCATGATAAGTGCTTTTGAGAAGATTATCTTAATTAACAATAATTTAGTGGTTCGGGGCTTTGCATTTTGCACTATGCTTTAGTAAAGTTGTCTAAAGGCTTTGGCGTATCACCTGTAGTGTAAATTTTACATTCCTACAATCTCCTTCACATTCTACTTTAACCATTAAATGAAGAGCCAGATTTGAAAAAATCCCAGTGGTTACTTAGCTAGCGCATAGTGTCTCCCAATAGCTAAGTTTCACATAAGGCTACTGCTACATGCAAAATATTGCATCGACAGTTCCTTTTCTGGCACACTTGGTGGTATCACAAACTAGCACGTTCGCCTGATCTTTATAGGTGTGTATCAGCCATCGACCTATGACTAGGTCGTAGACTGCAAGAATCCCTGGCCAACTTGTTCCACCTTTAGTTTCTATGTGCTTGAGGGGTCGTCGAGGTAGACCTTCACTTCCTTCATCTCCTCCTTCTCTGACATCACCTAATCCACCCACATATATGGCTACTAGAAATTATGTAGCCTGGGACTCTGGTAGTCCTTTAGTAGCACCTGTGCCTCCTGCAGTATGGGCCCCTATCCCTGTTTCCACTTTAAAGACTATCCCTAAATATTTCGGGGATGAATCAAAGATACCATTGGAGCATCTACAAGATGTAGTAGACGTATGTCTAGTACATGGTGTATTGAATGAAAATGTGGCCCTCAGATTGTTGGCCGCCTCCTTTCGAGGAAAGGCACTAAACTAGTATAGGACTACAAGCTAGTACTATTGCTACTTGGGATCAACTCAGGACCCCGTTTTATGAGTGTTTTTCAAATGCTGGTGACAAATCTTCATTGTACCACCAACTAAAAAATATAAAGCAAGCCCCTCATGAAGCTCTTCCTGACTTCAATGCGAGATTCCATTCGACCTAGCAGAGAGTTCCTGTGGGTAGTCGACCACCTCCAGATCTAGCATTTATGTTCTACTTGAAGTCAATCAACTCCGATATCTTCATGATGTTACAAGCTTTGGATGGAGACACCCTTCTTGATGGTTAGGCCCTAGCAATTGCTGCAAAAAATAATTTGATTGCTATAGGAAGTTGGCGCCGAGACCCATTATGGGATTGTTCCCCGAGTGCAATGCTATAGAGGTCGAAGTTCCCTCCACCAACACTCCTACAACTCCTCCCCAGTCTATGTACACCTATCCTGAAAGTGTTCCAAGCATGACCCCAATGGCAACTCCTATGGTAGCTCCTGTGCCTAATCCCATGGCTACCAAGATGAACGAGATGAGAGAACAAATGCAGGCTATGACTAATGAACTGACTACTTTGAAGCAGCAGCAATACAGCTATCAAAAGTCCATGTACCAAAATTACCAAGGCGAAAAACCTTCGTACCAATCAAATCAGTGGCAGAATAGATCACATGGGAATACTTCGGCTCAACCAAGTAACCAGATGGTTCTGGTAACCCTGCCTATGCAGACTATTCATCCTAGTTCGAATAAGGAACTGGTAGCAGGACAAAACAATTTGGTTGAAGATGCTAACTCATGGTGTTTTCCTTACAATGATGCACACATGCTGTGAAAATATCTACGGAGAAATTTGCAACAATAAATCACAATCAATGTAGTTAAGGCAATGCATCTATTTCCATCAACTCACCATATGCTTCTCAAAAAATGGAAAATGTAGTCCTCACTGCGCAAATGCAGGGGATGTCTATCCAGCAAGAGTCGGACATCATTCCGGACCAAGCTCTTTTTTCTTGGATGGAAGGAGAAGAGTTAGCATTTCCGAACGACATCCCTATAGGTAAAATACCCAGAGTGCAATCTGACTATAACACATGTTCCAAGCGTAGATTCACTAGAGAGTTCACAACCTTACCTACCAAAGCTACATCACAAGCAATGTCTAGCCCAACGGCAGGCCTATTGCCAATCCCATCATAGTTAGAAGCGGATCTTCCTAATTCTCCAAGTCTGCTTCCTCTAAAGGAGAAGGTTCCATTGATCACTCAAGCTTATGCTAAACCATCGGACGTACCGACCGCAAGGCCTGTACCGGCCATCAAACTAAAGGAGCAAGCCACTACCACTCACCAAGTACGAGCACAACTCAACATGGTGGAGCAACTGAAGAAGTCATCAGCCAACACTTCTCTATGGGATGTCCTAGCTATTCTAGAGCAGAAGGTGCTGCTACAAAAGGCATTGTCAGTTGAGGAGGATTTTAAGGTTCCTCCTCTATCTAATGGATAGGGGGTATCCATGCCCGACTTCGATAAAGTGCTAACAATTCAACCAGAGGAGAAGCTCGAGTTTGAAGGGGAAAGTAAGCCTAAACCTAAGCCTTTCTTTCTAACACTAATTATTGGTGACAAGCTACTACATAACTGTATAATCGACTCTGGTGCTAGCACCACTGTCATGCCAAAGCAAGTAGCTGATGCTTTGCGTCTAAAATATGAGCCTCTGAATAAAGGAGTCATGCAGCTTAATGGAAATAAGGTGGATACTATCTGGATAATCAAGGGATTACCTATTACTTTATTTGCCTACCCTAGTATCACTATAAATCAGGATACCGTACTCATTGATATCCCTCTATTTGGGATCTGTTTGTTCCGAGAGTTCACTGCAAATGTAGGAGGATATATGGTGCTAGACTGGTCGCACTTGATTCTGAGGACTAAGCATGGGGCTAAGATGAAACTATTGTCAGAAACTCTTCATTCCAAACATGTTGTTGATGAGGCTTTGCTAAATTTTGAAGCAGCACACACTTCAATCTCTCTGGAAGAAAGGTACAATGTGGAATTTCCTAAAGAAGAGGAGGCTACTAGCTCTCGGACAGTAGATGAGGAAGATTTGTTGAAAGAATTTATTGATACAGACCCTTTCAGGAATTACCACTCAACTGGCCTCAAAACTTTTTGTTATACATGAAGAGGGGCAGATCATGCTCAAGGTTACCAAAGAACCTGAAGGTGAAGAATCTTCAGAAATATGGACTTTATACTTTGATGGAGCTAGATGTAGAATAGGAGTTGGAGCTGGGATTTGTTTGATATCCGCATCTGATCATAGGACCTTAAGGTCCTACCATTTCCTGTTTGCATGCTCAAACAATGAGGCTGAATATGAAGGTCTCATCAATGGTTTAAGCCTTGTAGAACAAATGGGTGCTAAATAGATAAGTGTCTTCGGAGATTCAGAGCTAGTGTGTAACCAAATCTACGAGATTTTTGCTGCTAAAATCATCCATATGCGATCCTATCGACATAGAGTCGAGGATTTGATTGACAACTTTGAAGAATTCAATATCCAACCTGTCCCAAGAGAGATGAATTATGAAGCTAACAGAATGGTAACTATAGGGGCTGAGTTCGAGCCAGCCTCTGAATTATTAAGAAATAAGAATGCGGTAAGAGTAATTGTAAGACCTGCTATTCCTGACAACAATCAAAATTGGCAAGTATTTGATAGAGATGCTCATATTGCATCATTCCTTGAGTCATCTAGAGAATTCACTGATCAGTTGTAACCAAAGATCACCAAAGCTTACGGATATCAAATCATCCAGTCGAAGTCCAACAAGCTCCCAAGAGGCCTAGTTACTCTAGAAAGCCTTTTTGATTTTGATGATGCGACAAGAGACAAGAAGAAGCTGGTGGCGGATAAAGGCAATTACACCGATTTGCATATCGGGGAAGATAGGAAGCTCAAAGTTGGGAAAGAAGTCTCACAAAATAATAAATAAAGACTAAGACACTTCTGCAAAGAATACCCAGGTGTAGTAGCTTGGTCATATGATGATCTTAAGGGATATGATCCCGATATCATCAAGCATACTATTGAGCTGTCGGAAGGGGCAAAACTAGTTTGCCAGAAACAAAGACCTGTGAACCCAAAGATAGAATCTCTCATGTCATAGGAGTTGAACAAGTTGATCGTGTCTCAAATAGTGTTCTCGATCAAACATAGCACTTGGGTGTCAAACTTGGTGCCAGTCGGGAAGAAAAATGGAGATATACGACTATGTGTGGACTTCCGAGACCTAAATAGAGCATCCTTAAAAGATCATTAACCCCTGCCTTCAATGGAAGTAATCCTACAAACTATTGTTGGCTCTGAAATGTTTTCAATGTTGGATGTTTTTTCGGGCTATAACCAAATTTGGGTAAAGGAGGAGGATCCATACAAGACAGTGTTCACCACAAAGTGGGGAACATATGCATATGCTAAAATGCCTTTCGGGCTCTCAAACGCTGGAGCAAATTTTAAGAGAGCTATGGACATTTCTTTTAAAGATTTGATCCATAAGATTATACTCATCTACTTGGATGACTTAACAGTATTCTCAAAATTTGCTGATGATCATTTTGATTATTTGGAGCTTGTTTTCTAGAAATGCCAAGAATTCAGGATCTCCTTGAACGCGAAGAAGTGTGTGTTCAGAGTTCCCCAAGGAAAGTTATTAGGGTATGTTTTCTCCAAAGAAGGCATTGCCATTGATCCAGAAAGAGTGGATGCAATCCGATAAATCTCGTTACCCATCAACAAAAAAGGTGTGCAGTCCTTCCTGGGAAAAGTCAATTTTATTAGCTGTTTTATTGTGGATTTTGCAAGTATTGTTTGCTCTATTACTTTAATGCTCAAGAAGGAGCAAATTTTCAAATGGACGATGGAAGCCAGAAAATATTTTGAGCTTATAAAGGAGGCTATTTCTTCTGCCCCTATGTTGGTTAACCCGGATCTATTGAAAGATTTTATTATGTATGTGTTTGGTGGTGGAAATAGTATTGCCACAGTGCTCATGCATAATGATGGTAAAGATACTAGGGAGTCCCCTATTGCTTTCTACTCACAAACCCTGAAAGAGTATGAATTAAAGTATAACTTTGTAGAAAAATAGGCCTTTGCCATTGTTAAGGGGCTTAAGAAGTTCCAACATTTTATATCATATAATAAGGTGATTGTATGTGTACCACATCCTAGTGTGTGAGAATATATCATGGAGGGAGAAATCACTGAGAATAAAGCTAATTAGATCACCAAGATCCTAGAATAAGACATTGAAGTCAGACCTGTCAAGACCGTAAAGGGAAAAACACTATGCGAATATATAACTGAAAATAGTGAAACGACAATAGAGTTTAGAGCTTCGGAGCCTATGTTAATAAATGAAGAGAATTCCCAGAGCAACTGGCTTGATGATAGAATAAATTTTATGCCTACAAGAAGGCATCCAATTGATCTCCCATCCTTTAAAAGATATTTCTATCGCCTACAAAATAGTAGTTATGTCCTTTTGGAGGGTGTCCTATTTAAAAGAAATTTTAACGACATCCTGCTAAGATGTGTGGATGAGGAGCAAGCCAAGAAGATTTTAGAGAAATACCATAACAGCCCTACCGGTGGACATTTTTCTGCAAGAACCACAACAATTAAAATTATATGTGTGGGTTATTTTTGGGCGACACTTTTCAATGATGCATTTTCATTGATTAAGTCTTGCAAGGAATGTTAGTTTTATGTCAGAAAGAGATAGAATTCCACCATGCCTTTGAGGCCTATAGTGGTAGAAGAACCTTTTTCTCAATGGGGTTAAGATTGCATTGGGATGATTAACCCTTTTTCTGCAGCTGGAAACAAATGGATACTGACAGGAATTGACTATTTTATCGAGTGGCCTGAAGTAGTGTCGTTGAAAAATGTGATTGAATTGGAGATTGTTAATTTCCTAGAAGAACTGGTGGCTAGATTCAACCCGCATAAAAGAATTATCTCTGACAATGCTAAGGCTTTTCTCAACTCAAAAATGAGCCAGTTCGCTCTAAAATATGGAGTGTTCCTGAAAACCTCCTCTAACTACTATCCCCAGGGAAATGGTCTTGCAGAGTCTACTAATAAAAACCTCATCAGGTTGATCAAAAGGATAGGCTCAGAACATCAAAAGGAGTGGCATAAGAACCTCTGGGTAGCACTCTAGGAAGATCAAATTACACCCAAGCAAATACTGAAGACTTCCCCTTACGAGATGGTGTATTGGAAGGAGGCATTGCTGCCCATCGCCATGGAAATTGTCACCCTACAATTGCTCAAGTCCCTGGAAATTGAACGAAATGGGGCGATGGAGGTGCATTTTTCTGAGTTGCTCGAGGTGCAAGAGAAAAGAGAACACACCCTGGAAGCAATGAATAGTCGCTAGTAGGTGGTAAAGAAATGGTTCGACAAAAGGGCTTATGATCAAGGATTACAATGCGGAGATTTGGTCCTCAAATTCAATGAGCGTGAAGCAAAGCCCAGACAACACAACAAATTTGACAGTCTCTGGGAAGGGCCATTCAAGATTTATGAGTGTAGACAGTTCAACTTTTTCAAGTTGGAAGATATGGAAGGAAATACCTTGTGTATTCCAGTCAATGGAATACATCTTAAAAAAATCTATTAATTTTGTCTATGATTTATTTTTGTACATTTGTATATATGTAATTACTCTTCCCAACTTTAAGTTTTAGATCCTCTCGGTGCAAGAAATGAAATACAACAATGATGCAAACAATTAAAAGAAATTCGTAAATGGGCTAAGTGGTCTAAAAGGGACATAAATTATATTCATCAGAGTGAAAATTTTACAACATATTCGGGCCGAAAGCCTTTCATTAACATTTACACATGCCCGCTATAGCGTGAAGCTTGTAAGCATAGAAAATAAAAATTTCTAAAAATCATCTTCATTCTCAAGATATCATTGGGAAGAACCAGTGATTAGGGCAATAGGTGGCGTAGGGTCAAGAAACACAATTCTTTCAAAATCTTTCTACCACTAAAGATTTTGAAATGGCTCAATATAGTACACACACATCAAGAAATAGCAGCTTGCACGAACTTTGGCATGGTGCTCCTCGTAAGTTTCCAGCTCAAACCCAAAAATGAAAGGCCTAGTTGGAATGATGCCTCCATGCAGCTGCTACAGGTGAATGTTTTAAACTGAAGGAATCCCACGATCAAATTGGACTGCATGCATAATTTGCTCTAGGCCTCTGAGGTAGCGTTGATTGAAGACTTGTTTCGTCAACTTTAAAATCTTACACTTGGAGACGCTGATGTCTAGTAGTGAGGCGACAAAGTGGGAGAAAATGTTGGTGTTCACCTGGTACTGCAATTCATAGTGCACACAATCCTTCCCAAGGACCCACTTGATTGCCTTCACATATAAAAAGTTTTTTGCACCTGTCATACGCTTTAGGCGCCTGCATGTAATTTTTCCAAGAAAGGTAGCCTGGGTCTTTTTGCAAGTAAGCCTCACTAGTGTTTCCATGTTGTCTACTTTTCTAGCTAAGAATGAAAATTACTAAGGCAACAGGAGCTTACTGAGCTAGAAAGGTTTGAGGATGTTGTGATTTACAATGCTGCACAAAGGGTCTTATTTATAGACTAGCTAAGGTTCTCCACCCGAAGAAAATCATGATTATCAGTTGAGCTCGAGTGTGTCGCATTGCCTCAATTTTCAGCATTTCAGTGTGTGAGGTGATGGGAAAGTGCAGGTGCAACATGCAACTTGCTCTTTTGAGCTGTCACATCCATTTGTGGATTAGCTAGGTGTCAATAATAAAGAGGATCACCGTCTCATTCGAATCGGATGAAATTATAGAGAAAAGCTCTTTTGGGTGATGTGCCCCATACGAGCATTGAAATCAATCAATGCAGATAACTTGAAGGGAAGCTCTTAGCATTGGCCTAGTTCATCTTTTGAGATAAAATCCATCTTCGTCATGTGTGAAAGATTATCAATTAAATGCTCGAGCAGTTTGGTTGGTTGGCGATCTTTTCGCACAAATAAACTGGTAACGTATAGTAGAAACTTGGGATAATGACTGGCATGTACCTTTTTTGCCCGCCTTTCTTGAGAAATAAAAAAACAAGTTATGGCATGTGGAGAAACATACTTATTGCAAAAGTTACCAAGAATTGAATAATTAAAGCATTCACAAGAAGGGAGAGGTTTTCAGAAAAGCGAAGCCATTTGCCAAAGGTTTGCAAAAAAGACTCTTGTGGATATAAAATGGTCGAAATTGCAGAGGACCCTTCATGGATCCTGGCTCCAGTGAGTCTAAGTGAGCGAATGAGGAACACACCCCATGTGCAGCTTTACAACGAGGAGTCTTATGCCACTCCGGGCATACCTGCGAAGCCTAGCTGGCCTTTCACTCACCCAGTGAACCAGAAGTTATTAAGAATCGTTCCTCAATGAGACCAGGCAGTGGTCTTGGAGGATTGGGATAACGTCTTTGATCCTGAGTTATTTTGCAACCCTAAGAGCCTTAGGGAGGCCGTATGCAAAAGAATGAAGCATATGATAGACCGATTTCACAAACGGATATGGTTCTGTGGGCTTGCACAGTACATGGTTCCCTTGGTGCACCCTTACCCAAAGGTTGTGGCATCATGTGCAGCATGTTTTGACACAAATACAGGGGTTATTAGTGTATACATGGAAAATGTACATTTTCGGTTCGGCACACTAGATCCCGATTTACTAACATCAATTCATCCTGAATCACCTTCTTGGTCTGTCATCACCTTTAATTAAATAAATCATTGTTTATTTTATTAAGTCTTCCTCCTCCAGTTATTAAATTAATCAATTTAATATAATTAACCTTACATTTTTTTTAATTAAATAAATCATTTTATTTGATTAAAATCTGTAAAGTCCTCCTATTAAATTAAATAAATTAAAACCTTATTTGATTTAATCTAACATATTCCTACTTGATTAAATAAATCAAATCATTTATTTAATTAAATCATTTCTTCTCAATTTGATTTAAATCAATTCATAAATTTAAGTCTAAATTGTCAAATCATCTAATTCTTCATTAAATTAATCAAAACCATGATTAACTTAATCCTTTTCATTAAATTTCTCTAGAGAATGCAAGTTGCACAATAAATCAAATACTTTGATTTATTAATTCATCTATTTTCCCTCACAAAGCATCAAAAGGGAATATTCCCTCAAGTTTGAATTCAAAAATGCAAGTGGATGGGTACTTCCAAGAAGGCATTCACTCCTCTTACATGTCCTTGTGCATTGAGCCAAGTGACATTAACTCCATTTCTTTCTCCCTCCAACATGTCACATTCAAAATTCAAATTTGAATCCAATGGCATTTATCATGCACATTAACCAAAATGTGCTCATTCCTCCTCCAATCACATGTGGACAAGTAGCCACTTCTCATTGGTTGGTCTTTTATGCCACATTCATCCAAATCCCTCATTCTTCCAATTTGAGAATCTATAAATGAGAGGCTCTTCCTCTCATTCAATCATCCACAATTTGAGTAGACTCACTATATTCAAATTCATCATCATCCATAATTCACATGCAAAGTTACTCTCTCCAATTAAGAACTAATTTTTATCACTTCATCCAAACATCCACCATATTTTCACATTTGTACCAAGGTTATGCTCAAATCTCTTTGGAGATTTGACCATTTCTTCATCAGTCATATCATTGCTACTTAGCAATTGGGAAAGGGCCAATTGCAACATATCATTGGCACCAATTCCCCATAAGATCATCATTCTATCGGCTAGATTAGTATTTACTTTCATATCATTTAAGTTTTGTTCTTCAATTCCTAATATTAGCTTAAATAGGTGGATTTCATGGGGAATCCTTCATATTTTCTTGCATTTTGATCTAACACTAACAATGTTTGTCGTCTTTGTGCAATTGCAGGTTTAGGGGTTCATAATTAGCAGCAAAAATTTTAGGGTAGTCATTAGCCCTGAGGCTATTCAAGATATGTTGTGCATCCCACTTCCCTTGGGGAATGAGGTTGAAAATTTTGAAGTGGAAAGAATGCAGCAAAAATGGGGAGAGCTCCAATTGGGCCCACAGTTTTATTGTTCTGAGCTATAGCAATCGAGCAGTTCAACACCGCCAAAATTCCCTTTCAGTTTGAAGGCTCTGAAAGGTGGGGCTTCTTCTATCGCTTCTATGCCAGTGATGGTGTACGGTTTGGACTCGGACGTGAGCATTTTTCAGTTGCTTTATGTTGAAAAAGAATCGTGAGTCTCCACTCTTAGACTTTGCAAGAGTTATCAGTGATGAAATTTGGCAGCAGTTACAGGAATTTGGGGTCAGCTCTAAGTTTAGGTATTCGTCTTTCTTGGCTTACTTGATTTTGCACCAGAACGTGGATTACTTCTCAACGTCTATGCTTTTGTCTATTTTTGATGAGGGTGGTTTAAGGAAGCTAGTTTCGACATGGACCCCTATCATTTCAAAAAACTTTGATTATTATGCATTATTGGATGCATTCATAGCCCTAGCTATAAGGGCTTCAGATAAGGCTGGCATAAATATGACAAAATGCATATCACCCCGATAGAAGTCCTGGTTGGGGAAGTTAACTTCGCCCTGTAACTAGTTCTTTGGTGTGGATTTCACCATGCTCTGCATGCCAGGATTCGTCCGGGAGCCTTTCTGACTTCCTCGTTTTCTTTCCAATAGAGATTTGGCCCTAGAGGCAATGAGGTAGCTCTGTACCTTTGAAGATGATTACTCGGGAGGAAAGCACTTAACCTCCAATTTACTGCTGCCAATCATGTTCGGTCTAGTTTCATTGGTTTAAAAAAGGACCTCGAAGACTGATACCTCGGTGATACTACTTTCAAATTTGGGTCACCTCGGGTTGGTATTAATTGACGATACCTGGAATTACAACCCTGACAATAATTTATTGGGAATCGACATCAAGATCCTACATTCACCTCGGCCATTTTGGGAGAGAAGTTTAAGTAGATATGTAGACCTTGAATATTTTCCTACAGTGGATAGTTGAATTCCATGGCTGAATTTTTATCACATAGTGGGGAGGGTCAACTGAAAGTTGAATATCAACTCCTCCCTGGTCACCCAATTGAGTAAGCTCGGTTGGGCACCCGATAAGATGCAGGCCTTCTAGATATACCAACAAGAAATTGTGGCAATTGGCAAGATGTATAACGAGGTAGCCCTCGATGATAGATTTGATGACATTTGAGAAAATGAACACCCGGATGTTGAAAATTCTCTGAACTGATCAACATCTGTGCAACAGTATAGAATAGAGGAGGCTACCGCAGAATCTGAGGAACAAGTAAACCAGAATCCCTTGCCGTTGCCGAGAGTCCAATGCATGAGAAGAGTATGGGTAAGCAACCTGTATAGGAGGAAGAGCCGCATGCCCAAACATCAGAGCCAGCCGGCTCCTCTAAATCAACACGGAGGCGGGCGAGGATGACAGGTGGTAAAAGATGGGTCATTCTTTACCTCAAAGATTCTCCAAAGGAGAAGCGACAATGAACCAGAGAGGTCGGTGCGGAGGAGGAGCAGTTAATGAAGGGAGCGATCGAAGTGTCTACGGCTCCACATGAGCATCAGATAACTTTTTCTCCTCTATCATCTATGTCTCTAGTCTCACCTCAGTCTACCCCTACTCTCTCATCCACAACATTTCTCTCCGCCACTAGATTGGCTCGGCATTCTAGCCCCACTCCTCCTGCTTTCCCACCGTTGTCTTCCGCTTTCCAATTTTTGCTAGGAGCGCAATTTGGGTTTAAGTTATGGGCTCGTGGGCCAACAATTTTTATCTCCAAGGCCCAACCCTACGGTTGGTGCATCTCTAGTTTTCCCTTACACCTCATTTTCATCCCCTCCAAGTGGTCAATTCATTCCGCCATTCTCCCTAGCTATCACAACATGGCCAAGAAAAACCTTTGATGTATCAGCCACGTTGTCTTTCTCACTGGCTGTCTCTCAGGAGTATCCTTTTGCTGGCGGACTGGGTATTTCAACCCAAGAATATTTCTCATAGGTCGATGCTAATAAAATCACCTGGGCTAACCGAATCAAGAAAAGAAGAAAGGACACAACCAGGTAGGTAGAGCTCTATTTGCAAACCATATTCAATGAAGGCCAAAATTCCTTGATGTTTGCAAAGATCACTCCTAATGTGATCAGGATTGTAGGTGAAATGTAGCCTAGTGACTATTCTGTGAATGTTTTCGGGTTAGACTTGCAACAAGCCCGCCCATGAGATAAGGTTGAGTTGATGGAGGAGACCCAAAAAATAGTAACCACTGATTTTCTCAAGCTCAGTTGGCAGGTGAATAAGAAGGATGATAAAATTATGGAGCTCAAAAGTAAGGTCAACATCTAGGGAAACAAGTTCAAAGCCTAGGAGAACGAAATAGGATGACTTGACAAGGAGAGGAGAACCTTTAAAAGTTAGATCAAGGAGCTGCAAAGTTTGAGCGAAGAGATTGTCCCGACTCTCGAGCTACAGGTCAAGCAGAGCCGAGCAAAAAAGGAGAGGCTCCGGGCTGAGTTCAATTTTCTAAACGTGGGAATGAAGGAGCTCCGACTGAACACTATTGTCGAAACTATTGAAATGAATACCAACTTATTGTTGGAGGTCCAAAAGATTAAGCGGGCTGAATTGGCCCTGGAAGAAAGGGAAAGGGAATTTCTTGCCATGAAGGAGCAGATGTTCACATTGGACAAAAAATTGGTAGAGGCAATGGTAGGTTTGAGCAGCAAAGATGTAGAATTGGCTACTCTAAGGACCCAATTCCTTACTCCCCGGATGAGCTCATTGGAAATTTCCAAAGAGTTACACGCATCATACTGGGACAAGGTGAAGGATTTATGCCTTACTCTTTAGCCCACCTTAAAGTTTATGGTGCAAGAGGCTAGTCTCTGCGGAACAGTGAGTGAATTAATACAACAGGTTCATGAGTTAACTTCTGACAAAGTTACGGAGGCTAGGATTTTATTGGGTAAGTTGTATACTGCTTCAGATGAAGCATTGAGTGGCGTGGGCATCAATGACCGAATGATGGTGACTTTGGGTGTAAGTAGCCTCATCTCCATGCATGAGGTTGTTCAATAGGTTGTAGATTGCAGAGCTCGGTTAAACCAGGTTACCGACGACATGTGGGTGAAGTTTTCCCATTTGACTCAGAGAGGCCTCCCTTCGCCTCTCATTGTGGACTAGGTGGTAGCAGGAATGGAGCATATTGTTGCATCGATCGAGGAGAAGAAGTGAGACCTTTAAGTTTTCCAAACTTTTGATGAATCTCCAACCACTGAAGAAATCGAGGGGATAGTGCATCAGTTAGCGCAACTTTTCTTCCAATTGGAATTGGAAGCAAAAGTGTTAGGCGGATTACCCTTCAAAGCAATTATTGATCTCCAGCTAGCTCACGAGCATCTACGAGCTCTCTCTACACCATCGAACTAAGTATGGAGCAATCTCCAGGCCGCCCTCTAGAAGTTGTGAGCATTTTTTATGCTGAACCAAAGTTTCTAGGGATCTCCTTTCTGCGAGCGAAAATCCCCTATGAGTCACAAAACTATTCAACAAAAACTATCGAAGTCTTTGCAGTTTAATATTTGGCATTGCGGCTACACCTTATTTTTCTATGCTCACTATCTTTGGAGCACTCCACGTGGCTTCCTCGCAAATTTTTTGGCTTTTCCTTTGCTTCGCTTTTCGGCAATCTTCGTCTCTGTGTCGTGTGGCTCACACTAGCTTCTTTTCTGAGTTGGGCCTGCCTCGTTCTTTATTTTGTTCGAAGCTCTCCATGTGGCTCTCCCTTGAGGTTTTCTATCGGGTGCCTTTTCAACTTTTCATCGGGCTCCATTTGAGTGACATGTGGTGTTTCTATTTCTACACCGGTCACCTTGGAAATGCCGACGGATCTTTTGTACTTCCTGCTGCCGTGTTTTCTCCCCTACTGCTGCATGGTTTTCCACTTTATGTCATTGCCTCACTGGCCTATTGCTGACCAATTGATATTTACTATGGCGGCTCGATATGATATGAGGCGTCGATCACTGCACGTGGGTTTCTCTTCTTTGGATGCATCTCTAGGTAATGGGCTAGCCAATAAATGGGGCCATGTTTTCTTTTATTAGGTTGTTGATTAAGTTTTAAAAACTCTCAAGCACTGAGAATTAAGCCTCTTGTAATAGTTGCTTTCAATTCAAAGACTTCAGACTGTGCCAAATAGTTTTGGCCTTTCTATTTTTAAGCATTTGTTAGGATTATTGACCTGTGCCATTATCTTTATTTTGTATGCATGCCTATTCTTTAGTTTGTGTAACCTTTCATAGCTAAAATAAATACAGACCATGTTTCTTTGACTCTTTTGTGTTAGGATAAAGTTATGCTTGATTATATTATACAAATTAGAGGGTATTTTTGCATGATAAGTTCTTTTGAGAAAATTATCTTAATTAATAGCAATTTAGTGGTTCGGGCCTTTGCATTCTACACTATGCTTTGGTAAAGTTGTCTAAAGGCTTTGGTGCATCACCTGTAGTGTAAATTTTACATTCCTGCAATCTCCTTCACATTCTACTTTATCCATTAAATGAAAAGTTGGCTTCGATAAAATCTTGGAGGTTACTTAGCTAGCGCATAGTGTCCCCAAATAGCTAAGTTTCCCATAAGGCTGTTGCTACATGCAAATTATTGCGTCAACAATAGCTACCAATAAAAATGAAGCACCTTGTCAACTACAAGATGCAACCTTGAGTCCTTTGGCTATGATTGTTGTTGATCCTCCTTCATATTTAGATGGCTACAATAGGATAGATTTGCACATGTGATTGTCCCACAACATTCAAGACAACATAATTAAGGGCAACAATTGGGAAGGAAAGTGGGTCAGCATGTTGTCTTTTGGGGATAGCAATCAAGTGTACACTTGGTTTGCAGAAGATCAACGAGATAACGTTTATCTTCTCAAAGACAAATCGATAGGGATTGTCGATCCCACACAATATGTGGAAGAAGTGTTTTCTACCTCATTCTCCCTACCTTTTGTAGGCTTGATGCCTGAAATTCTGCACCCTCCACCATGCCCACCCGAGGCTGCTGATGCAACGATCGAGAATGTAGTCCTCACTCTTGATTATCAAAGGCTACCACAATTACGCAACAAAATCTAGGTTCTATCCTTCCTTGGTCATGTTAATTGTCATAGCTGCACTTATCATTTTGATTATGGTAATGAGGGGAGACAAACATGTTTATGGATTAACCATGGTTTTAATGAGCCTCCTCAATTACTGATTTTCCCTGACCGGGTGACTAAACTTGAGTGTTGCAATCTTGAATTTATTTTTTCAGAATATAAAGATAAATTTGCATGGTTAAGAATGATAATGATTTCTCATCTTCTCATGCATGCACTAAAAAATCTGATAAGCGTTGACATCAGTTCACCTTACCTGAACAGAGTGTTTTGTACATAATTCATTTTTTAGTAGTGTAGGTCTCTTGTAAATACTCTGCTTTCTTGCCTTCCTTGGGTTATTTGGTTTGTTGTAGGTTCCTTTCTTTAGAGTGGTTTCTTTGCTATTTTCTTTCATTTTCCCGCTTTGGTTAGTTTTGGGTGTTTCCTTTCCATTTCCTTTGCTTCCTTTTTGTTCCTCCTTTATTGTTGCTTTGCTCAGGGTCCCTCTACTTTTGGTTGGGCATATTTGTGCACACAACAACCATTTATATTGCCTGGGGATGTTCTAGGTATGTCTTTTTCAGAATCTAATCAGGTTTTCAGAGTGGATGGTGAGGAGCATTTGTTAGTATCAAGCGATCTGGATGTTTGATTCAAAGTGGATAAGTCATTGGTTGGTCTGATTCTGATGTATTCTAGAATCTTATATCTCTCACATATTTTAAGTATCCAATGGTCACTATAGGTCCTTTGTGAAGTCTAGTTAAGTAAAAAATCTAAAATTCTGCTCCAATGCCACTGTGATTCTTAGCCCTCAGTGCAAGCTTCATTTCTTGTGGGTTGAAATAAAAGAACTTAAAAGAGAAAAGAAACAAAAGAAAGAAAGAAAAATATTGAAAATCAAACCAAAAGAAATTCAAAATTTTAGGAGTATCCAGGCAACTATACCGGGGCTATGGACGCCCAGCCGATAGTAGAGCAATGCTCAGGAGAATCACAGTGACAACCTCATTGAGGATATGGATGTCTGACTCGCAGCAAGGCAATGTCCCAGATGCTTTTGGAGTTAGAAGAAACTGCATAGCTTAACTTGATGGATCTTAGGTTCTTGTAGCAACTGAAGGATGGGAATTAATGTAACTACACACACTTGCATTTTCAACATACTAAAGGTTGGGTTAACTAGTGGTTTTGATCCTTGGTCAAGCATTTGGCTTGTTTTCCCTAGAATGAAGATCAGAACCATATATTTTTGGTTCGCGATACGAGTTTGTCATCAAAATCCTCTAGAGAATTTCCCTAGCAAGTTTCCATTTGTTGTGGATGTTTTGCACACATGCCTTGATATAGGAAAGGACACCCTCTTTTTCGCTACTCATGGACTTCTTTGCTCCCATATCATTTTGCGTGCCCCTTTCTTGGAGCCTAGATCGGTCATGTGCCATCAAATGATCAAATTCCCCTGACCAAATTTACCTACCTAAGTTTCACTAAGTATTTATTTTGCGGAAGTGCCCCTGTGGGTTTCCCTTCACTCATTGCCCCAGCGTCCTGCAAGCCTCATCCCCACTTGCTCGATTCAATTTTTCCTTCATTTCGACTCTGGGGACATGTTTCCCATGGATTTGGGATATTTTTGTGGTGCCTTAGTGAAATTCCAAGGTTTCATAAGTTTTGGGAAGCTACAAAAATTTCATTATGGAATAGTATTTCGGCCTCTAGGGCCCAGGCTATCCATTGCGCTTTCAAAACAACATTTTTTCCTCTGGGGTCTAGACTATCCATCACCCTTTCAAAATAGAATTTTGGCCTATCGGTCTCGAAATGTCTAAACAGCCTCCCAATTTGGAAACATACTTTGACCCACATGCTCAAATTGGATCCTCTCCTGCATTAACTTTTCAAATTCCAAATTTGAAGCTAGGAGAAACAATCTGGGTCACATTACCTTGTTCACCCTTGCAAAAAAACATTCCTGCCAAGGAAGTCCAACCTCTGGGGCCCAGACTGTCCATTACCCTTTCAAAACAACATTCTAGCCTCTGGGGCCCCGACTGTCCATCGCCCTTTCAAAACAATATTTTGGCCTCTTGATCCCGAAACGTCCAAACACCCTCCCAATTTGGAAATAAACTTTGACCCACATTCTCAAATTGGATCGTCTCCTACATGAACTTTTAAAATTCAAAATTTGAAGGCAAGAGAAACCATCTCCATCACCCTACCTTGATCGCCCTTTCAAAATAACATTCCTGCCAGGGAATTTTGGCCTTCAAGGCTCGAACTGTCCATTGTCCTTTCTAAAAAACATTTTTGCCTCCAGGGCCCAGACAGTCCATCGCCCTTTCAAAACAACATTCTAGCCTGTGGGGCCCGGACTATTCGTCACCCTTAAAAAACAACATTCTAGCCTCTCGGTCCTAGAATATCTAAACACCCTCCCAATTTGGAAATGGACTTTGACCCACATGCTTAAATTGGATCCTCTCCTGCGTGAACTTTTCAAATTCCAATTTTGAATCCAGGAGAAATCATCTAGGTTGCCATGCATTTTTCACCCTTTCAAAACAACATTTTTGCCAGGGAAGTCTGAACTTTGGGGCCCGTACTATCCCTTTCCCTTTCAAAACAAAATTCTGGCCTCCAGGGCCTAGACTGTCTGTTGCCCTTCCAAAACAACATTTCGGCCTCCTAGACCTAGACTTTTCAAACTCCATCGAGTAAACTACTAATGGAAATTCCCACTAAATATTATGATCTTTTGATGATGCATGGATGGATATAATAAGGAGTTTTCAATATTTGATTAATGTTTGCTTTGATTTGCGTATGAAAGCACTTACAACACTTCATGCATGCAGGTTTGAAGAAGCCTATTGCAGGTCCATTAGGAGACCCATTGAGAAAGTTGGACAGGGAAAAGCACATAGCTCCTATCATCATTCATTTTATGCCTTCCTCTCTTCATAGTACCCATCAATAGAGTTGGAATTAGAAGAAGGCATGTGCCAAGGAAGCCAATGAAAAAATGCAAGGTGGTGGTCTCAACGAAAACATTAGGGAGTTATCCTACTTTTCACCAGATGATGGTGATCGTTAAGGGGTTTTCCACCTAAATAAGGGGCAACCAATCCATTGATGTTAGTTGTCGATGGACCCATTTGATCCAATGAAGAATGTTGCAAGTCCATCAAGAAGAAGACATTTTTCATGCAGTTTCAGCTACAGTAAAAGGGAAATTAGCTAGAAGACAAAACTGCTACAACATGTGGGCACTAAAAGAAAAAATAGGGAAAAGACAACAAATGTATTTTAAAAGATGAATATTGTGGGGTAGGTGAAGCTATAAGGTAATTGAAGTTGGGCCACACAGTGTAATTCAATCCTAGCCATTCACTTCAAGGGCTTTGGAAAACTATAAATAGGGGTCTCCCCCTCATTTTTAAATGGTTGGAGAGCTAGTGTAAAGGCATTTTGCAGAAATAAAAAGAAACATTGCATGATTTATGCATGTTTCCTTTTGATTTTTCTCATTATGTGTGCATGGTTCTACCTCCTTATTAGTTTATTTGTTAATTTCTTAAATGGAAGTGATGATGGTGTTTGTTGTTACAGTATTTTCTGAATTTACAGCCCATATTTTTGGCACTTGTTGATGAAAATTTGCTATGCAAAGTTAGTTTGGGCTTCCATATTTCATTTCTGCAATTTAGTTCAATTGCAATCTGAATATCAGCAGTCCTTAGAAGATTGTACTGGTTTTGTGTAGCTGTAGGTTTCTCTTGGCCAAGCAAAACCTAGTTTAGAGAGTTTTTCTATTGTAGCAGCCTCCATGATCACTGTTCAGTCTTAGTTTCAGATCGAGGAACCTTCTCTCTTCCTTGCCCTTTTTCCTTCTTTTTTCAATAAGTAACTTTAGGCAAGGTTCATTGCACATTATAAAGCTAAATTTAATGTCTAAATGGAGTTCTAGACTGTTGTTTGAACCTAAAGTAAATGCTCAACAACTCTCCCATCTTAAGAACCCCATTTGTATATCCAACTCCCCCACTTTGTGACTCATCCATAAGACCACCTTGTGGTTCCAACAAATCACATGAAACAACTGAGATATTCCAAGCACTGTCAAGACCTGAAAGTGGATACCTTGGGATAGTGCTCTATAATTTGACTGCGCTGCACCTATGCATTACCTATGTTGAGAAGTGCATAAAAAAACATCATCAGTTTAGATATGTTGATCAATGGTGTTTAAAGGTGTTATATATAAATTTTAAAATTTTGGATCATTCAACAGAAGTTGTGTTCACCAATGTGTGAAATATGTTGCAGTGCTATCAGGGAGAAATGGTTTTTCTTCACATTTATCTACATTTTGGTTTCTAGTTTTACAGATCTAGAAGTGTTCTTATATTTCTTATATCTATCTTTTCTTTGAGTTGTTTGATTTTTCGTACCATGCAAGGTTGGATTCATCATTGAGAGTGTGTGGAAGGTTAACTGGTTTTGAAAAATGAGTATGTTCTTTAGGTGTATGATTTTGTGAAGAATTTTTTGGATTTTAGAGTGTTGATGGAATATTCTAGATTATGTTAATGTGTTATGTGTGGTCTATGAATCATCTTTAGATTTGGTGAATCATGTACTCAAAGGTTTAATTGTGTTTACATAGGTTTGGTTGACCTTGGGTGTTTACACTAATTACAAATTTTCTTCGATGTTTGTGGAAGTGTGACATGGTATGTATGAATAAATTTAGGTGTGAGTAAATTTTGATGTGGTCCTCCTTCATTCCTCTTCACCACAATAATATTTTGGTGTTAACCTAATTTCAATTTACATGTTTGAGGTGCATAGCTGACTTTGTAAATTATTTTCAAGGTTGAGGATGGTATATATGTTTTGAGTTGATAAAGGATGTGTCTATGAAGTGTGTTTGATTTGAATGATGATGTGATTTGTAAATGTGCAAAGTGTAGTGTGAAATTTAATGACTAAGAATATAGGAAGTAGTGAGAAAAATATGTCTACATTCTACAAAGGGAGTGTGAATATTCTAGTAGAATAGTGTTGGAACTTTTATGTTTCTTTGAGATGGATTTATCATTGTAACAATATTCTTTCTACTATGAATATGAGCCATTGACATTAAGCCCTCCAGAAGTGAACCTATTGTATTTTTGTGTTGCAATTAATTTATGTTGTGAGATAATTCTCACCATAGTTTTTCCCTTCTTGGGTTTTCCACATAAATCTATTGTGAACTCATGTGTTTGGGTGTGTTTCCATTTTTTTTCTCATGTTTATCTATTTCTAGTGCATGATAAAAGTTTAAGGATGAATGTAAATCTAAATTTTAATGAGGGTTTCATATTTTAATGTACAACTAGCTCACCCCACCCCTCTTAGGTTTCTAGTGCATTCAAAAATTGGCATTAGAGAAAGGTTCCTTAAGAGAAATCTTAACCACTTGAGATAGATCTGGGATGGCGCAGAAGAAGGAGGCTCCTTTGTTTTATGGATCTGATTATGCATTCTAGAAGATGATTATGGAATGTTTTCTTATTTTCCTAGGATTTGTAGTTTTAAATTTTGTTGAAACTGGATATACAATGCCTACAAATGGTCTAAGTACTGATGATGAGATCAATCCATATGAGAAAAATGTTAAAGAAAGGTATTCTCTATTGAGTGGTCTTTCTAATTTAGAACTTTCTAAAGTTTTGCATCTTAGAAATGTTTGTGAGATCTAGAAAAAGATGGAAAGTATACATGAAGGAGATGATAAGGTCAAGCAAGAAAAGATATAGAATTTGAAGACTAATTTTGAAACCTTAAGGATGACTCAAGAAGAAGGCATTTAAGAATACATGAATAGAGTGGAAAATTTTCTCAATTCTACTAGAGGCCTTGGAGGAAAACTTGGAGAAGATGAGTTGGTAAAAAAGGTATCAAGAAATCTTCTGAAATCCTATAGTCACCTAGTTTTTTCTATTAAAGAAGCTCATAATTTAGATCATTATTCTAGAGATTATTTCTTTGGTGCTTTAACTAATTTTGAATTCAGAGAGTTTGGTCCAATTGATTCAAGAAAAGAGACTAGTTTTAGAGTTGGCAAAGAACAAAAGAATGAAGAATTAGATCCAGATGAGTTTGATGATCTAGAAGCAATTTTTGTGGGGAATTTATGTTCTAGAAAATACTAAGGTAATTTACCTTTCAAATGAACATTTAAATTGTGGAAATATATGTAATTATGATTCAAGATGTCTAGTCAAAGCTTCAAATGAAAAATTTAAGGATAATAAAGGAACAAAAATTAAGAAATAGTTACTATGTTAAAGAAGATGCTAGTATATCTGATGATGAATCTAATTAATATGATGATGAGGATAATGAATGATTGTTCATGACTCTAAATATTGGAAATAAATCTACTAACTCTGAGAGATGTATGAATGAATTTGCTTTGAAAGGTCATAATGGAACTATGATGACTAGATTTCATGCTAGAGAGGACAAGAAATACTAGATTGTTGATAGTGGATACTCAAATCATATGCTAGGTAACAAGAGTAAGTTTGTTAAAATTGAAAATATTTAAGGTCTTCTTAAATTTGGTGATGATACATCTACCAAGATATGTGGAAATGGTTCAATCAGTTTTGATGGAAAGTATAATGCAGATGATGTTGTTTGTGTTAAGGAGCTCTAACATAATTTGTTATGTGTAGGAAAAATGTGTAGAAAAGGATATAATATTGTATTTTAGGATAGTTGTTGTGAGATCAAAAAAGTCTCTTGAATTGTAGTTATTGTAGGAAGGACAAATGGAAAATTTTATCAGCTTAAAGGTGCTAATGGTATGTTATTTATGACTTAAATATATTAAATTTTGCTATGGCATAGAAGAATGTGTCACACCAATTTTGATAGCCTAGTATGAATTAACTTTTCTCAAGTTGTGAGAGATTTTCCAAAGATTACAAAGCCTATAAATATAATTTGTAAGGGGTATCATGTTGGGAAGAAAACAAGAAAAAGGTTCAATGTCAAAGAATAATCTATGACAAGAATTTTGGAGCTAGTGCATACAAACCTTTATGGACCTACAATAACAATAAGTTTTCAAGGTGATAGGTATTTCATGTTCTTGATTGATGATTACTCTATAATGACATGAGTAAATTTTCTCAAAGGAAAATTAGAATCTCTAGACAAGTTTAAAGCATTCAAAGCTATGGTTGAGAATGAAATGGACATGAGAATCAAATGTTTGAGATGTGATAGAGGAGGAGAGTCCACCTCCAATGATTTTAAATTTTTTTGTAAAGATCATGGAATAAAGAGACATTTGTCAGCTCCTAGAAGTCCTAAGTAGAATGGATTGGTGGAAAGGAAAAATAGGACTATTCAAGAAGCAACAAAGTGTAAGCACAACAAATCTTAAAATAGCTTAAACTTCAACACTCATTAGCATGGGTTATTTCAAAATATGAAAACATAATAGTGCTCCTATGAAATAATCCATCATGCCTTATAAAATAAAAACATAGATCAATTGAAATCTTAAAGAAGCATAATGCATACCTGTTCCATAGTGGATTGGTGCACCCTTGATATTTAAAGGAGCTCTTTCCCATTCCTAGATAAGATTAGATGATGATAATGGAAATGAGATGCAAAATGATGATCAACTCCAAAATGCTTATAGTAAGAGTGCTCAAATTGTGAATGATAAAATGAGAAGAAAAGCCTTGAATTTATAGATGAGATTGAGAGAAGAAGAGGTAAAGTGGATGACTTCAACCAATGGATACATGCCACTTTTCAATATGTGAGAGGATGAAGGGTGATCACATTTTGGTCTTTGTGCAAGTAAATGATTATTAGGTGAGTTTGAAATTTGAAAATATCATTAAATGCATATGGTTGAGAGCTTTTGAGGGGGAAATGTGTTTGGACAAAAAATTCAAACAAATCGAGTTCATGAGAAAATATTCCTCGACAATATGCCTTATGGGGGAAATTAGATAGTTAATAAGTCAAAATAAATAATTTATTGTGCAAGTGGGATTATCTAGAGGATGTCATGGATTAGAATTATTTTTTAATCATGATTTCATTATTTTTAGATAGAGATTAGTTGACATGACATTTGATTTAGATTTTAAATCAAATGGGAGGAAATTGATGCAAATTTATTTAATTAAATGAAATTGATTTATTTAATTTAAGGAGGATGAATTAGGATTTAATAAAAAAAAAGATTATTTTATTTAATTAAAGAGGGAAAATAATGAATTTTAATCAGATGAAGATGATTAAAATGGTCAGTGAAATGAAATTAGTGAATCTAGGTTAAAGATGCATGTATACTCTATGTGTCTTGATTTTCCCCTCTTTGCAGAAATGTACTTGTTGCATTAGCTCAAAGAATGATTCCGTCGAGATCAAAATTACAAAAATTTCTAATTTTTCTGGATGCCCCAATGGAAAGAAGTACATTGGTACATTGCCCCCTCGAGCGATTGAGCAAAAATTTCAAATTGAGGGTCAATCTCATGACGAAGAGGTTCCATATGGATGTATGGATGCTTAGACTAATAGATCTATATGATAATGCAAATGAGATGTTTTTAAGATGCTTAGCATAACAAACGTATATTATTTTAAACAAAATAAGTGATGATGTAATGCATGTGAGATGGATGATATAGATGAAGTTTTCCTATGATGTTATGACATGATTATGCAAGATGAGAGTGCAAATGCAGGACGTATGCATTGATAAAATTATACTATGTATGCATGAAAGAGGATACAAGAATGAGAAGGATCCAACCTTGAATCCAAAAAAGATGCAGAAGTCAAAAAAGTCCATTAGATATGATGATAAATGATGATGATATATTGCTTATCCAAGGATGCGAGAGATAAAGAGCATAACTTTTCTTATGTTTGATAACACACATAGGTACGATGCATCAAGGTATAAAGAATGAGGATGGCATTGCAGCTAGTGTGATGGACTTTGACTCAAAAATCAAATAGGAGTACTCTTGTTCACACTTGATATTGAAAACCTTATTTAGTATGCAGTTTAGATATTCTAAACATCTCAAACCAAAACATAGAAAATAAATCCTTCCTAGGTGGTAAACAAGATATCTAAAACACCTTCCCTACAAACCAAAACAAAGCACTCATGACCAAGTTATATTACAAGAACATCCAATAAGAAAAATAGATAAAAAATTAATGATTGTTGCCCCATTTATTTCTCTCTAAACCATTTTGATTAGGCATCATTGAGAGGTCATTGGAATGAGCGCAAAATAAGATAAGTCAAAAAGACAAAGATAAAGTAAACAAACAAGCTAATTTTCTTTGTACTGCTAGCAAAGACTAAACTATGGTGATGCCTAATGTTGATGTCTATTGTAGGAAGGATGAATCCTAAGACATGTTTTGATCAGGTGATGATGAGAATGATTGGACGGTTAGCTATTGATACTCCAAATTGACCAACTTTCTCACTTACTAACCTAGACTTGAGACTTTGATGATCGAGCTTTTACCTTTAAACCTACTAAACTTGCTTCCAATTGACTTACCAAAGGATGAAAATGACGATGATTTATTATGAGTGATGATTATTGCAGGTGAAAATGAGATGAGAAACATGCATCATTTTTTGATTTCTCAAATATTTGGACGTTTTAGATTTTTTGAAATGTTTTGAGGTTATTTTTGTGATTTTGAGATTTTCTAATTTTTTGGGTTTTCTGAGATTTTGACCAAGAAGCTAACCTAAAGACCTATCCTAGGGGTCTCGGGAGCTGATCAATTTATTATCCTTGCCTACATTATACACATAGAGACCATATAGTTTGGCTGACAACTTGACCAATTTACAAGATGAAGATATAAACAAATGATGAATTGCTAGATTATTGCGAGGGATGCCTAAAGGACTGACATAGGGTGTCTCGAGGGATGATAAAAGATCAACCTTTCCTACGTTCAAGCTAAGAGATGGTGTAGTTCAGTATAACAACTGTATTTTTTTTTTTTTCTTCAGATTTTTGATATTTTTTGGATTTTGATGTTTTTGGATTTTTAAAGGATTTTTTTAATGTGTTTTATATTTTCATATGATTTTTAGAATGTTTTTGGGTTTTTTTTATTTTAAGGAAGATCAAAATAATATACATGAATCCAATTCGATGTAGGTACAAGAATATGCTCCCAACGTGATGCAATAGACCACTTAAATAAGGGCAGTTCAAACTGACCTTGGGAATATGCCAAGTAGTACTGGGGTGGAACATGATACGGAAAAATGATCAAGCTATGGTACAAATGTGGATGGATGGATGGGAGATTAATGATGTATGAATGGTAAGATGTAATGGATAAGTGAGTGTGAAAATTAAGCCATGAAGATCCTAGTGGATGGAGAGTGCTTTATTTACGTTTGACATTTATTCTCTAGGATTTCACCAAGGTACTTGTCCAAAGTGCCACCAAAGTGGTTTTCACTAAAGGATGATTTTTTCTTTACTATTTTTAATCCTCTTTTCTATTTTTTTTGTATTTTATATTTTTTTATTATTTTTGTTGTCACCAAAATGCTTGTTTACCAGGTTTTCATTGGTGTGACCATTTTTTAGGACATTTTCTATTTTTTTTGTATTTTTGGTTCTATACCTTGAAAGATTTTAGGCATATTTTTTTTTAAGATGGGAGTTGTTCATGGGCTCCTATAGAGGTTTGACTTCGAGTGTTGATAACTGATATGCCCTTGACTTGCACCTCACTGTGATGATGAAAGGTCCCAACTAGTTGGGTTCAAATTTTGTCTTACTATTCAAATTTGGCACATTCTTTTGATTTTCCTTCAGTACTAGATAGCTGAATTGGAAGGTTCACCTCCTAATTTTCTTTTTGTAGCTACAATTGAGGTGATTTTCATAGAATTGCAGGTGATTTAGGGCATATGTGCGTCATTCATCCAGTAACTCCAACTCATTTAGACTTGAGACCCGATATTCCTCATTTGAAATGAGATTTTGCAGTGATATCCTTGGGGATGGGAGCTCGATCTCAATGGGGGGGATGGCTTCTAATCCATAGACCAGGGAGAAAGGGATGGCACCTATTGGTGTGTGAATATTGGTGCGATAAGCTCATAAGGCAAGATTTAGCTATAGATGCCAGTCACGACTGATGTCATTAGCAATTTTCTTAAGGATGTTTACAATGGTTTTATTGGTGGCTTCTACTTGGTAATTGCCTTGGGGGTAATACAAAGTGGAAAAGTGATGTTGGATGTTGAATTTTTGACCAAGGTCATGAAAATCCTATTTTTTGAATGGTGTCCCATTATTAGAGATAATAGCTTGAGTGACACCATATCAAAGTATGAGGTAGTTTATGATGAACTTACATATCTTATTGCTAGCTATGAGGGTCATGGGAATGGCTTCAAGCCACTCTGTAGAGTAGTATGTGGTAGTGATGATGAATTTATGGCCATTGGGCGAGGTGGGGGTGATTTTACCGATGAGATTGAGCCCCCACTGTGAAAAGGGCTAAGGCGCAACAATAAGATGAAGCTCTTGAGGTGGTGTATGGATGAGGTCCCCATGCTGCTAACATTGCAATCATCTTATGACAAAGTCCCATGCAATTTTTTCCATTGTGGGTCAATAGTATCCGATCCTCATCAATTTCTTAGCCAAAGTCATACCGCTTGAGTGTGAACCATAAATATCATTGTGTACCTTGGTTAAAGCAATCAAGGCTTCCTTAGTATTTAGGCAATGTAATAGGGTCCCTTCGGTGCTCCTATGATAAAGGGTTTCTCCTAGGATGAGAAAATATGATGATTTTTTCACAAAAGCTCGTTTAAGGTTTGGGGTTATATCAATGGGAAAGACTCCTATTCTAAAGTAGGTGTAGATTTCATGGTACTAGGTATGAACAGGACCAACAAAATCACACATGAATTAAGACTCTGGTACATCGAATGGTGGTATAAGAAGCTACTCTATAAGGAATTATTGCTTTGGGATGTTGTGCAGGATTTCCAAGAGTGATCTGATTGTGGCCATAGCATTTTCTGCCCTATTCTTAGCTCTTAGTATCTGCTCAAAGGTGATATCAACAAATGATTCTTTGAGGCTCTCCACCAATTTTTTGTATGGAGTTTCCTTGTCATCCTTTGTTTGGTATTCGCCATTGACTTGGTTGATGATAATCTACAAATATCCATAGACCTTGAGTGCCATGATTCACCATTGTGCAAAAATTCTTAATTCTGTAACAAGAGCCTCATATTCGATGATTTTGTTTGTGCAAGAAAAGGAAAACTTATAATATTTGGGTATACTTTCAACTTGTTGTGTTATGAATAAGATTCCAACACCTAACCCATGTTGTGTGTGAGATCCATCAAATTACATTTTCCAGTGGCCTGCTACATTTATGTTGAAGATGGATTCATCGAGGAACTCTAATACAAATGGATTATCAGCATACATTGGTGCTTCTTCAATTTTATTCATAATTATTTGCACCTTGATGGCCTCGTGCTCTACATATTGAATGTCATGCTCTATTAGGATCATAACCTCACTTGGTTGTCTATCCTGTGAGAATGGCTTTGGAGAGTAGGTACTTGAGCAGATCTAACTTTGTGATTAGCTTGATCGGATGAGCCAGCATGTAGTGTCTAAAATTTTGAGCTACAAATATGACTGCTAAACAAAATTTCTCAATAGGTGTGTAATTTAACTCATGTCCTACCATGGTCCTACTAATATAGTATATTTCTATTTCCCTTCCATTTTCATCATGTTGAGCTAAGATAACATCGAGAGCTACCATTGTTGCTAAAATATATAGGATCAATGGTTTGCTTGGAATTGGTGGCATTAGAACTAGTGGTTTGTGTAGGTATTCCTTGATTTTATTGAATTCTTGACCAAATTTTTCATCCCATTTATATGCTACCTCCTTGTGGATAAAATGAGAATATGGGAACTATTTGTCTACCAACTATGCTATACATCTACAGAATAACTTGGAGCCTGGCTTGTACACCCCTTAGTTGGTTTAGTATGTTGGGTGCTTCCATTTCAAGGATCACCTTGAATTTTGCAAGATCAACCTTGATTCCTCTCATTGACATGATATACCCTAGGATCTTTCTTGATTGTACTCTGAAGATGTACTTCTTTGCATTGAGGTGGACCTTTTACTTTTCCAACCTATCAAAAATTAAACTCAAAGTTGATATGTGGTCTCATCTTTTTCATTTTTTAACCCAATATGTCATCCACATAGTCTTCCACCATCTTATGAATCATATCATGAAATATCAATGGCATGGATCTCAGATAGGATGGTCCTCCATTCTTCAACCCAAATGGAATCATATTCTAGCAATAGGTTCCCCACAGACATGTGAACATTGTCTTGTGCTCGTCCTCCTTTTCTATTGTGAGAACAAAAAATTTCCTTTAAAATCCTAAATGATTTTTCCATTTTAAACCAAGTCTTTCACTATTTATCTCATAAAAAATCATTCTCCCCCCATTTTACAGTGAAAAAAAGGATTTATCCCTTGTACCGTTGCTTTATTTTGGCCCATATCCCTTATATTTTCCTATCTTCCTCGTAGAAATTTATTTTGCTCCTATAAAAAATATGCAAAACATATTTTACCTTATACCGATAACCATATTTTAAATTTATAAGTCTTTTTCCTCACTTACTACTTTACCGTGGCCTCCCACAAAGGGCCAGTGGTATGGCAATAGGGGTTATGGAGCAAGCAAAGGGAGCTTACCACCAGACCACACGTGGTTTTCAAACACACCACAGTGGCATGGTAAATGGTCATTAAGGTTAGTCAAAGGATACCACTACACCGTGGACAATCAAAAAGCAAACCGCGATGGATCAGTGGAGGGAGAAAGGTTTACCACTACACCACGTGCAGTCAACACAGTGACTGTTATGCCATGGTGAGCAATGAGATAATCGGTGGGGCATAAATTATCATGGTTACCATTGTACCGCCATCGTTTAGATGGGTGACCACAGTAGCATGGTAGAATAGAGGTAATATGTGAGGCATCAGTGGGTGGTGGTTAGAAAATGGCTATCACTACACCACAACCAGTTAGGAGGAAGACCATAGTGGCGGATTAACAGTCAAAGGTCAGAAAGGGGAGACAGCCTGGACGAGACTTACAGATAGTGTCGGTTAATAAGTAGGTCACCGCAGTACCACACGCGGTGAAAATAGAGACAACGGTAGCATGGGTAGCAGTGAGGTTAACAGTTGATGCCAGATACCGCTATACTACAAACACTTAGAATGAGGTTTGTGGGGGAGCGGTGGACAAGACTTGCGGTTAGAGAAATGGCTACCACTATACCGCCAGAGACAAAAACAAAAGTTGTGGTTGAGCGGTAGGAGAAAGGAACATGGTGGAATGATCAAATTCAATACCACGGAACCGCAGGGTGTAAACACGAAGGTCGTGGTAGAGCAGTAGGTGGAACATAAAGTGGAAAAGTCTGAGTACCGTGATACCGTAGGGAGACATTAGTTTGATAGTGGTAGAGAGGTAGAATTAAAAGCTACGGAGAAAGAAAAAATAAAGAGCAATCAAAGTATTAAAATGAAATAAAATGCAAAACTATTGTAAAATTTATTTAATTTTTTGAGAGGCAACACAATTAAATATTTTAATTGTTGTCATGAAATAAAAAATGGTTTTACTAGAAACTCAATGGTTGTGACCCTTGGGATATGTTGTATAAATCATTATAAAAATCACGAGATAGGGTGAGAGTAGGAATGAGATTTTTCAGACCGGGGAATGTAAATAATGACAAAGCTTCCTTAAACAATGCAATGGAGATTAATTTTTTAAACTGGTGAATAGTCTTTATATGTTTCAGTTTTTGTGATGCAATAATTAACATTTCTTATCTATTTGTCTCCAACTTGAAGTCCTCTGATCATTTAATTCAATTTATCAAGCATATGTTTGATTTATCAAGGTGCATTTTCTCACTTTGTGTGATTTTTATTTGCTGGTGTCTGCAAGTCATAATTAAAATCCTTTAAGTAAGTCACAGTGATTTATGATTTCTTTTGAATTGTTGAAGAAGAACTTGGTTGGAAAAATATCCAGCACTATCTTTGCAAGACATAAATAAATGAAGTTGCATGCCAGTCATTAGAATTTCATTTTCAAAGCACCTAACAAATTGAATTAAACTAGAGAATGAAACACACGTAGTTCTTATTTTTGGATTACATTGCCCATGTGGATAGAAGACACTGATCTACCACAACCCAGAGAATTAATTTCATATACAAACAACATTTTCAAAACCTTTCTTTTGTGTAGTAGGAGTAGGTATATTTGTAGTGATTTTGTCTTTCCACTTCCATTTTCCATTGTGGGTAGATTGTTTCACCAGGAAATACATTTCAATCTGCATCATTCATATAAGTACACCCACCTTGGTCTACCAAAACCTAAAGAGAAGAAGGTTCAATTGCATCAATTGGTTTTGTACATTGGAAAAAATTGTTGTGAGAGCTTGGCAACCTCTCGTGGTTCAAACTTGCATTTTTGAGAGCCAACATCTTGCTGAATCTACTAGGGAATTACTTATAAAAAATTGTACTCTTTCCATTTATAGAGTCAACAAAGTTTCACATTTTGTTTGGGGATTCCACTAGGGTAAACCAAAACAATATCAATTTTTATTTTCATTTTCCTAGTTTTGGGAAAAGTAGGTGGCGACTCTATTTTAGATTTAATAAATAATGCATGGGTGTTGTGAAGCAGTAATATTTTTTCAAGACGGAAAAAGAAGAAAGAAGACAATAGTCAATAAGAGAATTGAAGGAATTGAGACAACAAAGGCTACAATTTGAACAATAGATGCTAAAAGTGAAGCAACAATTGTGGCAATTAGGAGTCAAATGTGCTCCAAGTACATCACCAAATAGGTCATCATGCAGTGAGAATGAAGACACAAATTCCCAAAGATCTTGGACATCACAAATACCGCATGATACAAATAAGAAGAATATTGGTAAAAAAGGTAATGTACTCTATTCACATCAGAATACTTTTGATGATTATTTTCAAATTCAAGAAAGAAAGAAAAGTCCTCTGGATGCCTTTTTTGATATAAGGAGATATAAGGGAGAAAATGGAAACTCTCTATATAATAGGATGACAAACATCTGTATGCAATTACCTCCTCATTTTAGGCCTACAAGACCCACATTTGTTGCACAATTTTTAAGAGCATCAAAGCCTAAATCAATTTATTGGTCAGAGTCATTAAACAACAAGCCTTTGATGTGGTGAATAAATTTATTGATTCCATGCTTGGGACAAGGTACATGGATATTGGCAATAATAAATCTAGTAGTAATATCATGGATGATCAAACAATGCAACAAACAAAGGAATCATGTGCCACTAGGATTTCTAATGAATATTTTTCAGATTTGGAAGATGATAGGGACACACCATCTGGAGAGTACATAAACAATGTTTCAGAAGATACAACTAAAAAAGGTACCATGCCATCCAATAGTGAAGGTATGGAGAGTCTCTCTTGCATAACAGATTGTGATTAAAATTGTGAGGAATAATTTTTGAATCTACAATTGGATGATTGTTGCAGTCCTTATGAAGTTCAAGAAGAGGTTGGAGACATGGTAGAAGATATGGAAGAAAAGACATATTCACTCAGTAGTGAGCATGTTTCAGATCTATTAACTCTTGAATACCAGTTCTATGCATATAAAGATGATTCTAGATTTTTCGCTCCGACCTATATTTTCTTTGACAGTGAAGATACTATGTGTAACATTTCATATAACCCCATGTGCATCTCTCATAGTGATGAAGAGTTCTTTAAATTTGATCAAGAATCCATGTCTATCCAAGAAGGGGTATGTGACCTGAATAATTTTTGCCTGCAAGAGAAGGATACTGGTTTGCATATCATTGATGATAAATGTTTAGTATTTTTTTATTCAAGTATGTGTAAGATGGTTGTATGGATCAGAGGTATGTGTCAATGCCAACTGGTGATAGAAAAGAAATGGGAAGTAATTTTGATTTGATTATTTCAAAAGATGCGGATGAGATAGAATTTGTAGATTTTCATGTACTAGTACAATTGCTTGATCATTCAACAACATATGACAGTGAGTATGCCTATGAATATTTCGTTGAATGTGGATACACTTTGTATGCTGAGGGTGATAAATATTTTTCATATGATAATAAGAATGATTAAATGAAGAGTGATCAAATGAATATGAATCAAGCTGAATACAATGATTTCCTGAAAGTTTTCAATGGAAGTGCATGTTGCAGGGTAGGTGGAATGAATAGTTTCAAAGGAAACCTAGTGAACTTTAATCAGAACAAGGTCTATGATAGAGGAAAGTGCAGGTTTTTTCCTTTGGGTGGCATGGGGCCATCCCTTATGGCTTGATTTTTTGAACCATAGTAGGTAAAAAGGATTAAGGATTTCTAGTGCATGGACAATTCTTAGCAAAGCCTCTTTAAACATATTTTCCATGCACAGTAGTTTAAGAAGGGTCTGGGTTTACCAATACATGGACACTCTCAGGAATTCCCTTATTGAAACATTGTTTCCCTTTCCATCTATAGTAGTGTAGGGTTTTCCAATCTGTATTTTCTCTATTTTCATATCATTCATCTATTCCTTCCCTTAATTTTCCTTTGCCTTCATTTTGCATGTTCTCAAATCAGTCTACTCTCCCAAAGAACTTTGGATTCTTGCAGTGATTTGCAAAACCAGTCAACCCCAACAGGAGCCACTGTTAGAACCAAAAATTTCCATTAAAATCCTAAATGATTTTTCCATTTTAAACCTAAGGCTTTCACTATTCCTCTCATTAAAAATCATTCTCCACCCTTTTATAGTGCAAAAATAGTTTTTTCCCTTGTATTGCTGCTTTATTTTGGCCCCTATCCCTTATTTTCCTATCTTCCTCATAGAAATTCATCGTGCTCCTATAAAAAATATTCAAACATATTTTACCTTATACCACCAACCATATTTGACCTTTATAAGTCTTTTTCCTTGCTTATCGCTTTACCGCGAATTCCCACAAAGGGCTAGTGGTATGGCGGTAGTGGTTATGGATCAAGCAAAGGTAGATTACTATTGCACTAGGCATGGTATTCAAACACACTATGGTGGCATGGTAAAAGGTTTCCAAGGTTAGTCAAAGGCTACCACTACACTATGACCAGTCATAAAGAAGACTGCAGTGGCATGGTGGAGGGAGAAAGGTTTACCGCTACACAACACACGGTCAACATAGTGACAGCGGTTCCATGGTGAGTAGTGAGATAACTGGTAGGGTGGTAGTCATCATGGTTACCACGGCACCCCCATCATTCAGAGGGGTGACCGCAATAGTGTAGTAGAAGAAAGGTAAGAAATGAGGTGTCGGTGGGTGGCAGTTAGCAAACAACTACCACTACATCGTGGCCAGTCAGGAGGAAGACCGCAGTGGCATGGTAATAGTCAACAGTCAATGAGGGGAGTCAACCTGGATGAGAGTTAGAGACGGTGGTGATTAATAAGCAGGTCACCACAATACCATGCATGGTGAAAATAGAGATAGTGCTAGTGCGGGTAGTCGTGAGGTTAATAGTTAATGCTAGACACCAGTATACCAAAAATAGTTAGAATGAGGCCAGTGGTGGAGCAGTGGATGAGAGTTACAGATAGAGAAATGGCTACTACTATACCCCCAAAGACAAAAAAAAAGGTTGTAGTTCAGCGGTGGGAGAAAGGAACGTGGCGGAACAGTCAAAATTAATACCATGGAACCGTAGGGTGTAAACATGAAGGCTGTGATAGAGCGGTAGGTGCAAGATAAAGTGGAAAACTCAGAGTATCATGATATCCCGTGGAGACATAATTTTTACCACGGTAGAGCGTTAGAATTAAAAGCTACCGAGAAATCAAAAATAAAGAGCGGTCAAACTATTAAAATGGAATGAAAGGCGAAACTATTGTAAAAAATATTTAATTTTCTGAGAGGCAACACAATTAAATATTTTAATTTCTGTCATGAAATAACAAATGATTTTACCAGAAAATGAATGGTCATGACCGTTGGGATATGTTGTATAAATCATTAGAAAAATCGTGAGACATGGTGAGAGTAGGAATGAGATTTTTTAGATTGGGAGATGTAAACAATGATAGACCTTCTTGAAACAATGCAATGGAGATTAATTTTTTAAACTGGTGAATAGTATTTTTAGTGTTTTAGTTGTTGTGATGCAATAATTTACATTTCTTATCTAGTTGTCTCTAACTTGAAGTCCTCTTATCATTTAATTCGGTGTATCAAGCATATGTTTGATTTATCAAGGTGCATTTCCCACTTTGTATATTTTTTATTTGCTGGTGTCTACAAGTTAGAATTAAAATCCTTCAAGTAAGTCACAATGATTTAGGATTTCTTTTGGATTGTTGAAGAATAAATTGGAAGGAAAAAATTCCAGCACTTTTTTTGCAAGACATAAATAAATGAAGTTGTATACCAATCAGTAGAATTTTATTTTAGAATTTCATTTTCAAATTTCCTAACAACTTGAATTAAACCAGAGAAGGTAACACACATAATTCTTTTTTTTTTACTCCATTTCCCATGTGGATAGAAGGCACTGATATCCCATAGCCTAGAGAATCAATTTCATATAAAAACAACATTTTCAAAACCCTTCTTTTGTGTAGTAGGAGTAGGTATAGTTGTAGTAAGTTTGTCTATCCACTTCCATTTTCCATTGTTGGTAGATTTTTTCACCAAGAAATACATTTCAATCTGCATCCTTCATGTAGCTACACCTGCCTTGCTCTAGCAGAACCTAAAGAGAATAAGGATCAATTGCATCAATTGGACTTGTACACTGGCCAAACACGTTGTGAGAGCTTGGCAACCTCTCATAGTTCAAACCTGCAATTTTGAGACCGAACAACTATCATGATCTTGTTATATACAGAAAACCCTTCCATTAGTGATAGCATCTCATGTTCGGCTGTCATATCCACTATCATGTCAATGTTGGGTAGTGGAATTTCAACCTCAGGACATGCTTTGTTTAAGTCTCTGAAATTGGTACAAATGTGGTTGCACCGAGTTGGCTTTGAATGAGGTACTAGGTTGGACACCCATTCTAGATAATTAATCAAACGTATGAACCTTACATCCAAGAGCTTCTACAATTCCATTTTGACTAGCAAGGCTATTTGGGGATGCATCTTTGTGAGCTTTTGTCTCATAGGTTTTTCTTCAGGATATATAGCCAAGTGATGAACTATAACCTATGGGTCAAGCCCAAGCATATCAACATAATTCCATGCAAATTTACCTTTCTTTCTTTTAGGAATGCAACTAGGAGTTCATGTTCTTCTAGAAGAAGTAATTCAACATAGAAGGCTATGTGTGGTATTGCTTTTATTCCAAGATTGACGACGTTACACTGTTCTACTAGTATTGCTGATTTTTCTTGGTGAAGTGCAGTGATGGAAATATTGAATCCTTCATCCTTCAGTGCCTCAGAGAGGTTTTCACCATTGGATGTATCCTATATTTTTACTATTTTATAGTCAGAGAGTGCCACAGTGTGGTTTTCACTAAAGGTGTCCAAACTAAGAGAAGAATTGCAGAAGAATACTATTTGATATCAAAGACTCAGCCAAGTAATGTAAATGAAGCATGCAAAGATAAAAATTGGATGGAAGCAATCAAAAAAGGAGTCACTACTAACCGAGAAGAATGAACATGGACTCTTGTTCCTCGACCTAAGGACAAAAATATAATTGGAACTAAATGGGTCTTTTTGAATAAATTGAATGAGCAAGGTGAAGTTATCAGAAACAAAGCAAGACTAGTCTGTAAAGGATATTCTCAGATGGAAGGAATTGAATTTGAAGAAATTTTTTTCACTATTGCTAGGATTGAAGCTGTGAGACTATTTCTTGCTTATGTTGTTTAAAAAAAGTACAAGGTTTATTAGATGGAGGTCAAGTAAACATTTCTAAATGGTGAATTAGAAGAAGAGGTGTATGTTGAGAAACCTGATGGATTTCAATTGACTGATCAGGGAGATATGGTTTTTCAGTTGAAGAAATAATTGCATGGAATCAAGCAAGCCCCTAGATCTTGGTATACCAGATTGGACAAGTATTTTATGAAGTCTAGATTTAAAAAAGATATTGCTGATAGTAATTTGTATTTCAGGATTGATGATGATAAATATTTCATTGTTGAAGTCTTTGTTGATGATATAATTGTTGGAGGAGATTATGGTTTGTGCATGAAGTTTGCTGATGAGATGCAAAATGAGTTTGAGATATCAATGATTGGAGGGATGAATTTCTTTTTGGGATTTCAAATTAATCAGTTAGATAAAGGGATCTTTATATCCTAGTCCAATTATGTGAAATAATTTCTAAATAAGTTTTGTATTTCAAATTCAAATCCATTTGGTATACCCATGGTGACCGGATGTAAGTTGACAATAGATGATGATTCTCTGAAGGAAAATAAGACTAGATACAAATCAAATATTGGTGGATTTTTTTATTTGACTCAAACTAGACCTGATATCATGAATGTTATATGTATTGTTGCAAGATTTTAAGATGATCCTAAGGAATCTCATGTGACTTTTGTGAAGAGAATTTTCAGATACTTGAAGGGAACAATTGATTTTGGAATGTGGTATCCTAAAGAATATGATCTTACTTTGAGTTCATCTACTGATTTTTATTGGATAGGAGATGTGAATGATAGGAAAATTACTAGCGGTGGCACATTTTTCTTGGGAAAGAATTTTATTTCATGGCTAAGTAAAAAGAAGAATGCTATTTCTTTGTCTACTGCAAAGGCATAATACATTGGTGTTGCTAACAATTGTACTCAAGTATTGTGGATGAAGAAGATGTTGAAAAATATCAGAGTCACGTATTATGAGCCTATTGCCATATTCTATAATAATTAAAGTGCAATTAATATTTCTAACAATCTGGTGCTTCATCAAAGACCAAGCATATATCTATCAATTTTCACTTTTTGAGAGAGAAGGTGAGTGAAAGGGAAGTCAAATTGGAGTATGTTCCTACTAAGGAATAGATTGTAGACATATTTACCAAGCTATTGTCTAAGGATACTTTTGAGTATCTCAGAGGGAAGTTAGGGGTGATTACCCCTCCTAATCGGAAATGAGATTCATTGTCTTGCATTAGTTTGTGCATTTCATAGTCATATCCTGATTCAAATTGATGTTATGGTGGCTACTACTTAGGGGGAGTAGTCAGATGATTCAAATAATTTTTTTAGACCTTATGTGTACCTTTTCATTGATGTCAAAGGCAGAGAAAATTAATGTGAAAATCAAGAATTATCTGAGGAGAAGAAGTCATGAGAAAAGAGTCAGACCTAAGGGGGGAGTAAGTGTTGAATTTGGTTGCGTTGATGGTGTTTTCCACATCATGTGTTTCAATCAATTCCAAAGGGGGATATTATTGGATTTTGTGTTTGTTTTTCTAATATTTGTCTATCATTGATTTCAACACTATTAGCATTAATGTCTTTAAGACTATATATGTTAAGGATATTGAGAAAATTGTAATTAAATATGTCACAAGTTGTCTGTGAAATAGTGAAGAACAATATGATGGAAAGTTTAGTATTTTGATGGTGAGAAGTTGTGGATTAAAGGTTTTGTTTTCAGGTGATCAAGTTTATGCACCAAAAGAATCAGAGGTTTGCATGAATATTTGAGCAAGTTATGAGTTTTTATGTTCTAACAGTTATTCTATTATTGTAGCTACTGTTCCGAGAAGAAGATAATCTGCTTCTGGTAATCTAAGTTCTTGTGAATGCTCCTATGGTTTTTTTGGATATTTCTAGACCATTCTCTATCTGTGTTGCACATTTTCATTAATCGTTGTTCTCACGATCTATGATTTTCTCTTGCATGTTCATGTTTTTCATGTTCATGGCCGACAAGGTGATTGTAGCATGTTGTGGATCTTCGAGGAATAATTTTTGAAGGTTTTTTGTGTTCAAGGATATTATTTTGCATCTTGACTATGTTGTGGCCGACCTTAGTAGACTCACATTAATAATATTTATTATTTTGGGTTGACAGTTTGTATTTATCTTATTATTTTGTTGAAGCCAACATGAAGTGATGTAATTCCTTGTTGCGGATATATATAAGCAATTATTTCTTCATTTGAATGTGATCGATTGAGTGTGTGCACAAGAATAATGTTCTAAATCTTTCAAGGGCAGTGAAAAGTGTGAAGAAGAGTGAATAAGAGTGAATAAGTGTTCATGTGCCTAACTTGAACTTCAACCAGGCATTAGCAAATGCTACTTTCTCAATTTCAAATCTGGATGGTTGCAATTTGAGTGTTTTTGTAAGATAGTGAGTCTACCTTTGTATTTGAGAAGTGAGATCTAGGTAGTGTGCATGAATGCATGTGCATTCCCCATTTATTCTTCTTATAATTTTAATAGGGCATAAACTTGTGGACTAACCTCCACCATGGTTTTCCCCCTAACAGGGTTTCCATGTAAAAATATTGGTGTTATGTGTGTTTCTAATGTGTTTTTGATTTATGCTTTCATGGTTATTAATCAAATATGAGAATAGGGTTATTAAATTTAAAAGTTTCAAATTGTGTGACAACTAACTCACCCCCCCCCGCCCCCCCCCTCTCAATTGTCTAAACTTGTGTTGCCAGCATATTCATGGTTAAAAATACACTTTTTTAGTTTAGATATGTTGATTAGAGGTGTTAAATCTAAATATTTAATTTCTGGATCATTAAGCAGAAGAAGTAGTGCTCATTAGTGTGTGAATTGTGTTGTAGTGTTGTTTGCATGAGATGGTTTTTCTCCAAATTTCTCTACATTGATGTTTCAAGTTTTTTGGATCTGTGTTCTTATATTACTTGTATGTACCTTTAGTATGATTTTTTTGAGTTTTAGTGCTCTACAAGGTTGGATTCATCAGTTACAGTATGTGGAAGATTAAGTGCTTGGGTAGAAAGAGTATGAACTTCAAATATATGATATTGTGAAGGATTTGTTAGATTTTAGAGTGTTGATGGAATATTATAAATTATGTTTAATTTTTGTGTGTGGTCTGCGAGTTGTCTTTGGATTTGGTGAAGTGTGTAATCAAAGGTTTAATGGTGTTTACACTAATTGCATATTTTCATTGATGTTTTTGAAAGTGTGGTGTGGTGTGTATGACTATATTTAGATTTGAGTTAAGCTATGATTTGTTCCAACTTCATTCCTCTCTAGCATAGGAAATTTTTTGCGATGAGCTAATTTGAATTTGCATGTTTTAGGTGTGTAGCCGACCTTGTTGATTATTTTTAATGCTGAGGACAATATATATGTGTTGAGTTGATGAAGGATGTGTGTATGAAATGTGTGTGGTGTGAATTATGATTTAAAGTGTGAAGTGTAGTGTGCGATTTAGAAACTAAGAGTACTAGAAGCAATGAGTAGAAGGCTTATCCATTCTATAGAGAGTGCAAATGTTCTAGTGAAATAGTGGTGCAAGTTATTTGTTGCTTTGAGATAGGTTTTCAACATATATGAGAGCTTCAACTAATTGATATACTATGAATTGTCCTTTGATTTCCTTTCATCCCACCTAGTCAATGTCAAAATAACTTAGGATTAGTACCCATTTAGCCAGGTGGCCTTTAAGTGTTACCTTTGATAGAAATTATTTCAATGGATCAACCTTAGATATAAGCTTGATTTGATGGATAAGAATATAGTGTCATAACTTTTGTGAATCAAAATATATTGCAAGAATAGATCTCTCAATAGGGGTGTAGTTTTCCTTTATCTCAATAGGGTCCTATTGATGTGGTATATAGATCTTTCTTTTTCCAATTCATCATGTTTCACTAGGAAAGTTCCAAATGCTACTAATTTCACTATGATAAACAATATCAAGGTTTCATCTATAATTGGTGGAATTAAGACCAACAATGATGCAAGGAAGTCCTTCAACTCTTGAAAGGACTATTAGAAATTGTGATCTCATTTGAAATAAATACCTTTGTAAATAAGGTGTTTGATGGAATGAAATTTATCCACTAACTATGTAATAAATCTCTTAATAAGCTAAAGCTTCCCTTGTAGACTGTGGAGGTTTTTAAGCATTTTAGGTGGCCATATCTTAATGATGGATTTGATTTTGGTAGGGTCTACTTAAATTCCACTTCATGATACAATGCATCCCAAAATTTATTACCTGAAGTGACTCCAAAGAAGAAATTTATTTGGATTTAATCTCACTTGATATTTCTTGAGCCTTTCAAATATTTGAGCTAGGACTTCAAGATGTCCTTTTATTGTGATGGTTTTTTCAAGTATTTCATCTACATAATCAATCATAATCAATCAAAGCACGTGGAAAATAACAATAATTTCTCTTTGATATGTAGCCAATTTGTTTCAGACCAAAGGGCAGGACGCTCCAATAATAAGCTCCCCAATGGACATGTGAATGTAGTTTTATGTTGGTCTTCCTTGGCTATAGTTATCTAGTTATATCATAAAATATTCATCCATGAGAGAAAAAATATAATGTCTAGTTGTAATCTCCACAATGATTTCTATGTTTGGCAATGGAAAATTGTCTTTAGGACATTCTTTACTCAAATCTCTAAAGTGTGTGCATATACGAATTGCCCCAGAGGGTTTTGATATTAGTATAAGGTTTGAAACCCACTCTAGATAATCAATACATCTTATAAAACCCACATTTGATAGGTTTTTGCAATTCAACTTTGACCAATAGTGATATTATGGATGCATTTTCCTCATCTTTTCTTTCACATGTTTCATATTTAGATGTACTTTCAAGTGATGTACGACTAATGAAGTATCAAGTCTTGACAAGTCTACATAGGACCAATAAAATTTAATTTTCCTCTCTTTTAGGAAAGTTTCTAGATTATGTCGTTCTTCACAATCAAGGGAGGTAACATTGAATGTCACCTATGGTTGTTCAATAGTTCCAACATTCATTGGTTGTGCATCTTCCATAGGAACTGTTGATTTTTTCTTATTGATCATGATACTAGGGAGATTGAATCCTTCATTTTTATGTTTTCTCAATCCAAAAGTGCCACATTGTGGTTTCCACTAGGGGATCTTGTTTTGATTTTTAGATTCATCATTTTGTGATTGAAGGATTCAATTGTGTCCCTGAAGTACACTTGGGTATCAAGTTCAATTTCAAAACCTTCTTTGAGTTCTATAAAATGTATGTCATCTTTAAGCTCCATGAATTATGTGATAACCTCATCATTTTTGAAAAAAACAAGAATAAACATTTTTTGTTGGTCCCATTCTATGATTTGAGGATAAATTAGTTTAAGTTTATTTTATTTCATGGGAGATGTGAAGGATGTAGTTTTATATTGTATATTGAGTAATTTTATAATAAATCCATTGTACACATGGGTTTGTCTTCAATATTCTTGTAATTATATGGGTTATAGAAAGAAGAAGATTCAAATTCCTCATTCAATATATCCTCAATAAGAGGGATCACATTTTTTTTAGTCATAACCAAGACCTTTATTCTTTGGTTTCTTTTCTAAGATAATGGGTTCATCCATATGTTTTTGCTTGAATCCAATTCTAATGACACCTATATAACCCATGTTTTGTATCACTTGATATCCTTTTTGTTTGTATCAATAGGAAGAGGAGATTTGTCTTATCCTCTCGATATACCCATTTGGATAGATCTCCCTCATTTATGACCTTTGCATTTATTTCTCCCCATATTGTAAATATATTTGGTTCAAAATTGATGACTTTAGAAATTTTCTCAATATGGTGGGTATTTCCATATGTTTTGGGAGAAAGTGGTAGTTCCCCAAATAAAATTTTTCTTTGATGTTGTAGTCACCACAACCATTATCCTTTATCTACACTTTCACTTAAGGGATTGTATATTCAGCCTTTCATATAGAAGCAATTATTGCTTGATCAAAATAGGAGGATGCAAGTAGTATTGCATCATTATTTGGAACTTGGAGGAATCTTTGATATTTCTCTTCCATGTTTTTACAATAGTAAAAAAGTTCAAGGTCACCATGGGGAAGGTAGCGTCTTTTTAATTTTATCAAAACTTTATTCACTTATGATAGGTATATGCTATGGTTTGCATGGCATGGATCCATGGGTGGCCCAAAAGGATGTTATATGACAAGTCAAGGTCTAAGAAGTGGCATGTTGTCTCAACTATTAGAAGACCCACTTGTATAGGTAGCTTAATTTTTCCTTCTAAATATAATTAATTATCTTCATAATATCTAATGCTTATCCCTTTTGTTCTTTTGATTACTTCCTCAGAGTAATCCAAGTGTTTGACAAGATCAAGGGTACAAATTGTAACTCAGATTTTCCGGAATTGTGGAAGATGCTAACTGCTGCACAAGATTAAACATCAATTCTAATCTAAATAAAACAACAAAGAACGATAAGTAAGCATGATTAATCTAAACTAATAAAAACTAGAATGATCTCATCGAATACACAAATACTTCCTTGATTTATCTCAATCGCCCTTCTCCATCTTGTTGTATTGTTATTCTTGCCCTCCGATTTCTGTGTTTGAATGCAAGCATAACTTCATTGAGTGTCTCAGCAAAATATCAAAGATTGTTTCTCTTCTCAAAAGTGTATAATAATTTCGGGAGGAGGAAGAATGATAATGACAGGCCATTTTATAGATTTTGTGTTTTCAAATGATCGGCTCAGATTGAAAGAGAGATCAATAGATGAGATTGATGAATGCCATGCGATGAGTTATGTGACAGATAGAACGTGAGTTAGAACGTGAGTTCAACTGCAGGTAAAGACTAATTTTAGAACATGAGTTCCAATCTTCATCTTCAAAAAAATAAAAGAAATAGACTTTTTATGCAAAAGCCAAAGTTAGAAGTTGGAGAATAAATGCATGATAAATGCATGTGAATGCAAACTGGAGTTAGTTAATTAAATAAAGATATTTAATTAATAATTATAGATCATGCATATGAGTTGGAACTAGTTAATCGACTAGTTGTGACGGAGAGTTCTCTCATAGAGATAACTCGAGTCAGACGATAAGTGCATGTAAGAGATAACTGAATGTTAGAGGAATGTGACATAATTAATTAAATAATGAATTAAATGTTAATTTAATTCAACATTCGAAATATGAGACTTTTAATTAAATAAATAAAGTAATTTATTTAATTTGGCTGTTGAAAAGGATAAAATGAATAATTAAATAATAAATATTTAATTATAGATGAAAAGGGGTTAAATGAATAATTAAATAAAGATATTTAATTATAGTTGGAAAAGTATGATAAAGGGGAATTAAATAATAAATTATTTAATTGATAGATAAAGGGGAAAGAATTAATTAGTTCACAACATAATTAAATAAATATGATTTATTTAATTAATTAAGTTGAATAAAGGATGATTATGAATTAATGAATTAATTAAAAATCGTATTTAATTAATAGAGGAAATATGTGTTAGAAAGGCAATTAAATAAGTAACATTATTTAATCAAGACGACGGACTATAGAAAATTATGTTGAAATGTGTACTCGTAGGCCTAGACCAGTTTTCAGTATCTACAGTTTGCCCCTCTTTGATACAATGTTGGTACAATGTTGTGTCAAAGAAAATATGCCCCGGTTGTGCCCCTGTATGAAACAAGTTAGGGTATACCCCAGTGAAAGGGAGAATGACGAGGAGGTAGTAGTATGCCCCCTCGAGAGGATAGGTAGCGGTATGTGGTATGTTTAATTAATTAATTATTTAATTAATTATGTCACATTCCTCTAACATTCAGTTATCTCTTACATGCACTTATCGTTTCACTCGAGTTATCTCTATGAGAGAACTCTCCATCACAACTAGTCGATTAACTAGTTCCAACTCATATGCATGATCTATATTTATTAATTAAATATCTTTATTTAATTAACTAACTCAAGTTTGCATTCACATGCATTTATCATGCATTTATTTTCCAACTTCTAATTTTGGCTTTTGCATACACAGTCTATTTCTTTTATTTTTTTGAAGATGAAGATTGGAACTCATGTTCTAACTCATATTCTAAAACTAGTCTTTGTGTTGCCTCTGCGACTGGGATGTAGGCAAGGCCATCAATCGATGTGCCCCCGAGGCATTAGGTTTGTCAGTCTAGGTTTGTCATGTATCACACACATTTAAATCATGACTCTTTATATATTGAAAGTCATTGGTTGTGTCGAACTACGAGGTCTCTGCGTGTACGACGTAGGCAAGGCTAATCAATTGATGAGCTCCCGAGACCACACTAGGTCAGTCCAATAGGGTTCATTCACAATCACTATCACACAAGTTGCATATCATAGTTTAAGGTATCATCTCATGTCATTACCTATCTACATGCACACACTCAACTTGTCATCAAGTCAATATCAAGATATGTCTTTCTTAACATTCAATTATCTCTTACATGCACTTATCGTCTAACTCGAATTATCTCTATGAGAGAACTCTCCATCACAACTAGTCGACTAACTAGTTCCAACTCATATGCATGATCTATATTTATTAATTAAATATTTAATTAACTAACTCAAGTTTGCATTCACATGCATTTATCATGCATTTATTCTCCAACTTCTAACTTTGGCTTTTGCATACAAAATCTATTTCTTTTATTTTTTTGAAGATGAAGATTGGAACTCATGTTCTAAAATTAGTCTTTACCTGCAGTTGAACTCACGTTCTAACGCGCATTCTATCTATCACATAACTCATCGCATGGCATTCATCAATCTCATCCGTCGATCTCTCTTTCAATCTGAGCCGATCATTTGAAAACACAAAATCTATAAAATGGCCTGTCATTATCATTATTCCTCCTCCCGAAATCATTATACACTTTTGAGAAGAAACAATCTTTGATATTTTGTTGAGACACTCGATGAAGTTATGCTTGCATTCAAACACACAAATATCTGAGGGCAAGAATAACAATACAGCAAGATGGAGAAGGGCAATTGAGATAAATCGAGGAAGTATTTGCATATTCGGTGAGATCATTCTATGTTTTTATTAGTTTAGATTAATCATGGTTACTTATCGTTCTTTGTTGTTTTATTTAGATTAGAATTGATGTTTAATCTTGTGCAGCAGTTAGCATCTTCCACAAATCCGAAAAATCTGAGTTACATTTGGTGAACCCGACATATTCAACCATAACTTTTAAAAGGCTACATATTTTTTCTCGAAAATTTGTTTGCAGGTAGACGACATTCTCAATAGCTTTCACGAAAAAAATCAGATTTTTGGTGACGTTTTGAATGTTTTATAATTTTTTTGTTATTTTTCATAAAATATCAATTTTGAGAGAAATTTGTCCAATTTTTTGGATCTGTTTACATTTCTGGAAAGAGATTTAAATTTTAATAGGGGTCTATTCTTTAGGTTTTAAATTTGGATAAATCTTTTTTATTCAAACAATAGATCTTTGAAAATTATGGTTTCACAGATATTTGCTTGACTCTCACAAAAGGTTGCAGATCTATTCACAAAATGTTTTATGCAGATTTGAAATTATGTCAGGAACCTTCAGTGAAAAAATCAGAATTTTTGGATCTGTTTCAAATTTTTAATAATTTTTTTATGATTTTTTCATAAAAAATTAATTTCAGGTGCAAAACAGACAATCTTTCAGATTTATTTACATTTTTGGGAAGCTCTTGAAATTTAATTATGGGTCTATTCTCTGTAGTTTTATTTCTACTATCAAAAATATTTCCAAAAATCAGATTTGTCTTGACTAGCTATTAGGGTTTTGGCTTTGTTCGGTTTGTGCATGTGCAGAAAAAAAAAAATACTTCAAAGCACACATTGGATCAAGTGGAAAAAAACAACTTGGAGCTAAATAAATTCTAAAGGAATAACATAGAGTTTGTACGATGAAGCTTTGAATACAATTAAAACCCAAGACAATTTTTCTGCAGGACGAAAGCTGAAGACTATGAACTACTGATAAATTGCATGCAGGACCTAATGCCTTTGTGTTAATTTATTTAAATAAGATTTTGTTTGGTAGATAGATAATCATCGTGTGGGATTAAAATGAATTTTCTATTTGATAGATAGAAAATTGTCATTTGGAATTAAAAAAACCACTATCTTCTTTGTTTGGTGCTTTGCACATATCTGTAAACCCTTACAATTTAGTACACCAAAGTATCCTCTCCCCTTGCGCAGTCATGCGATCCTAGGTGTAAGAGAAATGGTTGCCGAGTTTAGAACTTGGGCCTGTCTTGGTGGGAAAAAGTACTCACCCCAAGATGACTCAGACCGGTAGCACGCTAAAGCCAAGCGACTTCCAACTGGTATATAAAAGTGGATTCTTGGGGAAACCCCAAGAATCACGCACACTAATCCGATGAGATGGACAGAAATGGACTCTCGTCGACGTTGGTTAGTGTCCCACAAATGGAATGCCCGAATTAAAAGCCTTGTTGTAGAGTTACCAAAATCCTATCTACTTGTTGGTGCAGCAGGTCGGACCTGTGAAGCCGTCTTACAATCTTACGGTTTATGTGTAGAGATGAAAAGTATGCCATGGGAGATTCATGGGTAGTGTAGCTTGGCTACCTCGTATAAGTGAGTGTCATGGAGGGGAGCCAGTGGGGTTAAGCTACTAATCATCCACCGTAAATATGCGTAGCTGGAGAAATCCAAGTAAGAATTCAACAAGTATTGTCCTAAAAACCTAGGGTGTAAATGTTTTTCGAGTCTCAATAGTCCATTCATCAAAAAACTGAAAATACTTTGAATGTCATGTTTGCTGTTTGCTGTATTTGCCAAAATCTTGATCAAACAAACAAAGTCAGTCAAACAACTTTCAAAAAAAAAATTCAACTATCAGGAGCAGAGTTGCATTTATCAGTTTAATCGCTGCATCTATATTTGAGAGTCGCATCTGTCTATCATGATTTTCACAATCTCAAAGTTTCAAAGTAGATCTATCACATCCTGAGTCGCATGTGTCCATGCAAACCGCATCTGTCAAAGTCCGAACCACAAGTGTCTGTCAGGAAAACTAGTTTTTAGAGTCCAAAATAGGAAAAACGCATGTGAATTGGTAAACCGCAACTATCCTAAGAAAGACCACAACTATCAGAAACACCGCAAATGTCAAATACTAAACTGCAACTATCATAGGAAAGATCGCAACTGTCAGAAACACCACAGCTGTCAAATCCTGAACCGCAACTGTTAGGTGAACTGCATCTGCCTATTATCAAAGAACAATCAAAACAGCAAACTGAGTCCGAATAGAAACTGTCAAAATTTTTCTCAAAAATCTTGCATCCATTAGGGGGTTATATACATCTTAGTTACAATCCATGTCTTCGTCATAGTCATCCAAAGTCACATGCATATAGATACTTCCTGGGAAATATTAGTTACAATCCACGTCTTCGTCATTGTAATCCTAAGTTGCATGCATCTAGATACTCCCTAGGAAATTGCATATCACAACATAGATAATTTTCCTCGTCTTTGGATAAATTCATGTCCTGATTTGTCACACTCATCGAACTTAGTCACCTTAGTCTTATCTAGTGAATCTTTTCAGCTCAACAAGTCTAGTTTGGAAAGTTCACTTTGTCAACTGTCATTTGTCCTACAATCAAGTTCCTTGGTCAAAACAAATCCTTGCATGCATTTACTCCATAGGAGGTAGGTTATACCCATTTTAGAATCATAGTCTACACGAGGTCTTACATATGGTTCATCTTACCATACATCATCTTAGTATACGTCTTTCTAGAAATCATTTTAGCAACATCCTTATTGTCCAAAAAATCCAAAAACATAGAAATAGGTCAGATCAGTTCTTAGGCATAGTCTGCATTACCCCATTTTGAGCAACTTTTTTATGGTCGAAACAAGGTCTCAATAGAGGCACAAAGAAATGGTAGACCCCAACGAATTTATCAATCCTTTCAGCACTCAACCACCTAGGAAGAACAAACCACACAAACCATTGCTTGATAAATTTGTCACTAGAGACGCCAATGGACGAGTCTTTGTTGAAGACATACAGTCTGCAGTCCAAGATCCTGAATTTGCATCCTTCATGGATGAGTGCTTGGAAAATGATCCCCAACGCTATCTCACAAAATTGCTAGTAGAAGGTGCCACTCTACCACCAAGCTTTGACGTTCACACATTGAAAACGAAATCTACCCAACCAATGCAAATGGTGACATCAAGTGGTTCTATGCCCCAAATCACCACAGCAATACCAACTGGCATACCAACTCAGACATCGTCAATTGTAAACACAACCCCTTTCAACATAACACAAGGTTTACAATTTACGACGGGAGCAACTTCATCCAACCCCTTTGGCACCAACACGATTGGTAAGAGATCCAAGGCGGGTACGAATATTCCTATCCCAAGTCAAACCATTCAAACAGGATATATTCCTATCCCACAACAGACTATTCAAACGGGATATATTCCTTCACCAAATCACAACCTGTCACAAACCATGGCATATCAGAACGTCTACATTGATCCGAACAATTCCAACACCATGTCCTTGACACAAGTCGATGTCCTTCAGAATCAAATGCAAACTCTCCAACAACAAATAAATAATATTTCTATGTTAGGAAAATGAACTATCTCAGCACAAGACTTATGTCCATGTCTATTTGACAAAACGCTTTACATGACACCTTTTCCCCATGGATACATTATACCGATTTTTCCTAAGTATAATGGGAAAAAGAATCCTCTAGAACATATTAGGGAGTTCTCAATAGCATGCATGGACATATCATATGACCCTACATATCTGATGAGACTATTTCCACGAACCCTTGTTGGGATAGGACTGGAATGGTTTTCTAAACTACCATATGGTATACGCTCTTGGGGAGAATTAGTTGAAAAGTTTGTCGAACATTTCGCCTTCAACATAGATAATGAGATAACAATAGCAACCTTGTGCCACACGACACAAGAAGATGGCGAAAATTTCACCACTTTCTTTCAGAGGTGGAGAAGTCTAGCTAGCAGATGTCGAGTTGAGATACCAGAGAAACAAAAGGTCACGATATTCCTAGAGAACATCAATCCAAAACTACGGAGTGATTTAAGAGTACATTGTTGTACCTTATTCCCAGACTTGGTACAAAAAGGCATCATCCTTGAGAAAGGCCTTATTGACAAAGGCGAAATAAAGGTACCAGGTAGGAATCCTATTGTCCAAAATCAAAACGCGCCAAATGATAGAAGACAATTCTGGTCCAGAAACAAGAATGTTACAAATGATGGCATTGTCGATGCTAAAAACATATATACAAGGCCAGTTATCACACTGAGAGGATACAACCAAAATCAAGACACAATGGATAATCCAGATCAAACGGCTAACTATCTCAAAAATTCACAGCAACAACGACCTCAAAGAAGATTTCCAACACATGAATTTACTCCTCTAGGACAACCGATCGAGGTTATTTACAAAGAATTGATTAAACACAATCTCATCAAACCGTTGGAACCAAGAGAATATGATCCTGGACAATTTAAACCTTCCTGGTAGGATGACAAAGCCCATTGTGAATATCATCAAATAAAAGGACACAGCCTACAAAATTGTCACCAACTCAAGGGCATTATCCAAGACATTGTTGAGAACAGAATCATAGAGGTTGGTGGACAGAAAAACACCAAGAACAGTGATCATAAGGTCTTCAAGGACCCATTACATGACCACACGAAAGGAAAAGCCTCCAGTTCGGGACCTAATCCATCAACCAATTACGCAAACACCAATTTTGACTATGGAAAAGGAAAGATTATAAATAGCCTCCATGCTGCAGATGAGCATGTCGATACCTTCACCATTCAGAAGCCTCCAGAATGTAGTGTCAACACACACAGAACCAAGATCACTATTCCAAGTCCTTCTTCTGAGCCATCTACACAAGCTTCCAAGTTCAAGTACAACATTCTTGATCAATTGAGTAAAACCCCTGCGCAAATATCTATCTTGGAACTATTGACCTTATCACCTGAGCATCAAGCCATTCTCGATAAAGCTTTGTAGAACACAACTGTCCCTACTGATTTAGATGTCAATCATTTGAAAGAGATGGTGGGATATTTAACCAATTCGCACCATGCTATATTTTCCCAACAAGATTACTCGACAGAAAAATCTGATCATAATGATCCATTACATCTTGAAGTCTTAGTCCATGAAACCAAATTCAGATGAGTCTTGGTAGACGGAGGAGCAGGTTTGAACCTATGTACCCTAAAATTGGTTAAGGCATTAGGATTCTCAGAAGATTGCGTAGATACCTCTAAGAGTATAGTCATCAAGGCTTACGATGATGCGGAAAGATCATTGAAAGGAGAGGTCACACTCCCTATCAGAATTGGTCCAGCAATCATGAACACCAGCTTCCAAGTCTTGGATCTCACTCTTTTGTACAATTTTTTGTTAGGTAGACCTTGGATACACGCAATGAAAGTTGTACCTTCAACGTATCACCAATGTCTCAAATTTCCACATAATGGCACCGAGATCACTATTGATGGTGATCCAGATCCCAGTATTGTACAAGCCTAAAGGAAATTCCACAATGCCAAGTACCAGTTAATCAAGAAGTTTCATCATCCAATTCATCCCACTACATTGACTCATCACATCTCACTAAGTCCAAATCATTCACACCTCCATCAACTACTCCTAAACTTGAAATCCAAGACAAGGGCTTTGGCGAGTATCGTATAAAGGCATCATCCTATGTCAGTCAACTAATTCCACCTAAGGCATATGGCCTACCTATGGTAGATAGAATATAGTCAATAGTCATATTCAATGTTCCCCCTACAACAACATTGATCAAATGGGGAGAGCTAAGCGAGGAAATTATGGACCAAGGTAATTCCTGGTTGTATCAAGAAGAACATGAATACCCCTCCCCGTCTATTCAAATAGCTAAGAACCAATATGGAAAAGACTTTAAGATAATGCAAAAGGAAGGCTATGACGGGCACAGTGGGTTAGGGCCACATCAAAATGGAAGGACGGAACTGATTACTATCCACCCACGACCGAAATACTTAGGGCTAGGGTGTCAACCGCTTAGAATTGGGTTTCCTAGTACTTCGCCACTATTTCAAGAGGAAGTGAGTGCTTACGCAGACATCGAGACATCTCATGATCCACCTTCCCCCATTTTATGACAACCCTCCAATCTTTGATGAAACCCCTTACTCAAGCGATGGTGAATGGGATTCCCTTTCATCTACCATCACCATGAACATAGATGCATTATTTGGAGAATTGGACCTAAATGTGAAACCTATACCCAAACCATCTAGTCCTTGTCCTAAGAAACATTTGTCCAAAGAAGAATGGCATAAGATCTATTATTGGGAAAAACTCGATCGTGCATATTGGGCACCTGAACCACCATCTTCTAACGACCTTTCCCAGGCAATGGTCCCACATCAACATTTACCTACTCGTAAGGAAAAGACCCAGCAAGAGTTAGTCCAGAACTTCTACGACCATGCCAACCATTCACTATTCACCCTGTCAGTGGCTACCTTTAAAAACTTCGATGATGACATGCCCCTCATATATCCCAAACTTATAGACTGGGATCAACAAGGTACACCTATCTTAGACACATTCGACAACGACGAAGCAATTGCTAAGTTCATGGGACTTCGAGAAGGCATACCAAGAGGGGATCATAAAGCTGGTTTTACCATAGACTTGGACGATAAAGCATATTTTGGGGAGTCTATTTACACCTCTAGTCGCAAAAATGAGGATAAAAGGAAAAAAGACAATGAAAAGAACAATGATGAGTCCCTAGGTGAAAACCGAAAGGCACCTTTGGATGAAGAAAAAGTCAAAATAAAGGACGTATCCAAGGGCAAAAACCTCCCTGAGGCACCCAAGGATAGAGGTTTAAATATTCTCCCCGTTGAAAAGGAAAAGTCACCGATGCTAGTAGAAGAATCAGTTGCAGTCAACATAGGTACAGAAGAGAATCCAAAGATGGTATATTTTGCAGCTTCTTTAACAGAGACAAAAAAACCTGAGTTTAAGGACTTCTTCCAAAAGAGATAGATAAACTTTGTATGGTCATATGCTGACATGCTTTGGCTGGATCCAGATCTAATATTGCACCATCTACCATTGCAGCCAGGCATCAAACCAGTCAAACAAAAGTTAAGAAAAATGCACCCGCAGATTGCTCTATTGGTCAAGATAGAACTAAAGAAACTCTTGGATGTAGGATTCATAAGGACAATAGACTATGCAGATTGGATATCGAATCTTGTACCCATGACTAAACCAACTTGGGGCATTCGAATTTGCACAGACTCTAGAGACATCAACAAGGCGTGTCCTAAGGATGACTTCCCTTTGCCAAATATAGATATAATCATGGATCTTATACTGGGGTATGAGATGCTATCCCTTATGGATGGTTTCTCTGGATATAACCAGATTAAAATAGCAACTGAAGACCAACATAAGACAACTTTCACATGTCCATGGGGCACATACTATTGGAACGTTATGCCTTTTGGGCTTAAGAACGTAGGAGCTACTTACCAACGCGCAATGACTACAATTTTCCATGAATTTGTACACATTCTCATGGAAGATTATGTCGATGACATTATAACAAAATCAGAAACAAGAGAAGCTCACTTAAAGGTTTTAAATAAGATATTCCAATGGCTAGAGAACTACAATGTCAGGCTGAATCTGAAGAAGTGTGTCTTTGGAGTCAAATCGGGGAAACTTTTAGGGTATATCATCTCTTGAAGAGGCATTGAAGTAGATCCTGAGAAGGTAAGAGCTATCATAGAAATGCCTCCTCTAGTTAGCATAGGACAACTCAGAACTCTACAGGGCAGACTACAGTCAATTAGGCGATTCATAGTACAACTGGCAGATAAGATTCATCCATTTCAACATCTACTCAAGAAGGGAGTACCATTTGTGTGGACGCTTAAATTCTAGGAAGCATTCCAACAAATCAAGGACTATTTGCTAACTACACCAGTCTTAATGCCACCTATAGAAGGAAAGCCTTTGATCTTATATATTTCAGCAACTCAGTCGGCATTAGGGGCTCTTCGCGCACAAAAAGATGATTAGGGTCATGAGAGAGTGGTCTATTACATCATTCGTACCTTAGTGGGATATGAATTGAATTATAGCAACATAGAACGTGCCTATCTTGCGGTAGTTTTTGCTACCCAAAAACATCAGCACTACATGCTCAATCGACAAACAGTGTTAATTGCAAAAATTGATCCACTCAAATACCTTCTAAGTAAGGCAGCTTTAACAGGCCGATTGGCTAAATGGGTCATGATACTTAGTGAGTATGACATTGAGTATGTCGAGAGGAAGGTTATAAAAGGACAGGTGATTACAGATGAGTTAGCTGATGCACCTATAAAAGCAGATCATCCCTTAGTGGCAGATTTTCTAGATGAATTTCTATTCAACATTGACATTAAAACCAACTGGAAACTGTACTTTGATGGGTCACATACAAATTGTGGTTTAGGAGTTGGTGTCTTATTTGTCACACCTCAAGGTGATACCATTCCAAAATCATTCAGGATTGCTTTCCCTTGTACAAACAATGTAGCAGAATACGAAGCCTTAGTGACAGGCTTGAAAATGGCAGCACAATCAAACATTAAGAGCCTACATGTCTTTTGTGACTCTCAACTGGTAATCCGATAGGTAAATAATGAGTACGAAACTAAGGATGAGAAGTTTGCCCCTTACAAGAGAATGGTTGATAGTTTCAAACAATATTTCAAGGACATAACTTTTCAACAAATACCACACATTCAGAATAGAGTTATAGATGCTATGGCAACCGTGGGTTCCTTATTGGATATTCTGAGTAACATGCCTAAGTTCGAGTTTCTGGTTGAACAGCTATTGGTCCCTGCTTACGATATCTGCAATACTATGATGGTGTGTACCATTGTTGGTCCTACATCTCCTTGGTATAAAGAAATATTCAACTATCTAACAAATCAAACCTTACCTCAAGACTTGTCCAATAATCAACATCGAACCTTCATCCGTAAGTCCGCCAAGTACACCATCATTGGCAAAACCCTATATAGACGCACCTTAGACAACACCCTAATGAGATGTCTCAACGCTGAAGAAGCACAAACTACTTTGCGAGCAGTGCATGAGGGTATATGTGGATCCGATTCGAGTGGTCCAACCTTAGCCCATAAGATTATGAGACTAGGTTACTATTGGCCTACTATGGAGAAAGACTCATATGTCTTTGTGAAGACGTGTAGACAATGTCAAATACATGGATACTTGATAAGAGCGCCAACATAGGAGCTTCGACTGATTACTTCACCATGGCCTTTCGCCCAATGGGGACTCGACCTCATAGGTAAGATACACCCACCATCATCCAACGGCCACAAATTCATCATTACCACTACCGAATACTTCACCAAGTGGATTGAAGCCATTCCCCTGACCTACATCACTGGCACCCAAATATCTAAGTTTATTCTGAACTATATCATTTGTTGGTATGGTGTACCACAATCCATAATCACAGATAATGGCCGCCCATTCAAGAACCAAAGAAGTACACCATTTATATGAAGAATTCCACATCAAGCATCATTTTTCCACCCCGTATTACCCACAAGGTAATGGCCAAGCTGAGGCATCTAATAAAACCATTGTTAGAATCCTTAAAAAGACTATCAATGACGCTGGTCGTGACTGGAACCTATAGCTTAATCCTGCCTTATGGGCGTACTGCACAAGCATCCGCACTCCCACTAGCACCACTCCATTTTCCCTCGTATTCGGGTCTGAAGCTATCTTACCTATAGAGGTCGAAATACCTTCTCTAAGGGTATCTTTGAAGGGTCATGTCGACAATGAAGAATACCGTGTCTCTAGGCTACAAGAGCTTGAATTACTGGATGAACGAAGACAGAAAGCATTAGATCATTTGCAAGCATATCAGAATCGTCTTCGTCGGAGCTACAATAGGAAGGTTCTCAATAGATATTTTGACATTGGTGACCTGGTATTAATGGAGAATCCGAAGAACCAAGTTGAACGACAGAAACCAGGAAAGTTTGAGCCTAACTGGTTAGGGTCGTACATTGTCACAGAAGCCTTTGGGTCAGGAGCGTACCAACTATCTACTCTTGAAGGAGATCCACTTTTGTCACCTATCAACAGTTTGCATCTAAAGAGGTTCTATGCTTAGCTTCTGAGAATCCGTGTCTCAATCTGGAAAAATACAAGAAAATGGAAAAAACAAAAAAATGGTTACCTTGATGAAAACCTAGCAAACAGGCGTTTTTGTAACACCAAAAAAAAAATGGAAAAAATCAAAACAGTAAAGAGAAATAAATCCGTCCACTAGTGAAAACCGCTTCGGTGGCACTATGGATAAGTACCATGGTGAAAACCTGGAAAATAGGTGCCATGTGTAGTCAAGCTCGCTCTTCCATCTACCATCATTCTAATCAAACTTTTTCACCATCACTTATAATAAATGGTTGTCCTATCCATCATTTGGAACGATTGACATCTAACGTCCCACTCCGTCACATTATCCACTCCATCTCGTAAGTCTTATTCCCGACTGGGGGAAAATCCTTGTTTTATTCCATGAACGCCTTGTACATAGCATCACACCATCAAAAAATGTCCTAAAAAAAACAAAAACATTAGAAAACTTCAAAAATCCAAAAAAATCAAAACATGTCAGAAAATACAAAAAACAAAACAGTGTTAAGTCAGTCATGTTAAGTTAGTCGTAGTCATAGTCGAACTACGTTGCCTCTGCAACTCGGATGTAGGCAAGCCTAATCAATTGATGAGCTCCTGAAACCACACTAGGTTAGTCCAATAGGGTTCATTCACAATCACTATCACACAAGTTGCATATCATAGTTTAAGGTATCGTCTCATGTCATACACTGTCTACACGCACACACTCAACTTGTCATCAAGTCAATATCAAACACATTGTCAAAGCGATCAACCCATGTCTTAGCAAGATATATCTTTCTTGTCAACAAACGTCATCAAATTGTCATAGTCTCATGTGGCTTGTCACCTCAACGTCATTAGACTCCAATGTCTTATACGGCATGTGTCTTACTGAAACTAGGCTTTGTCATGCCTTATACAGAAGTCACCAAGTTGAAACCAGACTCAACGTCTTAGGCAGTATGTGTCATTCTCTCACATTACGCTATGTCAAACATCAACATCAAACAATCCCACAAGATCAAGTTTTGGCGAATACATTTATTTGGCTTTATGACTTTATATCTTATTTTGTCTTATCTTTTTATCGATTTGTGCAAGATCCTAATACTAGCTTTCTCAAGGATGTCCCTTGAAGGATTTAGAGAAGCAACGACGTCTCAGGATTCTTTTTCTTTGGTTGCTATCTATCAATTGTCTTTTAAACTTTGGCTTTTTGGATCATGTTACTAGTTTCCTCAAGGATTTCCTATCAAGGATTTAGAGGAGCAATGATGTCTCATGACCCATCTTTTATTTGTCTATTGTCTGTGGTTTGTCTTGACAAAACTACTGGGGTATCTTGTCCTTATTCTGAGTTAAGACACTCCTTGTCTACGACTATCTGTTTTTCACAAATGGATGATTTTGTACACTATGGTCTATCTCATATCATAGTGTATACCATCCATTTGTGTCATGTCCGCCCAATGATGATAACAAGCAAGTATAGCGTATTTGGCAATATATCGAAGATTATGTCTTTTTCTCAAATTAACCAACATTTATTATTTCTTACTAACTTTCTGAAATCATTCATGCTAACATTTCTTCTTTTCTGCATCTTCGCCACCATTATCTATCCATTTTGAGAGCACACTCATGTTCTTGAAACCCACCTATCCTCTCGAGGGGGCATACCACTACCTCCTCGTCATTCTCCCTTTCACTGGGGTATACCCTAACTTGTTTCATACAGGGGCACGACCGGGGCATATTTTCTTTGACACAACGTTGTACCAACATTATATCAAAGAGGGGCAAACTGTAGATACCGAAAATTGGTCTAGGCCTGAGTACACATTTCAACATAATTTTCTATAGTCCGTCGTCTTGATTAAATAATGTCAATTATTTAATTGCCTTTCTAACACATATTTCCTCTATTAATTAAATACCCTTTTTAATTAATTCATTAATTCATAATCATCCTTTATTCAACTTAATTAATTAAATAAATCATATTTATTTAATTATGTTGCAAACTAATTAATTCTTCCTCCTTTATCTATCAATTAAATAATTTATTATTTAATTCCCCTTTATCATACTTTTCCAACTATAATTAAATATCTTTATTTAATTATTCATTTAACCCCTTTTCATCTATAATTAAATATTTATTATTTAATTATTCATTTTATCCTTTTCAACAGCCAAATTAAATAAATTACTTTATTTATTTAATTAAAAGTCTCATATTTCGAATGTTGAATTAAATTAACATTTAATTCATTATTTAATTAATTATTTCACATTCCTCTAACATTTAGTTATCTCTTACATGCACTTATCATCTGACTCGAGTTATCTCTATGAGAGAACTCTCTGTCACAACTAGTTGATTAACTAGTTCCAACTCATATGCATGATCTATATTTATTAATTAAATATCTTTATTTAATTAACTAACTCAAGTTTGCATTCACATGCATTTATCATGCATTTATTCTCCAACTTCTAACTTTGGCTTTTGCATACAAAGTCTATTTCTTTTTTGAAGATGAAGATTGGAACTCATGTTCTAAAATTAGTCTTTACCTGCAGTTGAACTCACGTTCTAACTCACATTCTATCTGTCACATAACTCATTGCATGGCATTCATCAATCTCATCTGTCGATCTCTCTTTCAATCTGAGCCGATCATTTGAAAACACAAAATCTATAAAATGGCCTGTCATTATCATTATTCCTCCTCCCGAAATCATTATACACTTTTGAGAAGAAACAATCTTTGATATTTTGCTGAGACACTCGATGAAGTTATGCTTGCATTCAAACACACAAATATCTGAGGGCAAGAATAACAATACAACAAGATGGAGAAGGGAAATTGAGATAAATCGAGGAAGTATTTGCATATTCGGTGAGATCATTCTATGTTTTTATTAGTTTAGATTAATCATGGTTACTTATCGTTCTTTGTTTTTTATTTAGATTAGAAATGATGTTTAATCTTGTGCAGCAGTTAGCATCTTCCACAAATCCGAAAAATCTGAGTTACACAAATATTTAAGCCCACACCTCCATCTATCAAGACTCTCTTTACCTTATGGTTGTGAACATATAATTCAAGGTGTAATGTTTGATTGTGAAATTACTAGGATGTGAAGTCTTTATATATGAATACTAGGTGGTCATTGAATGCAATATAACCCACCATCACTTGAAATTATTTGATTTCTAGATCACTAAGTATGGGTGATGATACAAGATGTTTTTCTAATATCTATCTATGTGCAAGAGAAATTATCAAGAGTTCTAGAATAGATATTTCAGTTGGTATCTTCTTGAGATATTTGATTAATATTTAATTCATGTGATTGGATTTTGATGGACCTATTGTTGGTGTATGGGCTCCTTCAATGGTAAGATTCCCTCTTTGTGTGGTGAGTCCACACTTAGCATTTGGTCCTTGTATAGTAAAAATGGACATATAATTCCCATCACATTTTATATTATCCACAACATTTTCATAGTTGTGATTAACACTATTTTAGGTTTTATCCTTCCCGTATCATTTCCTTTACCATGGTCTGACATAGAATTCTTGTATATTCCCAAGTCATTTTTTTGGAGTTCCTAGTTCATTGGTCAATTTTTACTTCACCATGCTCGATAAGGTCTTGGATAATTTTCTTGAGCTTCATATTGATTGAAGTCTTCTATCATTTTTTGTGATGATATTTATGGGGATGTGTAGGGACATGATGGAAAAAATAGGCCCTTAACTGACAATAAAATTCAAAAAAATTAGAGTTAGGCAACTTGTTGTAAAAATTTAAATAAGTTAACTATATTATTTCAAAAATATTTAAGAATAGAATCTATTGAAAATTGAATTTAGTTTCTAAACTACCAGGTTTATTTTTATTTCCAAAAAATCTATTTCGTGAAAACTTAAAATTTTAATGTAGAAGTACTTAAATTTGAGGGAAAAAATAAGAAGTAGCTCTTTGTATGACCACCCTAACAACAATGAAATGATAATATTTTTTTATAATATTTTAGATATAAATAGAAGACTCATGCCCCGATGTGATGCATATTTTTTTGTAATTTTTTTCCAAATAAATAATTAATTATGATTTTTTTATTATAACTTTTAAAAAATATAAAAACTTGTACGTCAGACCACCTTAACCTGGTCAAAACTTCATGAAATTCATTTTTTTTAAATTCTATAGTATGTGAAGCATAGAATGTGACACATGTTTCAGATTCAAAAAATGTGATACCCTTTGAAAGCTATACATGTTTTTCAATCAGCCTATCAATCAAGAATTTAGTTGTAATTCATATAGAAAATGAATAATAATTATTTATTAAATTCAAATTAAATCATAATTCATATTGGTGGAAAGATAAGAATCTCCTTTAAAAACCCTTTTTGTTTCATCAATTTTGGGTTAAAAAAAAGTCATCAGCCACATGGGCCACCATATCACTTACATATTGCCACTTTTTGGCCCATCATGATCCTGCACATACCCTTATAATAATTATTATTTTTGTATTTTTAAGGTTTGAATATGGGTTCTTCATACTATCTATAATTAATAATTCATATTAAGTTCCTTTAAAAAGGTTCTCCAAATAGAGTGTATTTATGTCTTCATGAGTAATTATTTTTCCTTGGTGGTGTTTGTCTTGGAGGATTATTATTCTGGACACTTGTTTTATTATGTTGTTGTGTGTTTGATTGAGATACTGAATTTATCAAAACTTTTTTATCTATCACACATTCATTAGTTACATTCTAGGCTTTGGCCCATACACTAGGTTTATCACTTGAACTAGATGATTGGTGATTGTCCTTATAGATCTATATTGATACTTTATAAATGAGTTATCTCTTAGTGTCGAGTCCTTTTGAGATGAGTTCTTTGAAATTTGTAACACATTCCACACATAATTTCAAGGTGATATCTACGTTTAGATTACTTGGAATGATTTATAGTTGATTCTTAGGTATCATTCATTTACACTTGCTCGCCTTACATCTGCATCTTTATACGAAAGAGGAAAATGATTCTCTTTTGTTTTTTTTGAGAAGGTATAGTTCCTCTAAGGTTATTTTAGCATAAATATTATAGGAGAAATGAGCTACAAATTGATCTATAATCTCTTTAAATGTTATTATTCCCAGTGGTAGATGTGAGAACCACTCAATAGCTTGTCCACCCAAACTACATGGAAAGAGGTGCATAAAATATGGATCATTATATGATACCTCCATGTAAGCTACACAAAATTCACTTATATGTTATTTAGGGTTACCACATCCTATGTATTTTTCAACCTTTGACATTTCAAAGTTTGGGGGAAAGGGTAACATTGTTATAATTTAATTGAACTTGTATGGACATAGAACAATAGGGGAATGGATTCTTTATAACCTACATCATAGAAAACCACTATTATCCTATTATCATCCAAATATGTCCTAGGAATCTAAATTGGATTCACTATCAACCTCAAAGGTGAGTGAATTACCAACAAGGAAGACCTAGGAAGGGGTTCCTTCAGCTTTGAGGGGTTCACCACCAAGCAAAATATCGGAAAGAAAATTTAAAATTAAACTTACAAAACCTAATAATGAAAGTTTAATGAAGGATGCAAATGATGAAATTATGCAACAGAAAGTTAGGATTGTATCAATGGGTTATTTTTCAGGTTATGGATTTAGCATGATTATATTAAATAAAACCCAAAGAATATTATGAAGTATAAAGAAAGAATAAAACAAGAAAAGTTATACCCGATATCCATCAAAGGTTCCATGATTCACCTCCATAGCACCTCCTAGCTTGCAACGTATGATTGTTGCCCTCAAATGTGTGCGTGTGAGAAAATTGACTATGCCATTTTCCTATGCAAGTTTTGAAGGATTTAAATGACAAGGATTATGAAAAATGAATATGCCTAAAATGAAAAGTAAATTCTAACATAAAATGCTTATATTAAATGAACTGATATCTAATAATGAAGTGGTTCCCCAAATTGTGAGCAAAATTGGCATTTTATAAAGAATGCAATTTTGCACGGCCAAACGAGATTGAAATCTGACAATGCCTAAAATCAGCAAACGAGATTTCACGTGACAATCCCTAATTATGGTAAGGGAAATATTTTCAAATGAGTGGTCAAGATGTCATTTGATAAAATCAAATCAACAGTCGAGAATAAATGTGATAATTAGCCAGAAAGATAAAGATTTTCAAAAATCAAGAAGATAAAGAGTTGAACTAAAAAAAAGATTTGGAAAAATCAAGAATTTTCTCAATTACTCGATTTTTGGAAGAATATTACCATTTTGAAATAAATTAATTCAAAATAAGGATTTTATGTGACAATAAGTAATCTTTTTCAAATTATTTACTAAAATGAAGTGATAGTTAATAAAACGAAATCATTTTAAATAATTTCATTTATTTAAATGAGAGGAATGTTAAACTAGGTAATTAAATAATTAAAGATAATTATCTAATTTAGAGGATTATGACCGATAATTCAATAAATTAATAAATTCATTTAATTATGAGAATTACTGGAATATTAAATAAACGAATAAAATTCATTTATTTAATAATCAAGAAGAATAAATGAATAAAGGTAATCAAATAAATTAATATATTTATTTAATTGTAAGAAGACAATAGACAACTAATGACGTATTGAATAAATAAATATACTTTATTAATTTAATAATCATGAAGAATACAATAGGCATGAAATAATTAAATAATAATGAATTACTTAGTTAATAGTTGAATGTGGAGGAAGGACATAATTAAATGTCATAATTATGCTAGGAAGAAAGTGGTAAAAATAGAACTTGTGGGCCTAGGTCATTTTTATGTGTCTACATTTGCCGCTCTTTGCCATAATGTAGCATGTCGCATTGTGACGAAGAAAATAAATCAAAAATATGCCCTAGTGCAAAACAAGATGAGGAAGAATGACGAGGAGGGTTGCGGTATGCCCCCTCGGGAGGACAGACGGGTTCCAAGAACATGGGTGTGGCCTTGAAATGGATGAGAAGATTAGGATATGAAGAGAAAAATAAATTTTAGTGACAAAGATATGGATGATGATATGGATGCAATTCCTATATGAGATGAACGAGAGAAGATGAAAAGACAAGAGGAGATGCATGTGACTTCCTAGACCAAATCCTTCAAAACCTTACCATAGGAATTTAATATTTATTGCTATTTAATCATCATTGGTGAGATTATTGTGATGGCCAACAAACACCATGATATGACATAAATCAAGATGTGCAAGGTCATACCATCATATAAGACAAGCAATCACAAACAAGGATGATCATGACTCATACTAAGAGTGCAATTGCCCTAGTCTTTTTGTCATAACCAACCGCAAGTAGAAAAAGACAAGAAGGACAAGCGATGAAACATCGTTGCTTCTCTAAATCCTATTTCGAGGACATCCTCAAGAAACTATCACATGATTTCCAAAAAGAACAAAATAAAACTATCATCATGATACATCATTGTTTTTCTAAATCCCATTGTCAGGACATTGTTGAGAAACTAGTAACATGAGGAAAAAAAATCCAAAGGACAATAGACATGAATTAAGGACAAGCCAGGAAACGTCGTTTCTTGTCTAAATCTTGTTTCCAGGACATCCTCAAGAAAATAGCAACATGATTTCCAAAAGAACAAAATAAAGCCAATTTTATGATACGTCATTGTTTTTATAAATCATGTTGTCAGGATCTCGTTGAAAAACTAGTAACATGATAAAAATTCCAAAGACAAGCTCCATGAGATGTCATTAATTCTCTAAATCTAGTTTTCGGGATCTCGCTTAAAAACTAGTAACATGAGTGTCAAAATACAAGATAAACATCATGAGACATCGTTGTTTTTATAAATCCTATTGTCAGGATCTCGCTGAAAAATTAGTAACATGAGTGTCAAAAGACAAGAAAAATATCATGAGACGTTGTTGTTTTTATAAATCATGTTGTCGGGATCTCGCTGAAAAACTAGTAACTTGAGTGTTAAAAGATAAGACAAACATCATGAGACATTGTTGTTTCTCTAAATCCTAGAGTCGGGATATTGCTGAAAAACTACTCACATGAGTGTCAAAAGACAAGACAAACATCATGAGATGTCACTATTTTTCTAAATCCTTTTATCGGGATCTCGTTGAAAAAACTAGTATCATGAGTGTCAAAAGACAAGAAAAACATCATGAGATGTCACTATTTTTCTAAACCTGTTGTCGAGATCTCGCTGGAAAACTAATATCATGATGAAAAGGCCAAAGACAAGGGCCAAGTATTTGTCAAGTGCAATTGAATGACAAGTGTTGTGTTTGATGATGTTAAGATGATGAGTGCCGAAGATTGCTAAATTCATGAAGGACACATCCTGAATAATGTTGATATCAAGAGGATTGATCCCTAAATGCAAAAAGTAATCCCTCGAAATGCTAGGTGGTAGTGAAAATTCCTAGGAAGGACACATCATAAGGCATAAATGACATAGGTTGTTCTTCAGAAGGACATATCTAAAAGAAAATTAACATTGAGAGTAATGATCCTTGGATTTCAAGAGGATCCCTCAAAATGTCAGATGATGGTGACGATGCCTACGAAGGACACATCGTAAGACATAAATGATAGAGGCTATTCTTCAGAAGGAAACATTTGAAAGATAACCAAGAATGGATAGTTTGACCAGTTGTGACAATCTTACTTGTTTTGACTAAGTTTAACTGAATTTGATTGAAGTGGACTACATGTCAATTCTAACATGCTGGTGTAATTGTCATGTTGAATAAGTGACTGTCGTAATTCGTTTTAGGGGTTTTCCATGTTTGTAAATGACGTGTCCTTACTTGAAGACTTTTTATGTGTGTCCTTGTGTAATGCTATGAACCCTAATGGACTGAACTAGTGTGGCCTCGAGGGCTCATCAACAAATGGCCTTGCCTACATCATGCACTCAAACACCTCGTAGTTTGCCATGACCAATGACCTTGTCCAAAGGACCAAAGTTTAAAATCATTTTTTTTTTTTTGACAAACCTAGAAAGACTGACCTAATGTCTTGGGGATTCAAAGGTGATTCTTTCCTATGTAGAAAAGGCATAGAGTTAATGTAGTTCGGACAGACACAAAATATATTGATCGATGGGACTGATTGGATTGACAAGATAGACATTCAATTTGACTTTATTTTTGTGATTTTGACATTGATTTGGATATTTTTGTAATTTTCTCATGACATTTTTTTATTTTTAGGTATTTTTTGAGGACTTTTTCAGATTTTTAGAAAAAAATTCAGGATTTTGTTAGATTTCTAGGACTTTGTTCAGGACTCTTTAAAAAAAAATAGGATTTTTTTAGAACTTTTTCAAAACTTTAGGATATTTTTACGACTTGTTATGAATGTAGGATCATGTGCAACACAAACTATAGTTTCATGATAAAGGTATCACCCCCAAATAGGTCAAGTAATATAGAAAAAGGTAGATGCGAGACAATAGGCAAGCATATGCAAGGGGTGATGTCAACCGATGCTAGCCATGGCCGGAATTGACAAGACGTATGACGAAGGTCGTGAATGTGTCAAGCTATCGTGATCATGGAAAGTGGATAAGGTTCAATTAGAGTAATAGTAGATGGCAAAACAACGATCAAATACACATGGAACCTATTTGCCAGGTTTTCACCATGTTACTTATCCAAAGTGCCTATTTGCCAGGTTTTCAGTATTGGACAAATTCATTTTTTTTACTATTTTTGCCATTTTTTGATTTGGTTTTTCGTGTCACCAAGATGCCTGTTTCCTAGTTTTTCATAAAGGGACAATATTTTTGTTCTATTTTTCATTTTTTATTTATTTCTAGGATGTTAGCCAAGCTTTCTGATGCTATGTGTAAAATTTTCATAGATGTAGGTTGTTGGTGGGTGTTGTCAACTGTTCTTCATCAAGCATGGCAAATTGATAAGCTCTAGAACCTAATGTTGCAGTAATAATATAAGGAATGAGCCAATTAGCCTCAAACTTTCCAATTTTTTCATGGTCATCCTAATTTCTTGGGTTTTGCATGACGACCAAGTCACCAATTTCAAATTTTCTCACAATCACTCTTTTGTTATAGCTCTGGCAGAGACAATTTTGATATGTCTGTAAGTGATTCAAGGAATTTTGTCGTATTTCTTGTAACATTTCTAACTCATGTAGGCAAGATTATCCATACTCTTCATCATCGATCATTCCCTTCAAGGAGACTTGGAGAGAAGGAATTTCAACCTCGATAGGCAATATGGCCTCATATCCATAGACAAGGGAAAATGGAGTGGCTCCAGTGGGTGTACAAATGCTGGTATGGTAGGCCCATAAGATAGGATTGAGTTGTAAACTCCAATATTGGCCAATGTCATTGACGATCTTCTTAATAATGGGAAGAGTTTTTTTATTTGACACCTCATCTTGACTGTTACCTTGTGGATAATATGGGGTGGAGAAGTGATGTTGAATGTGGAATCTCTCACAGAGTTCACAAACATCCCGATTTTTGAATGGAATCTCATTATCTATGATGATGGACTACGAAACACCATACCGAAAGATGGTGTATTTAAGGATAGAATTTGATATTTGATATCTAGTGATGTAAGTGAGGGGGTCGACTTAAATCCAGTTAGTAAAGCACTCAGTGGAGGTGATTATGAATTTATGGTTGTTAGAGGAGGATGGATGGATCTTTCCCACAAATTCAATTCCCCATTATGGGAAGGGCCATGTAGAAGTGATTAGTCTCAGCTCTTGTGTGAGTGTGTGGATTAGGTCATTGTGTTTTTGGCATTTCTGACATGTTCTGAGAAATTCAAGAGCATATTTTTCTAGTGTTCGCTAATAGTATCCAAGTATGGTGACTTTCCTAGCTAAAGTTGGAACACTCGAATGAGATCCGCATATAACCTCATGTACTTATCATAAAGTTGTTTGGGCTTCATTAGTGTTGAGATAGCAAAGAAGGGTGTTATCAAAGCCACAACAGTATAGGGTGTCACTGATGATGGTGGGTCGGGTGGCTTTTCAGATAAAGGACTTTCTTTGGTTATTGGACAGGCTGGGTGGTAGGGTTTGGGACTTAAGATAATCATAGATGTCTTGGTACCAAGGAAAACTAGGACCAACAATTTTGCAAACCATTTATGACTCTAGGATGTCATATGTAGGCATCAACAGTTGTTCCACTAAGAACTCAAATTGTGACAGATTTTTGAGGATTTCTAAGAGAGATCCAATAGTAGCCATTGCATCGACTGCCTTATTTTCTGTCCTTGGGATTGTTCAAAAGAAATAATTTTGAAATATTTCATGAAGCTATCCACCATTCGCTTATAAGGGGGAAAATTTTAATCTTTCATGTCATAATCATCATTCACTTGGTTGATAATTAATTGAGAATCCCTTAATACTAACAATGTCCAAATTTTCCATTTAATTGCAATTTTGAGTCCTGTGACCAATGCTTCATATTTTTCAATGTTATTTGTACAAGGTAAGGCGATCCTAAATGCCTAACGAATGGAATCCCCTTGTGATGTGATGAACAAGATGCCAGCTCTAGAACCGTGACCAGTGTGGGACCCAGTAAAATATAGTTTCCAAGGTAATATAGGTTCTAGATGAAAGATAAACTCATCGGGAAAATTAGTTATCAGTGGATGAGTATCCTAGATTGGTGAATCTACAAGCCGATTCTTGGGATTAGAGGGAGATGATGCAATACCAATTTTGGATCAAGGCCCAACATGTCAGCATATGACCATGTGAAGTTAAGTTTCTTGTCTATGAAAAATTGTTGAAATTCAGATTTTTCTTCCTCTGTTAATGATACGGCCAAGAGAACCATTTTAGGATTCTCTAGTGTAGCTATGTTAACTTCAATTCTATCTTCAATAAGAATAGTTGATTTTTCTTATGTGACTTGAAGAAATTCCAATCCTCCATCCTTAGGCACCTCAGGGAGGTTTTCACCATCGGATATGTCCATTGTTTTTACTATTTTTTTATCAGAAGGTGTCATGTGGTTTTCACCTAAAGACATTTCTTTTTGTATTTTATTCTTTGTACTTTTTCAAGTGGAGGATTGCACAGTCTCCTCGACGTAAGCTGGACAATCTACGTCAATAGAGAATCCAACTTTGTGATAACCCCATGGTATGCCTTCCTGCAGCCCCATGAATTATACTATTGCCTCATTATTCTAAAATATATCCATCACTGGTGGTTCTAGTTGGTCCCAATCCATCAGTTGTGGGTAAAAAAGGGAAATCCAATCGTCAGTGCTAGTAAAATATGGGGAAGATAAAAAAAATTTGTAAATTGAAGCCTCAAGTGTGAAGGAAAAGTTGTGAATTTCAACTTCTGTGTCAAATGCAATGGATGGACCATATTCAGATTCAGATGAGTCAAATTCATAGTCATAATAGGGGATAAAATTGCTAGCATCATGACTAGTAGTTGGAATTTCACAGGCATGCACAGTAGGTTTAGACATGTTAGGTTCTTGGGTGGGTTTGGGAATGGGGTGGGATGATGTAGATGTTGCCAATGATAATTTATGTTCTTCTAGATTCCAAGGAATACTTAGCCATTCCTTATCTTTAGAATGATGGTCAATAGGATCAATGTTGTATTCTTGTCAGAATATTTCTTCAAACGGGGGTTGACCAGGTTTCAGGAATAGGTCATCAATATCATAATTTCTAAGGGTTTTCTTAGATCGCCATTCCCATTCATTAGATTCAGTTTCGGTAAGGGAGTCTTCACATGTCTCGACACTTTCTTTATCCAATACATCCTCACCTGAAATTTCATAGGTACGTTGATCATCAGTTCTGAGTTGGTCAAACCCTATCCCAATGTACCTTGGTCATGCATAAAAAATAAAAGGTTCTCGGCTTCCATTTTTGTCTTTTCTAAGGCCACTCGTTCCATCAAAACCTAGTGCTTTGCATATGTCATAGCCTTTTCTAAAGAGATGTAGTGGTAGTGGAGGTAATCCTTCTGGGTCTGTGTAGATCCAAAGAGCTATGTCAATAATGAATTCATTACCCAAATCTCCCGATAGGGTGAATAATTTTTTTGGTGGAACATTGAAATCTCTTTTAGGCTCGACTGCAAAACACAATCTACCATAAAATTTAGGTGGATTAGGTATTGTGGTCATAAAATAAGTTGTATTCAGTTTGAACTCTCCACAGCCAAGGTCCTGGATATTTAGGTCATTATGTCGAATTGAGGCCAAGGAGGACGGTGTGGTGGAAGTTGATGGAATGGATATGGATGATTTGGTGAGTGCAGACGAGTCAATATATTTGGAAGAGGTGGAAGTTGAGGCTTCCCGATTAATGGGTACCTAGTGCTTAGCCATGGCTCTTATATTGGTACAGTATTGGAATGGATCAAGATCTCCTGGGATAGTAATTTCAGTAACATCAAATAGGAACTTCAGGCATTGGTGGTATGTGGAAGGAATGACCTTCAAGGCATGAATCCATCGGCGACCAAGTAAGATATTGTAATGTATGTCATGATCCAAGACCTAACATGTTTTATCAATAATAATTGGTCCCACACAAAGTGGAATTTTAATGAAGCCTTTAGAAGCATGTTCTTCATCACCATATGCCTTGATTGAAATGCTCTTAATAGCATCCACACATGCATCAGAGAAGCCAAGAGATTTAACCAGGTTTAAAGAAGAGATGTTCAATCTTGATCCACCAGCTATAAAGACTCATCGAACCTTATATTTGTGGAAAAAAAACTTGATATGAAGGGCATCATTATGGGATGGTTTAGGAGAGGAATAATTAGTTTTCGTAAATGAAATATGGTGTGGCGAAGTCAAATAGCTTACCATCGTTTCAAGATTATTGACATCTATGTTGTTTGGGATGAAAGACTCTTGTAGGACTTTATCTAAGATAGCATTATGTGTGGGTGAGATATAGAGCAATTCAACAATAGATATTTGAGTGTGTGTTTTATTAAATTTCTCAATACGGTTGAATTCTGGTTTAGGATTTGACGGCTTGGTGGATGGACCAGGTATGGTAATTTTAAGCTAATGAGTCGAGGGACCTAGAATAGTGACCTTTCCGTTACACATGGTGACATTGCATTCTAGGGTCTTTTTAATGGTAATAGTATTAACACGCTTATCTTCATTAGCAATGCAAAGATTGTTAATGATGGGGCTAGTAGAATAATTATAGGCATGACGAACGTTATTGTAGGCAGGATGGACGTGATTGGCTTGATTATTGTTATTCTTCATGCAAATGAGGGATTACTAGAACCATGATCCTGTAGTGGGTTCTTGTGGATCGTATGATCTGCATTAGATGCAAATGGTTGACCTCCCACCTCAATGGTATTGTTTTCAATAAGGTCTTGCACAAGATTTCATAACTGATGGCAAGAAGGAGTTTTGGTTTTTTGACATGGTGGTAATAAAAAAATGTATTATCATCCCACCATGATGGCTTGAACTCACAAGGGTCATATGGTTGAGGGTCTTCCAAAGTTATGAAACCGCTTTGGATAATTTTCTTTAAGACAAGTTCGATAGTCTCACCCAAGGGAGTGTATGTCCATTTTGGAAACTGTTGTGGTTGAAATTGATCAGGAATATTTTGAATAGCATTGGCAATTGATGTGGGTGTAGTAATAGGTGTATTTTTATTTTTAACTCCTTTGATGGTGAGTACATGACCTGTTGCATTAATGGTTTTGGAATTGACCACACAGTCATTGGTGATGTGTTTGTTCTTGACCAAGTACTTATTTTTGTTAATGGGAGGAGTTGTGTTTGTGTTTTTAGGACTATATTTTAGCTCCCCCTTTGCAATAAGGGCTTTCTCCATATAGACACCTTTTTCAACTAGATCCATGAGATTTGTGGAACAATGCACCTAGACTACATATTTTAGGGGACCTAGAAGTGTTTGTATGAATATGTCAACCTTTTCCATTTCCGGTATGCCAATGTGAGAACAACTAGATATAATTCTCCATCTTTGGAAGAATGGGATGAACATTTCACCAGCTTCCTCTTGGGTGAGATTGCATAAGCTATTAATAGAGGTTTCCATGTCAATATTGTACACTTAATTATTTATGAATTTGCATCTAAGTTCATCCCATGTTTGGATATCCTTTTGAGTGGAGAACCATTCAAGGGCAGGATCTACAAGAATTTTAGAAAAGAGTCTCATCAAGTATGTTTGTTCATAGGTGACATCCATATAGTTGGTCACTAATTCTGGAACATGTTCAATAGAGTTTGTCTTTCCTTTGTATTTTGTAAATTTAGGCAACACGTATCCCAAAGGAAATGGTGGAATATGTAAGTTTATGTCAAAGGGATATACTAATAAATCGTATGACACTTTTGATTCTTGAAAGATATTTACATTTTTTTTATAGTCTTCTTTAGACCCATGAGCTTAGCTAGGAAGGCATCAAATATAGGGTCATTTATGGAACCATACGGTAGCTTGATTGGTACACTATGGTACCCCACTTGTTGTGAGTGGATGGTGGTGTTTTGTTGAGGGATATGTTGTGACATGGATGATGTGTTTTCATTTGTGTGTTGGTACTGAATGTTTGGATTAGGGACGTGTTGATGGGTAAGAATATGGGATGAATATGTTGGAATGTGTCCTCCAGCCATTTCGGTCGATATTTTGGGAATATGGTGACCTTGAATATTGTGGTGTCTAATAGATGCCATAGGTTGTGTGTTTTGATTGCCTTGTCGGGGTTTTTGGAACTATCTCAGAGGGATATTCATTTTTTGCCCTTGGGAGGGGTTGGTATTAAACTGTGTTGACATGTTAACATTAGGTTGTGGTCCTTGAAGAAAGAGATGAAATTTACCTCCACCCAAAGGATTTAGTGAGGTACCAATGAGAGGATACGATGAGGATGCACTCATGGTACTAGATGTAGTCATCAATGGAGGATTTGTATGACCTGATGTTGCCCCCAAGGCATATACCAAAGTAGTAAATAGAGGATTGGCATAGCTTCCCCACATTGCGAAGGACCCAAAGGTGGGTTCAGCCGATTGTGATGATGTTGTGGATAGTGTAGGTAATGGGAAAGATTGTGCTCATCCAATGGATGTAGCATTGATTGAAGTGGAATTGTTTGGAATGTTGGAGGTAGCACTCATGGTCGTTGTGACAGTTTGTGAGGTAGCATCAAAAAAGGTATTGTTTGTGTTGTTTGGAGGTTGACCACTATTGGACATGTTATATATGTTGGTGACATTACGGTCACAAGATGATGGTCTCAAAGTATTAATGTCGAACCCATGAGGTAATTTAGCTCCTTGACTTAAAAGTATGGCTAAATATCTATCTCTTTCATATAATACTATTTGTTCTACGAAGTAGGTCGCCTCTAGATCTTGTGTTTCTTCCTCTAGGTTTTCCTCAGGTATTTTTCCATAGTCGTCCTTACGTAAGAATGACTCAAAGGATCTTTTTTATACGAATGGTATGGTCATAAGAAATTGAGTAGTTGTGGTGCTAAATGGGTCATCAAAAGTCCAATTGGGTCGTAAGTATGATTGGTGACATTGGAATGAGAATCTTGTCCAAATTTTTTCATTTGTCGTTTCTTTCTTTGGAGTCTAGTTTCAACCATATAAGGGAATTACTCAAACCAGAGTGATGAAAATAACGACTAAAAGCAAGGATGGCACTGGCCTATGTTTTTGTATTTTTGGAGAGTGGATGATAATGCAAGACTATGTTTTGGATTTTTGATAAAAAACTAAGTTTAAAATGAGGACTAAGTTTGGACAATATTTGGAGAAAGGTTTGCCTAACCACACTAAGCTTTACTTTTCTCTCAATTTTGTTTATCAAAAGGGACTAAATGACAAGGCCGGAATCATAAGTGAGCTTTCCTAACTAGATTTTTGAGTTGGAGGTTCTCACAAACATGAACAACTACTGAAAAGAGGAATAATGACCAAGTCCCAAGATAACCTAGTTTTGAAAATAATAGTTTTTTCAAAGTTTGGAGATTTGACCTAAACCAAAATTTTCCAAGATGAAACCTAAGGAAAAAATTATGCTAAAAATAATGTTTATGACACCTAGGGAATGCAACTAGAATTTGGAAATTTTAAACCTATGGTTAAAATGAAAGCTAATGAATGTAAATGATGGATGTTTTGAGCAATTTCAATTTTGGTTTCTGACAAAGACTTTCTGAAAAAGATGTTTGACATTAGCATAATATTTCTAGACTTGAATTTTGGTTTGAGACAGTGTTTGGTTTTCTATTAGGCGGATGCATCGCTACAGGAAGAAAATGTGTTGTGGCTCTAAAAATGTCAAATGTGGTGCATTTTGCAAATGTGGTTCACTGTCTTGCAGATGTGACTCAAAATATGGACTTTGTGAATCTAAATCTATTGACAGACATTTAAATATTTTCATTTGATAGTTGCAACTTGAAAATATACATGCGACTCAAAATAATAGTTGCAGCTTAGAAACTAGACTGAACTAAAAACTGTTGACAAATACATGTAGCATTTAACCTAACAGTTATGACTCTTAAATATAGATGCGGTTCTTAAAACAACAGTTGTGACTCTGTTTCATAATTGAGGTTTTCTGAAGATGGTGTTTCAATTGACTCCATTTTGATGATCAAGTTGTTTGATGAATACAACAAAAACAAGCACAAAATACAATATGTTTTCAGTTTGTAGTGATGATTCTGTTAAAATCAGAGAACAACTACACCCTAGGCTGTGTTGGACAGTATTTACTGAGTTCTTACTTGGATAAATCCAGCTATGCATATTCAAGGTAGATGACTAGTAGCTTGACCCCACTGGCTCCCCTCCACAAAACTCACTCATACATGGCAGCCAAGCTACTATACCCATGAAACTCCCATGGCATACATCTCATCTCCTCAAATGAACAGTAAATATGTAAGATGTGTTCATAGGTCTGAACCTACTGCACCAACAAATAGAAAGCATTTTAACAAAAACTACAACATGGCTTTTAGAAAGGGAATTTAATTTGTAGGGCACCATCCAGTATGGCAAGAGACCATTTCTACCCTTCTCATTGGAACAATGAGCGTGATTTCTAGGGTTTCCCCCAAAAATCCACTTTCATATACCTGCTAGAAGTCGCTTGCCTTTAGCATGCTACCGATTTGAGTCATTTTGGGGTGAGTAATTTTTCCCACCAAGACATGCTCAAGTTCTAGAGTCATCAACCATTTATCCTACACCCAGTATCACCCGAATGTGCAAGGGGAGAGGATACTTCAATATACTGAATCATGGGGTTCTAAACTAACTAAAACATGGAAGTACGAAAGTTAATCAAAAAATGGAAAATTTCATTACCAAGCAAATGCAACTTTTGACAGGCAGATGTGGCTTTTGAACCCACGAATGTGTCCTTATTTTTATAAGTGTTATGGTTCGATGTCGACAGTCAGATGTGGCGCATAATGTAGTAGATGTGGCTCGTGTTTTCAGATGCGTCGTGAACTCTAGCAGATGTGGTTCGTTAGAACAAATGCATCATTTATTCAAGAAAATGTAGTTTTCCATACCTGTAACAGATATCCATCAAAGCTTCCATAACACCTCCTAGCTTGGAGCGTATGATTGTTGCACTCAGATTTGTGTGTGTGAGAAAATTGACTATACCATTGTCCTTTGCAAGTTTTGAAGGATTTAAATGACAAAGATTATGACAAATGAATATGCCTAAAATGCAAAGTAAATTCTACCATATAATGCTTATATTAAATGAAGTGATCTCTAATAACCAAGTGGTGCCCCAAATTGTGAGAAAATTGACATTTTATAAAGAATTCAATTTTTCACGGACAAACGAGATTGAAAGCTAACAAAGCCTAAAATCAGCACACGATATTTCATGTGACAATCCCTAATTAGCATTAGGAAAAATTTTCAAATGAGCGGTCAAGATGTCATTTGATAAAATCAAATCAATGGTTGAGAACAAATGTGGTATTAGCCAAAAAGATAAAGATTTTCAAAAATGAAGAAGATAAAGAGTTTAACTGAAAAACAGTTTTGGAGAAATCAAGAATTTTCTCAATTACTTTATTTTTGGAAGAATATTACCATTTTGAATTAAATTAATTCAAAATAAGGATTTTATGTAACAATAAATAATCGTTTTCAGATTATTTACTAAAATGAAGTGATAGTTAGTAAAACAAAATCATTTTAAATAATTTCATTTATTTAAATGAGAGAAATGTTAAATTAGGTAATTAAATAATTAAAGATAATTATTTAATTTAGATGATTATGACCGATAATTAAATAAATCAATAAATTCATTTAATTATGAGAATTAGTGGCATATTAAGTAAACAAATAAAATTCATTTATTTAATAATCAGGAAGAATAAATGAATAAAGTTAATTAAACAAATTAATAGATTTATTTAATTGTAAGAAGACAATAGACAATTAATGATGTATTGAATAAATAAATATACTTTATTTATTTATTAATCATGAAGAATACAATAGACATGAATTAATTAAATGATAATGAAATAATTAATTAATATTTGAATGTGGACAAAGGACATAATTAAATGCCATAATTATGCTAGGAAGAAAGTGGTAAAAATAGAGCTTGTGGGCCTAGGTCATTTCTATGTGTCTACAAGGATGTGTGTACTGAGAAGTCAGGAAATGTAACAGGGATTCTGGAAATGCAAACTTGCTGCCAAAAATTTCTAGGGAGGACTAATATGATGTTATTGTTGACTTTGTCTTGTTATTGTCTTTCGGGGCAAATGCAAAATCTTTGGATGCAAAAATAGTAACTGAAAGAATACTTGAAAATACCTTTTGAAATCTCTGAATGTGGTCTCAAGGCTCAAGGTCTGCATTTAGTTCTCTTGGGTCTTAGGTCTTGAATATTTTGAATCTGGCCTATAGGAAAGTTCATGTGAAGATGACAAATTTTCAATGCAACTTTGCACTTCAAATGATTTTAAACTCTTCAACCTAAATGTACAATCATATACACATAAGAGAGGAATAACTTGTTGATTGTTAGTGAATGGGGATTGGCATTGGTCAAAACCCTTGTTGGTATTGAAACCTTGAAATGAAATGAAATAATGGAGGGAAATGATGAATGAACAAAGTGCTATGTTATAAATCACCAAACCCTTGATATGAATTTTTCAATCTTTTTTGTAATCGATAGCTTGGATATAGATCCTAAATCAAAGGAACTATTCATAGATATGGACTTGAATTGTTTTCTTGAATCAAAACGCTACGTCACAAATTGGTGAAGTCGTAGTAGGAGGGTCCTCAAAGAGAGAAATAACTAGATCATGCAACAATAGTTTCACAATAGAAGCAACACAAAATAGGGAGGCAAATGCAGATTCAAACATTTCCATTATCTAAAAATTCAATTACATACAATCGGCCACATCCAGGCTTACAAATTGCACTCATAGGCCTAATACAATATACATGCTCCTTAATACGAGAGAAAATATTACATATCAAATTATATATTCTTTCTAATCTACTTGATCTTGATTGCATCCTCTCCTAATGATCCATTAAAAGATTTATATCATATTTGCAGATCTAGAAGCACCCGCATCGGCCAAATATCTTTACAATTTGATGAAGGAAATGTAATGTGTGCCTGAATAGGTTATCCTTAAATTTGAATTCCTCCATGACAAGTGTATATAATGAAGTTTCCAGAACTAAAATTAAGGTTGGGGACACTCCATAGAACAATTTGAAACACCTCACAAGGATCCTCAAGCTATGGGAAAGATCCACAAGCGATCAAAATAGCCTTTAGGTTTTGAAATTATTCCTAGGCCATTTCCAAAACTCTCACTTAATCTAAAAGTGATAATTTCTATAAAATGATCCAATCAAGATATAAACTTGGAATAAGAAAAATTAACATATCCATGCTGAAAATATAGATCCACAAATCTAGTGAACAAACATGATGAAATACCAAATATTCTAACTTGAACTGAACATGAATTGAACAAGATAAAAACTAAAAGAAAATACTTTTGGTTGATGCAAGATTTATGAGAACCAAGGATTATCCTACATCAGTCATCTGGGGTTATTTGAAAATTAATTCCCTCAATTTCTTGTGGCTAAAGGAAAACCAATATGGTCTACATCATCCTAATAAATCCAAGAAGAATCCTCCTCTAGTGTACCTTTTCATCTCATTAGATATTATTTTTAGTGTCTCCCATGTGTTTTCTTCCCTTCTCTGACATCCAAAATATATTCTATCTCATCTGATTGTTGTTTAGGAAGGTTTTCTTACAATTTTTCTTTATTGTATTCAATTAATTCTTCTCCATGTTACTGATGTAGATATGCAATATTGAATATAGGTGATATACCCATTCCATTTGGTAACTATACTTCATATACATTTTTTGAATTAAATTTCTTTAAAATCTTGCAAGGTCCAAACTTCCTCATCTTGAGCTTACTGGATGTGCAAACTGGAAAGATTTCCTTCCTCAAATACACCATCACTTCATCTCCAACTTTGAACCCCTGATGTCTCCTCTTTTCATATTCTCATTCCTTATACTTTCAGTTCATATCTTCTAATTGTTTCTTTACTTGAGTACGCACTTTCTTCATATGTTCTTCCAATTCCTCTACTTCAACACTAATTTTATCCTTCTTATTGATGTCTCTCAATTCTAATATAACGCTAGGATAAAATCTAGTAACAATCTCAAAATGTGTTTTTCTAGTACTCTTGTTCACTAAATTATGATAGGCAAACTCTACTTTAGCAAGGACTAAATCCTAACTTTCAATCTTCTCTCCAACCAAAAATCTTAGAAAATTTGCCAAACTCCTATTTACTACCTTTGTTTTTCCATCATTCTATGGGTGAAAAGTATAATTGAACTTCAAATCTATCTTCATATTCTTCCAAAGTGTCCTCCAAAAGTAACCAACAAACTTTGTATCTCTATTTGAAACAATAATCCTAGGTAATCCATGCAATCTGGCCACTTTCTTGAAAATAAAGTCTGCTATATGTAATAGATCTATTGTCTTCTTACAAGGTATGAAATGTTCCATTTTATAAAATATGTCCACCAACACAAATATAGAATTACTACCTCTTTGTGTCCTTGAAAAACCAAGTATGAAATCCATGTTGATATCCTCCGAAGGTCTTTTTGGAACGGTCAATGGTTTATACAATCCAACATTCTGAATACTTTCTTTTGTGACTTGACAAACTCTACAACTTTTCACAAATTTCATAACATCCTTATGAATCTGAGGCCAAAATTAATTCTCACTTACAAATGCTATTGTCTTATCAAATCCAAAGTGTCCTGCCAATCCTCCACTATGTTTCTCTTTCACCAAGTTATCCCTCACTGAACTCAAGTGTAGACACAAACTATTCCCTTTGAACAACATATCCTCCTAAATGAAATAATCCAAACATTGAATTATATCCTCCAAGACTGGTTCTTTAAAAGATCTCCAACATTCTACAAAATATGGGTCTTCCTCATACAAATTCTTCAATACATCAAAGCCTAAAGTCTCCATTCTCATTCCTACAAAAAAATTCCTTCTCCTACTCAAGGCATCAACAAATCTATTTGACTTTCCACTCCTATGTTTAAAACAAAAGTATAACACTGCAATAATTCCACCCACCTCACATGTCTCTAATTCAATTTACCTTGACAGTTCAAATATTGTAAGGCCCCATGATCTATATAGAACACAAAATACATAGAAAACATGTAATGTCTACACTTCTTCAAAGACTGAACTATGACATAGAACTCTTGATCATACACTAAATACATTTTCCTTGCATCATTCAACTTCTCACAAAAATAAGCTACTAGTCTTCCTTCTTCACTTAATACTGCTCCAATTACATTTCCACTTGCATCATAGTCTACCTGAAATACGTTATAAAATTCTAGTAAATCCAACACAGGCTTCTCGATCACCTTCTATTTCAACAACTCAAAGCTCATTTCTACTCCAAATGTCCACCTAAAATCCTTCCTATCTCCTTTCATTGTTTATGCCATATGACTCCAAATAGAACTTAAATTCCTAATGAAATTTTGAAATAAACTAGCCAATCAATGAAATAAACTTCCCTCTCCAATGTTTTCTGGTGTAGGCCACTCAAAAATTATTTTACCTTCTCAAGATCCATCTTCAATCCATTCATTAATATTACAAATCTGATATATACTAATTCCTCCTTCATGAAACTACACTTCTTAATGTTTATCAACAACTTCTGTTCTCTCAGCCTCTACAAAACATATCTTATATGCAAAAAATGTTCTTCTCTAGTCTTACTCAAAATCAATATGTCATCGAGATACACAATAATAAACCTACCAACGAATTTATTCAATATCTCATTCATTAACCTCATGAAAGTATTAGGTGCATTTTCCAGTCTGAAAGGAATCACCAACCACTCATACAATCATTTGTTTGTCTTGATTGTTTTCTTCCATTCATCCCCTTCTTTGATTATGATATGATGATATCCACTCTTCAAATATATCTTTGTGAAGTAATTAGTTCCACTCAAACAATCCATAATTTCATCCATCCAGGGCAAAGGAAATCTATACTTCACTATGATCTTATTTATGGCTCTAGATTTTGTACACATCTTCCATTCTCCATCCTTCTTAGGTGCTAGCAATATAGGTACTACACAAGGACTTAAAATTTATCTAATCAATCCCTTCATCAAAAAATCTTGCACTTTCCTATTCAATTCTTCATTTTTTGTTGGTGTCATCCAATGTGCTATTTATTAGAAAAACTAGCTCTAGGAATTAGATTCATGCAATGAGTAATACTCCTCACAAGTGGCAATCCATCATGTACATTATCGAAGAAGATAGCTTCAAATTCTACTAGTAACTCCCTTATCTCCTCTGGTTATTCTCCTACAAGCTTCAAGTCTTCAACCTTCTTAGGAACCAAGCCATATCACATGTTATCATGTATCAGTCTATCCAGAAATCTCCTTCCATCAACCAAAACAATTCTAGCATTCATGCAAACCTTAATTTTAGGCATATCCTCTAATGGAAACAAGGTTTTCTTCATCCCATTTGTAACAATAGTATATATGTTCTTCTTTCCATTATGAATAGCCTATCTATCATACTACCAAGTTCTTCTCAAGAAAACATGACATACATCCATAGGCATGATATCACATAATACATCATCATGGTAATTTCCTATCTTCAATTTCACCTATCATTGTTCACTTACTAGTATCTTATGCTCATCTTGAATCCATGCTATCGAATAGGGATGAAAGTGTTTCAACCTTTCCAACTTCAATTTGGTAACCATATCTTCATAAACGAGCCTCTCTGAGCTTCCACTATCAATAATCACTTTGCAACATTTACCAACTACCTTGTATCTATTTCGGATTAAATTATTTCTCTACAACAATTCTTGTTCCATCTTACTTTGACACAATACTCTTTTGTTTACCAACACTTCTATCTCTTCCATTTTATTAGATGATTGAGCAAGATCCTCCTCAACAAAGGCTTCTCTTCTACTTCTCTTTGTCCTTCTAATTGCTTCTCCCTAATTACATTGAAATGCTCTGTGTCCTTCTCCACCACACTTATAAAAATCTCCTCTAGTACTCTTTTCTCCTGTCCTTTATCACCTTTTCTATAACACTCATTCTGGTAACCACCATATCCTCCTCTTTGTTAAGATTTTCCATCATTTCTATGGTATGAATTATCATTCTTAGTGACTTCCTTATCTTTATTCTGATTTGAAAAAGGTTCTCTTTCTCCTCCAATAAAAATTCTTCCTATTTAAAATCTTCCACCTCTTCCTCTTTCTCTTTGCTCATGTCTTTTGTTTAGCTTCTCTTCTACTTTTAGGGCACATTGATACGCCTCCTCCACACTCAGCAACTTGATCAAACTAATCTCATCTTGTATAGACAACCTCAAACCATTCATATATTTGGCTACTTATTTGGTTTCAGAAAGTACAAATATGATATTCAACTAACGGAACTCCTCGGTATACTCTATCACACTTGACTCCTTCTGCTTCAAGTTCTACAACTTTCAGAAAAATTGATTTGATAGTCTATGGGCATAAAAAAAGTTTCTTCAACTTATTCACCATTCGATCCCATATCTTATCTTCTCTTTTTATTTTCTTTACCTATCTATCTGCAAAATTTCCCACCAAAGGGATGCATGTCCTTTCAACTTTGTACAAGATAATTTCACCTTCGTGTCTTCTGTGGTACCTTAAACATCAAAGTAATTCTCCATCTTTGTTATCCAATCGAGAAATTCATCTAAATCCAACTTCCCTCTATAATCCATTAGATTGAAATATGGTTTAGAATTCACTCTGGTTATGGCTCTTATGAACTGCTCTTCTCCCTAATCAAGGCCAGGTTGATCTTCTCTTTCCTTTTCTTCCTATTCTTCTACTTCTTCATCACTCACATCATCAATTGGTCAACCTCTCCTCTAGGCCATTTCGACTGATTACAATCTAGCAGACATTCCTCTCAACATCTCCATTATAGATGGGTCTAAATTTCCACACACTCCATTAACTCTAACATTTATTCTTCCCGACATCTTTACACAAGTTCTCTACAAGCTGCAGGTCTGATCCTTAATCCACCACCCCACAAAAATTCTTCAGTAGGAATTTACAAACTTTAAGAATCTTCCATGGAATGAATCTCGCTCTGATACCAATTTGGTGCAATCATGGTAGGAGGGTCCTCAAAGATAGAACTATCTGGATCCTATAGCAAGATTTACACAATAGAAGCAACAAAAAATATGCAGGAAAATGCAAATTCAAAAATTCTCATCATTTAAAATTTCAATTACATGCAATCTATTAGAACCCAAAATTTCATTGAAAACCCTAAGGTTTTTCTCCATTTAAATCCATCATTTTCCTAACCTTTCATTAAAATTGTTCATTTTTCTCCCCATCCACTTCATTATTTATTTTATACCTTTACCACTCCCTTAATAATCATTTTATGCTAATCAGCGCCCAACCGATGCCTCGCACAATGGGTTCACGGTATGGTGGTAGTGGCTAAGGTGTAGGGATAAAGAGTTTACCACCACACCACGCACAATCAATTCATTGATCATGGTATCGAGGTGTCGGTGATGACACGGGTGTAGAAGATAGTGGAGTGATCAACAAAGGGGTCACCACGGTAGCACTGGCTGTCAAGCCAGGCACCATGGTGACTGTGGTAACATTCTGTGGTAAGGGTTAGCAACTGGTGAGGAAATGGTTTGAAGGGGTTATCCTACTACCGGTGGCAGTCAGGCCAGTGATCATGGTAGCACGGGGAACAATTAACAAGGAGGGAGGCGACAAAGGTCAACGGTTAGCAGTCAGTAATGTGGAAAACATCATACTACAGACGGTCTCCAAGTAGAACATAGTAACTGTGGTAGAGGCTAAGGAAGCAGGCCGCGAAGGCAGCTATCACCACACCATGACCAGAGCGAGAAGGAATAGTGGTAAAGCAGTAGATGGTCGAGATAATGTAGGTGATAAGGAAAAGTATGTCCAAGGAAGTGCATTCAAATTCAAACACCGTGATACAATGGGGAGAGAGTGTGGAGCCCGTGGTACAATGCTAAAAGAAAGGAGGTTCATTGCAGCTAGTCACTGCATAACCGTGGGTGGAAAATTCAAACCCATAGTAGAGAGGTATAGGAAATGAAAGCTAGGGGGAAACAAAGTAAACCCAGCAGAACATATTAAAATGAAAATTTAAAAGCTTGACTATAGTAAAAAATATTTAATTTTCTGAAAGGCAACTTAATTAAATATTTTAAATTTTGGCCAACAAATATTCAAATGGCTATAGCAAATACTGAAGGGTTGTGACCCTTAGAATTTATTGTATAAATACATGTAAAAATTAGTTGTAAGAGGAATGAAAATAAATAGAAGGAAGTATAGGATTTTTCAGAATGTTTGTATTCAAAAGGACCATGTTGCATGTATAAAATTCGAGGAAGATAATGAAAGACTATTGATTCAATGATTTTATCCTAGTATCAATTATTTGTTGTATTTTTGTAATTATTTGATTGTCTCCAACTCAATTTTTCTTGATTATCTAAATTGAAATATCACGTATATGTTAAATTTATCAGTGCACATTTGTTGTATCTATGTGATTTGATTAATTGGGTTCTTTAAGAAGAATTAAATTCCTTTAGGTCAATTATAGTAATCTGAGAATGTTATTTGGATCAGTAAGAAGAATCAAATAATTAAGGTTGATATTTTTCCTCCAATAGGGTTTATTAATCACATTCTTGCATGTTTATACTATTTATAAACTCGCACTTGTATGCCAAACATTTAGAGATTTACTAGATAGAATCCATTCATATAAAATTTCACTTGACTCTATTTTTTAGTTTTATCCATCTCATTTGACATCTACTAATTGAACATATTAAATATATACCTTAATATTGCTTATACAATAGATACTAAATTAGGATTACATCTCTCCATTTCCAAAATTTCCATTGTGGATAGATTTGTCAAATAGGAAACTTAGATCAAAATCTACATCATTCACATAGGTGCACTCACCTAGGTCTAATAGAGCCTAAAGAGTAGAAGGCTTGATAACATTAATCCGCCTTGTTCGCTGACCAAAAACATTGTGAGAGCTTAGGAACCTCTTGTGGTTCAAACCTGCATTTTTGAGACCCAAAAAATTGGCAACTCCGCTCGAGATTAACTTCAAAAAAGTTTGTTATTAGGAAGCCTTTCCATATAGAGTCATTGAAGAGAATTCATAGTTAAGAAGTTTAAAAAGTGACTCCGCTAGGTGAAATAGTAACATTTTTTCAAACTATTAAAAGTGGGTGGTGACTCTGAATGAACAAGTCATTAAGACTAATAAAATTAAATATAGATTAGAAAGAAATCATCCTAGAGTTCAGACTATCACAATTACTCACAACATGAATGGAAGGAGATATTTTCACAAAGATGGTGATGGTCCTAATGACAAAAGTAAGTGGGCTTTGAAAAATTATTAGGGCAAGAAAGTGTTTAATGACTTGGGCACAACAACTAAAAACAAATAATCAAAGCTACTCATGAAAACACATAATTCGTATGACACACTAGCAAATGAGAACAACACATCTAAATAAATTCACACTCCAAAGGAGAATAGAAATCCATTCCACCGAGTAGACCTTGAGAAATTTGAAAATTTCATGGCTGATTTTGAAGCTGAAAAAAGAAGACAGTTTGAAAATGATCAGGGAGCAACAATTCTTGAGGATGGACTTGGATATGAAGTAGCATCTGAAGAAAATTATGAACTTAGGATACCAAATGAGGTAGATGCACAGTGGGAATGCATGAGGCAAAAAATAAAAATATCAAAAGAAAAATATCAGCGAGATCTTCAGACAATGAGAAAGCTTGATGAATTGAAGTTGCAAAAGGCTCGGATTAAGGCACCAATGGTTGACTCACCCAAATATGTGTCGCCTCATAAAAATAAAAATATAGGACCATCAAATTCTGGAAAGGCCTATAAAAATTTGCCAAGGAATCAATGTGGACATCAAAATTCTCCATCACAACATAAGGGTGTTCAACCGCCTCCTTATCAACAACATATATCCCCACAAGATCAGCAATATGTGGTAAATAGTAATCCATTGTACTAGCATCAACATTACAAAAAATCTACCTCCTCCACAATATACAACCATGATCAGGTAGTTTGATTTGGCTAGATTTAAAATATGTCCTTAACCTATGGACAACAGTTTGAGAAGTCTTGTCCCAAAATTCATAGGGTGTAATGCAATTATAGTTGAAGAGAATTTAAGAAGTTTTAATGCTTTCATGCAAGATTTGGATATGTAATATGAAGATGTACAGATGAGGTTGTTTATGATGTCACTAATTGAAGATGCTAGATATAGGTTTAATATTTTATTGAATAGGCTCCATTTATTCTATTCATGTGTTTTATGAGTGGTTCCTTGAGAAATATGGGAATCAATATGCACTAGAATGTGCTTTGCATGAATTGGGGTTTTCATCAGTGAGGGATTGATTTTATTGGGGAGATACAAGATAAATGAAGTGGAGGACATAAATGGATACTATTAGCCACTAATTACTTCATCAAATGGGTAGAGGCAATCCCAACCAAGCAAGCAACAAGTAAAGTTGTTATCAATTTTTTAATGGATAACATTATTACTACATTCGGTACACCACTGAGAGTGATTTCAGATAATAAGATGTGTTTCAGATCTGATGAGTTTAGATAATTTTGCAGTACACATGGTGTTAATATTTATTATTCTACCCCATATCATCCACAAGAAAATGGTCAAGGAGAATCAAGTAATAACGTGGTTGAGGTGGATGTTGTCGAATGATCTAGAAAACTTCTTCTATTGAGAATATGAATTTTCCCTTTTTAGAGTATTTGTGTATGATCTTGGATTCTCCCATTAATGTAGGTGTGAATTCTAAGGATCCCCAAGCATCATCTCATAGCTTCATGATGTTTTCAACATGTTGTGCTTCGTTTGTTTGCTGTTTGGGTTCAACTTGTGTGGTTGGTTTTAATGTGTAAATAAATGATTCTCTTTGTTTAAACATCTATTTGGATTGGGTTCAAATTCTAGTATGTGGAATTGGATGCTGTAAATTTATTTCATTTTACGATGAAGAGTTGAATGCACCCCATTCACTGCATGAATCCATGGTCTGCGTAGGAGAAGATTATATGAAAGTTCCTAAGGAATAGCGTTGATCAGTTTTTCCAATGTGGCCATTCCAGCTATAAGAAGTAAAGTAACCACACTGATTGGTTGCTTTGTGATGTTTCCAAATCCCTTAATAGATAAATAATCAAGTTGGATGGTTGGTCTATCAATTCCAAGCCTATCCAAAAGGGTCACACTACACATATCAAGGGTTGAGTTGGTATCTACAAGAGTTCTAAAGATCCCTTTTCTATTGTATTAAGATATTATTATGAAAGCTTCATTTTTTTTTTGCACTTCCAAAAACGGGAACTTACTTTGGTGAAATCAATATCAGCATTTATTCTATGAAATATAGCTGCTATGTCATGTGGTTGCGCATTAGAAAGGATAGGAACTTTTTGTAAGGAATTTTGCATCATGTTGTGAGGGGAGACTTGAATAAGATCCCATAATGATTTCTTAACATGAGTATTTTGTAGTTTTTCCACAAGATCATGCTCCTTAATGAGTGAATTTAAGCAAGGATCACAAGGCAAGATGGGATTAGGAAAATTTAATGGTGTGGAGGTTGCTTTGGTCGGGTGTGGATTGGTTCTTGTGTAATGTGTGTGTGAAACATTGTTGTTAGAAAGATAAGGATGAGTTCGGGTTTTCTTTTAGTTGGAGGTTTTTTTGAAAGGAGCTAAAGGATGAGTTGAGGTTGAATAATATTAACATCCTTGAGTGAGTGAGAGCCTAATGTTGTATCTTCATGTGTTTCTAAGGATACAATATTATTATATTCAACGTTATCCTTATCGTGTAGCATGATATCCTCCCTAGGAGGAAGGGTTTTAGGAGAGCTACAAACCAAGTTCTCTTGGCAATCAAAGGTTGGTTCTTCTAGAATGAAAAAATCACAAGTAGGGGGATGACGAATTCTTGAATTATCTTGCTCAATAAGGGTTTCCCTAGGTGGAAGGGGACATCTAAGATTCGTATCACTCTCACAAGCCACAGGAGGATGGAAATTAGGTAAGGTGATGTTTAGGAATGTGTCTATGATTTCATTTTCTTGTTCTATAATATATTCCTTAAAGGAATGAGGAGAAGGACAAGCAAGATCACCATGATTCTCAACAATTGTATCTTCGTTTGCCAAGATACCTTCATCTTTAAAAGAAGGGGTATTGTGAGAAGAAAAAGTATGATTATCATGGTTATCTATGTTTGTATGATATTATATCACATCATCCACACAAATAGGAGAGGTAGGAGAGGGTGTAAATTTAAGGCAAGTATTATCATTTTCACTCTCTTGTGCTAAGAAACTCTCATAACTAGGAAATGCATTGAATGAATGACTATCATGTTTATGTACTAACTTTTTCTTTACAATTTTGGAACATATTGAAACTAACATTTTTGAAAAATAATCTATGAAAACTTAAAATGCAATGTAAGTACTTAAAATGAAATGATATTTTCAGATGTCAGACAAGGTAATTTACTAATTACACTATTGAATGATCTGAAAATGAAATGTCATGAATGAAAAATTGAAGTTAAGAAATGCATAAAATGAGCTAGTTTAGGCTACATCTAATGAAATGCATTTTACAAAAACTCAACCAACTAATATAGATTGGTGAGGGCAACAAAGAAAACTTTAAAAATGAGGTCTTCAGTTCTATAAAATGTTGTTTTAGGGGCATAATGGGACTAGGTCAGCCAAGGTGGTGAATTAGTTCTACTGGGGATTTTTTTTCAGAATTTGCAATTTTTTTTCATGGATTTTGATGCTTTATGTGTTGTAAGATGCATACCCAAGATGAAAATTGGTATGTGTAAGATCATGATGGGCCAAAAAGTAACAATATGATGGACCATGTGGGTGACCACATTTTTTTTACCCAAAATTGATGAAACCAAAAGGGTTTTTAAAGGAGATTCTCAACTTTCCACCAATATAGATTATTCTTTACTTTGAATTTAATAAATAATTATAATTATGATTGAAACACATCAATAGCTTTCAAATAGTGTAATATTTTTAAAATCCGAAACATGCATCACATTGAATGCTTCACATACTATAGGATTAAAATAAATGAATTTCATGAAGTTTTGATCATGTTAAGGTGGTCAGACATATGAGTTCTTTATATTTTTTTAAATTTGTAATAAAGAATTCACAATTAATTGCTTACTCGAGAAAAATTTACAAAAAAAATGCATTACATCGAAACATGAGTCCTCTACGTATATCTAAAATCTTGTAAAATATATTATCATTTTATTGTTGTTAGGGTGGTGAAACAGACACCTACTTCTTATTGTTTCCCTGAAATTTAAGTACTACTGCATTGAAATTTCAAATTTTCACCAGATAGATTTAAGAAAATAAATAAATAAACCAAGTAGTTTAGAAAATACATTCAATTTGCTACAGATTCTATTGTTACACATTTTTAAAATAATATAGATAACTTATTGAAATTTTTACGTCAAGTTGCTTAACTCTGATTTTTTGAATTTTCATCACCACTTAAGGGCCTATTTTTTCATGATGATCCTCCACATACCCAATTGCAAAATTTAATAAATTTTGTAATGATTTGGGATGCAAAAATGAAAGGCATATGCACTTTCACTAATTACAAATTTTGAAACCCTAGAATTCAACTTAACTAATGCAAAATCCTAATGGAAAGTTAATGAGAATTAGTGGAATATTAAATAAACAAATAAAATTCATTTATTTAATAATCAAGAAGAATAAATGAATAAAGGTAATCAAATAAATTAATATATTTATTTAATTGTAAGAAGACAACAGACAACTAATGACGTATTGAATAAATAAATATAGTTTATCTATTTAATAATCATGAAGAATACAATAGGCATGAGATAATTAAATAATAATGAATTACTTAGTTAATAGTTGAATGTGGAGCAAGGACATAATTAAATGTCATAATTATGCTAGGAAGAAAGTGGTAAAAATAGAACTTGTGGGCCTAGGTCATTTTTATCTATCTACATTTTCCCATCTTTGCCATAATGTAGCATGTCGCATTGTGACGAAGAAAATAAATCAAATATATGCCCCAATGAAAAATAAGATGAGGAAGAATGATGAGGAGGGTTGCAGTATGCCCTGTCGGGAGGACAGACGGGTTCCAAGAACATGGGTGTGGTCTTGAAATGGATGAGAAGACTAGGATATGAAGAGAAAAATAAATTTTAGTGACAAAGATATGGATGATGATATGGATGTAATTCCTATATGAGATGAGCGAGAGAAGATGAAAAGACAAGAGGAGATGCATGTGAGTTCCAAGACCAAATCCTTCAAAACCTTACCATAGGAATTTAATATTTATTGCTATTTAATCATCATTGGTGAGATTATTGTGATGGCCAACAAACACCATGATATGACATAAATCAAGATGTGCAAGGTCGTACCATCACATAAGACAAGCAGTCACAGACAAGGATGATCATGACTCATACTAAGAGCGCAATTGCCTTAGTCTTTTTGTCATAACCAACCACAAGCAGAAAAAGACAAGAAGGACAAGCCATGAAACGTCGTTGCTTCTCTAAATCATATTTCTAGGACATCCTCAAGAAACTAGCAACATGATTTCCAAAAAGAACAAAATAAAACTATCATCATGATACATCGTTGTTTTTCTAAATCCCATTCTCAAGACATTGTTGAGAAACTAGTAACACGAGGAAAAAAAAGCCAAAGGACAATAGACATGAATTAAGGACAAGCCAAGAATCATCGTTGCTTGTCTAAATCCTGTTTCAAGGACATCCTGGAGAAAATAGCAACATGATTTCCAAAAGAACAAAATAAATCCAATTTCATGATACGTCATTTTTTTTCTAAATCATGTTGTCGGGATCTCGCTGAAAAACTAGTAACATCATAAAAAGGCCAAGGACAAGCTCCATGAGATGTCATTGTTTCTATAAATCCAGTTTTTGAGATCTCGCTTAAAAACTAGTAACATGAGTGTCAAAAGACAAGACAAACATCATGAGACGTTGTTGTTTTTCTAAATCCTGTTGTCGAGATCTCGCTAAAAAATTAGTAGCATGAGAGTCAAAAGACAAACAAAACATCATGAGACGCTGCTATTTTTATAAATCATGTTGTCGGGATCTTGCTGAAAAACTAGTAACTTGAGTGTCAAAAGATAAGACAAACATCATGAGACGTCATTGTTTCTCTAAATCCTAGTGTCGGGATATCGCTAAAAAACTACTAACATGAGTGTCAAAAGACAAGAAAAACATCATGAGACGTTGTTGTTTTTCTAAATCCTTTTGTTGGGATCTCGTTGAAAAAACTAGTATCATGAGTGTCAAAACAAGAAAAACATCATGAGACATCACTATTTTTCTAAATCTGTTGTCGAGATCTCACTGAAAAACTAATATCATGATGAAAAGGCCAAAGACAAGGGCCAAGTATTTGTCAAGTGCGTCTGAATTCCAAGTGTTGTGTTTGATAATGTCAAGATGATGAGTGCCGAAGATTGCCAAATTCATGAAGGACATATCCTGAATAATGTTGATATCAAGAGGATTGATCCCTAAATGCCAAAAGTAATCCCTCGAAATGCCAGGTGACAATGAAAATTCCTAGGAAGGACACATCCTAAGGCATAAATGACATAGGTTGTTCTTCAGAAGGACATATCTAAAAGAACATTGACGTCAAGAGTAATGCTCCTTGGATTTCAAGAGGATCCCTCAAAATTTCAGATGACGGTGATGATTCCTAGGAAGGACACATCCTAAGACATAAATGACAAAGGCTATTCTTCAGAAGGACACATCTGAAAGATAATCAAGAATAGATAGTTTGACCGGTTGTGACAATCTTACTTGTTTTGACTAATTTTAACTGAAGTTGATTGAAGTGGACTACATGTCAATTTTGACGTGCTGGTGTGATTTTCATGTTGAATAAGTGACTATCATAATTTGTTTTAGGGCTTTTCCATGTTAAATGACTTGTCCTTACTTGAAGACTTTTTATGTATGTCCCTTTGTAATGCTATGAACCCTAATGGATTGACCTAGTGTGGCCTCAAGGGCTCATCAAAAAATGGCCTTGCCTATGTCATGCACTCAAACACCTCGTAGTTTGACATGACCAATGACCTTATCCAAAGGACAAAATTTTAAAATCATGTTTTTTTTTTGACAAACCTAGAAAGACTGATCTAATGTCTTGGGGATTCAAAGATGATTATTTCCTATGTAGCAAAGGCATAGAGATAATGTAGTTCAGACTATAAAATAAGATATTGATTGATGGGACTGATTGGATCGACAAGATAGACATTGAATTTGACTCTATTTTTGTGATTTTGACATTGATTTGGATATTTTTGTAATTTTCTCATGACATTTTTTTATTTTTAGGTCTTTTTTGAGGACTTTTTCAGATTTTTAGACAAAAAATTCAGGATTTTTTTAGATTTTTAGGACTTTGTTTAGGACTCTTTAAAAAAAAAAGGATTTTTTCAGAACTTTTTCAAATTTTAAGGAATTATTTAGGACTTTTTATGAATGTAGGATCATCTACGACTCCCACTATAGTTTCATGATAAAGTTCTCACCCCCAAATAGGTTGAGTAATATGGACATAGGCAGGTGCGAGACAATAGGCAAGCATATGCAAGGGGTGATGTCAACATATGCTAGCCATGGCCGGTATTGACAAGACATATGACGAATGTCATGAATGTGTCAGGTTGTCATGATCATGGAAAGTGGATAAGGGTCAATTAGAGTAATAGTAGCTAGTGAAGCAACGATCGAATACACATGGAACCTATTTGCCAGGTTTGCACCATGTTACTTATGCAAAGTGCCTGTTTGCCAGGTTTTCAGTATTGGACGAATTCATTTCTTTTTACTATTTTTTCCATTTTTTGATTTGTTTTTTGGTGTCACCAAGACGCCTGTTTGCTAGGTTTTCATAAAGGGACAATTTTTTTGTTCTATTTTTCATTTTTTTAATTTCTAGGATGTTAGCCAAGCTCTCTGATGCTATGTGTAAACTTTTTGTAGATGTAGGTTGTTGATGGGTGTTGTCAATTGTTCTTCATCAAATGTAGCCAACTGATAAGCTCCAGAACCTAATGTTGCAGTAATAATATAAGGAATGAGCCACTTAGGCTCAAAATTTCCAGTTTTTTCATGGTCATCCTAATTTCTTGGGTTTTGCATGACGACCAAGTCACCAATTTCAAATTTTCTCACCATCAATCTTTTGTTATAGCTCTAGAAGAGACAATTTTGATATGTCTGTAAGTGATTCAAGGAATTTTGTCATATTTCTTGTAGCATTTCTAACTCATGTAGGGAAGACTGTCTATACTCTTCATCATCGATCATTTCCTTCAAGGAGACTTGGAGAGAAGGAATTTCAACCTCGATAGGCAATATGGCCTCATATCCATAGACAAGGGAAAATGGAGTGGCAATAATGGGTGTATGAATGCTGGTATGGTAGGCCCATAAGGTAAGATTGAGTTGTAAATTCCAATATTGGCCAATGTCATTGACAATATTCTTAAGAATGCGAAGAATTTTTTTATTTGACACCTCATCTTGACCATTACCTTGTGGATAATATGGGGTGGAGAAGTGATGTTGGATGTGGAATCACTCACAGAGTTCACGAACATCCAAATTTTTGAATGGACTCTCGTTATCTATGATGATGGACTACGGAACACCATACCGAAAGATGATGTAATTAAGGATAGAATTTGATATTTGATATCCGGTGATGTAAGTGAGGGGGTCGACTTAAATCCAGTTAGTAAAGTACTCAGTGGAGGTGATTATGAATTTCTGGTCATTGGAGGAGGATGGATGGATCTTTCCCACAAAGTTGATTCCCCATTGTGGGAAGGGCCATGGAGAAGTCATTAGTCTCAGCTCCTATGCAAGTGTGTGGATTAGGTCACTGTGTTTTTGGCATTTCTGACATGTTCTGACAAACTGAAGAGCATATTTTTCTAGTGTAGGCTAATAGTATCCAAGTATGGTTACTTTCATAGCTAAAGTTGGAATACTCGAATGAGATCCACATATACCCTCATGTACTTCTTGTAATTTTGTTTGGCCTTCATTAGTGTTGAGATAGCAAAGAAGGGCATTATCAAAGCCACGACGGTATAGGGTGTCACTGATGATGGTGGGTCAGGAGGCTTTTTGGCTAAAGGGCTTTCTTTGGTTATTGGACAGGTTGGGTGGTAAGGTTTGGGACTTAAGATAATCATAGATGTCCTGGTACCAAGGAAAACTAGGACCAACAATTTTGCAAAACCATTTATGACTCTGGGATGTCATATGTAGGCATCAATAGTTGTTCCACTAAGAACTCAAATTGTGACACATTTTTGAGGATTTCTAAGAGAGATCCAATAGTAGCCATTGCATCGAATGCCTTATTTTGTGTCCTTGGGATTGTTCAAAAGAAATAATTTTGAAATATTTCATGAAGCTATCCACCATTCTCTTGTAAGGGAGAAAAATTTAATCTTTCATGTCATAATCATCATTCACTTGGTTGATAATTAATTGAGAATCCCTGAATACTAGCAATGTCTAAATTTTACATTTAATTGTAATTTTGAGTCCTGTGACCAATGCTTCATATTTTTCAATTTTATTTGTACAAGGTAAGGCGATCCTAAATTCCTAAGGAATGAAATCCCCTTGTGGTGTGATGAACAAGATTCCAGCTCCAGAACCATGACCAGTGTGGGACCCATCAAAATATAGTTTCCAAGGTAATATAGGGTCTAGATGAAAGATAAACTCATTGGGAAAATCATTTATTAGTGGATGAGTATCCTAGATGGGTGAATCTACAAGCTGATGTGCTATTACTTTCCCTTTTATTGCCTCATGCTCAACATATTGTATGTCATATTCACTCAAAATCATGACCCACTTTGCTAAATGACATGTCAATGTTGCCTGACTTAGAAGATACTTTAATGGATCAGTTTTAGCTACCGGGTGTGTTTGGTAATTCAACATGTAATGCCTGAGTTTCTATGTTGTGAATACAACTACCAGGAATTCATGTTCAATGGTTATATAGTTCAATTCATATCTTATCAGTCTGCTAGTGATATAGTATATGGCTCTTTCTTTTTCCTCATGGTCATTTTTTGCTAATAATTCCCCTAGTGCATTTGTGGTTGCAGAGACATACAGGATCAATGGCTTGTCTTCAATGGGTGGCCTTAGGAATGGTCATGTCAATAGGTACTCTTTAATTTGTTTGGAAGTTGTGTGGAATTTTTCTATCCATACAAAGGGGATACTTTTGTATAATAGGTACTGAAATGGTTGACACTTGTCGGCCAACTATGTGATAAAGTGTCGGATGGACTGCAATCTACCTTGAAGTGTTCTCAACTCATTCATTCCTCTTAGTGGTGGCATGTCTATAATTTCTTTCACTTTAGTATGATCAACTTCTGTGCCTCTTTGTAAAACTATGTAGCCCAAAAGTTTTCCCGAAGTGACCCCAAAGACACATTTTTTTGGGTTCAAACGAACCTTGTAATCTTCTAGCAGTCTAAAAATAAATTCTAGGATGGTCTTTGCATGTCAAATATTTGGCAAAAAGGTCATCCACATAATCCTCCATGAGGATATGCATCATGTCATGAAATATTGTTGTCATAGCTCTCTGGTATGTGGCGCCTACATTCTTTAAGACAAAAGGCATGAAATTCCAATGGTATGTTCCCCATGGGCATGTCAATGTCATTTTGTGTTGATCTTTAGTTGTAATGCGTATTTGGTTATAGCTAGAGAAACCATCCATGAGAAACAACATATCGTACCCTTTTGTGAGATCAATAATCATGTCTATGTTTGGCAACGGGAAATCATCTTTTGGACAAGCCTTATTTAAATCTTTGAAATCCATACAAATACAAATTTGTCCATTTTCCTTTCTGATAGGGACAATGTTGGATATCCAGTAGGAATAGTCTATTGATCTTTTGAATCCAGCATCTAGTAACTTCTTTAAATTAGCCTTTACAAGTAGTGCAATCTGTTGATGTATTTTCCATAATTTTTGGTTGACTGGTTTGATTCTTGGGATTAGAGGGAGATGATGCAATACCAATTTTGGATCAAGGCCCGACATGTCAGCATATGACCATGTGAAGTTAACTTTCCTGTCTATGAAAAAAAATTGAAATTCAGATTTTTCTTCCTCTGATAATGATGCGGCCAAGAGAACCATTTTAGGATTCTTTGGCATAGCTATGTTAACTTCAATTTTTTCTTCAATAAGAATAGTTGATTTTTCCTATGTGTCAGGAAGAAATTCCAATTCTCCATCCTTAGGTGCCTCAGAGAAGTTTTCACCATCGGATACGTCCTTTGTTTTTACTATTTTTTATCAAAAGGTGTCATGTGGTTTTCACCTAAAGACATTTCTTTTTGTATTTTGTTCTTTGTACTTTTTCAAATGGAGGATCGCACAGTCTTTGTGAAGTAAGTTGGACAATCTAGGTCAATAAAGAATCCAACTTTGTGATAACCTCATGGTATGCCTTCCTGCAGCCCCATGAATTATAATATTACCTCATTATTATAAAATGTATCCATCACTGGTGGTTCTAGTTGGTCCTAGTCAATCAGTTGTGGGTAAACAAAGGAAATCCCATCGTCAATGCTAGTAAAAGATAGGGAAGATAAAAAAAGTTTGTAAAATGAAGCCTCAAGTGTGAAGGAAAAGTTGTGAATTTCAACTTCTATGTCAAATGCAATGGATGGACCATATTCAGATTCAGATGAGTCAAATTAATAGACATCATAGGGAATAAAATTGTTAGCATCATGACTAGTGGTTCGAATTTCACAGGCATGCACAGTAGGTCTAGATATGTTAGGTTCTTGGGTGGGCTTGGGAATGGGGTGGGATGATGTAGATGTTGCCAATTATAATTTATGTTCTTTTGGATTCCAAGGAATACTTAGCCATTCCTTATCTTTTGAATGATGGTCAATAGGATCAATGTTGTATTCTTGTCAGAATATTTCTTAAAAGGGGGGCTGACCAGGTTTCAAGAATAGTTCGTCAATATCATAATTTCTAAGGGTTTCCTTAGATTGCCATTCCCATTCATTAGAGTCAGTTTCGGTAAGGGATTCTTCACATGTCTTGACACTTTCAGTAGCCAATACGTCCTCACTTGAAAGTTCATAGGTACGTTGATCATCAGTTCTGAGTTGGTAAAACCCTATCCCAATGTACCTTGGTTGTGCATCAAAAATAAAAGGTTCTCGACTTCCAGTTTTGTCTTTTCCAAGGCCACTTGTTCCATCAAAACCTAGTGCTTTGCATATGTCATAGCCTTTTCCAAAGAGATGTAGTGGTAGTGGAGGTAATCCTTTTGTGTCTGTTTAGATCCAAATAGCTATGTCGATAATGAATTCATTACCCAAATCTCCCCATAGGGTGAATAATTTTTTTGGTGGAACATTGAAAGTTGTTTTAGGCTTGACTGCAAAACACTGTCTACCATAGACTTTAGCTGGATTAGGTATTGTGGTCATAAAATAAGTTGTATTCAGTTTGAACTCTCCACAACCAAGGTCCTGGATCTTTAGGTCATTACATTGTATTGAGGCCAAGGAGGATGGTGTGGTGGAATTTGATGGAATTGATATGGATGATTTGGTGAGTACAGACGGGTTGGGGTGGAAGTTGAGGCTTCCCGATTAATGGGTACCTGGTGCTTAGCCATGGCTCTTATATTGGTATAGTATTGGAATGGATCAAGATCTCCTAGGATAGTAATTCCAGTAACATCAAATGGGAACTTTAGGCATTGGTGGTATGTGGAAGGAATGACCTTCAAGGCGTGAATCCATGGGTGACCAAGTAAGATATTGTAATGTATGTCATGATCCAAGACCTAACATGTTGTATCAATAATAATTGGTCCCACACAAAGTGGAATTTTACCGACACCATTAGAAGCGTGTTCTTCATCACCATATGCCTTGATGACAATGCTCTTAGTAGCATCCACACATGCATCAAAGAAGCCAAGATATTTAACCAATTTTAAAGAATAGATGTTCAATCCTGCTCCACCGTCTATAAAGACTCATCAAACCTTATATTTATGGACAAAGACCTTGATATGAAGGGCGTCATTATGAGATGGTTTAGGAGAGGAATAATTAGTGTCTATAAATGAAATGTGGTGTGGCGAAGTCAAATATCTTACCATGCTTTCAAGATTATTGACATCTATGTTGTTTGGGACGAAAGACTCTTGCAGGAGTTTATCCAAGATAGCATTATGTGCGGATGAGATACAGAGCAATTCAAGAATAGATATTTGAGCATGTGGTTTATTAAATTCCTCAATATGGTTGAATTCTAGTTTAGGATTTGACGGCTTGGCGGACGGACCAGGTATGGTAACTTTCAGCTGATGAGTTGAGGGACCTAGAATAGTGACCTTTCCTTTACACATGGTGACATTGCTTTTTGGGGTCTTTTTAATGGTAATAGTAATGACACGCTTATCTTCATTAGCAATAGAAAGATTATTAATGATGGGGCTAGTAGAATAATTATAGGCATGATGAACATTATTGTAGGCAGGATGAATGTAATTGGATTGATTATTGTTATTCTTCATTCCAGATGAGGGATTACCACAACCATGATCCTATAGTGGATTCTTGTGGATCTTATGATCTGCATTAGATGCAAATAGTTGACCTCCCACCTCAATGGTATTGTTTTCAATAAGGTCTTGCACAAGATTTCGTAACTGATAGCAAGAAGGAGTTTTGGTTTTTTGACATGGTGGTAATAAAAAAATGTATTATCAGCCCACCATGATGGCTTGAACTCACGAGGGTCATATGGTTGAGGGTCTTCCAAAGTTATGAAACCATTTTGGATAACTTTCTTTAACACAAGTTCGATAGGCTCACCCAAGGGAGTGTATGTCCGTTTTGGAAATTTTTGTGGTTGAAATTGATCAATTTTATTTTGAATAGCATTGGCAATTGTTGTGGGTGCAGTCATAGGTGTATTTTTATTTTTAACTCCTTTGAGGGTGAGTACATGACCTGTTGCATTAATGGTTTTGGCATTGACCACATAGTCATTGGTGATGTGTTTTCTCTTGACCAAGTACTTATTTTTTTCAATGGGAGGAGTTGCGTTTGTGTTTTTACGACTGTATTTTAGCTCTCCCTTTGCAATAAGGGCTTTCTCAATATAGACACCTTTTTCAACTAGATCCATGAAATTTGTGCAACAATGCACCTAGACTGCATATTTTAGGGGACCTAGAAGTGTTTGTATGAATATGTCAACCTTTTCCATTTCCATTATGCCAATGTGACAATGACTAGATATAATTCTCCATCTTTGGAAGAATGGGATGAAAATTTCACCAGCTTCCTCTTGGGTGAGATTGCATAAACTATTAATAGAGGTGTCCATGTCAATGTTGTACTCTTAATTATTTATGAATTTGATTCTAAGTTCATCCCATGTTTGGATATCCTTTTGAGTGGAGAACCATTCAATGGCAGGACCTACAAGAATTTTAGAAAAGAGTCTCATCAAGTATGTTTGTTCATAGGTGACGTCCATACAATTGGTCACTAATTCTCAAACATGTTCGATAGAGTTTTTCTTTCCTCTATATTTTGTAAATTTAGGCGACACATATCTCAGAGGAAATGGTGGAATGTGTAAGTTTATGTCAAAGGGATATACTGATAAATCATATGACACTTCTGATTCTTGCAAGATATTTACATGTTTTTTATAGTCTTCTTAAGACCCATGAGCTTAGCTTGAAAGGCATCAAATATAGGGTCATTTATGGAACCACACAGTAGCTTGATTGGTACACTATGGTACCCCATTTGTTGTGAGTGGATGGTGGTGTGTTTTTGAGGGATATGTTGTTGTGACATGTATGATGTGTTTTTGTTTGTGTGTTGGTATTGAAAGTTTGGATTGGGGATGTGTTGATGGATATGAATATGGGATGAATATGTTGGAATGTGTCCTCTAACCATTTCGGTCGATATTTTGGGAATATGGTGACCATGAATAATTTGGTGTCTAATGGATACCATAGGTTGTGTGCTTTGATTGCCTTGTCGGGGTTTTTGGAAATATCTCAGAGGGATATTCATGTTTTGTCCTTGGGAGGGGTTGGTATTAAACTGTGTTGACGTGTTCACATTTGGTTGTGGTCCTTGAAGAAAGAGATGAAATTTACCTCCACCCAAAGGATTTAGTGAGGTACCAATGAGAGGATATGATGAGGATACACTCATGGTAATAGATGTAGTCATCAATGGAGGATTTGTATGACCTGATGTTGCCCCCAAGGCATATACCAAAGTGGTAAATAGAGGATTGGCATAACTTGCCCACATTGCAAAGGACCCAAAGGTGGGTCCAACCGATTGTGATGATGTTGTGGATAGTGTAGGTAATGGGAATTTTTTTGTTCCTCCAATGAATGTAGTGTTGATTGAAGTGGAATTGTTTGGAATGTTGGAGGTAGCACTCATGGTCATTGTGACAGTTTGTGAGGTCGCATCAAATAAGGTATTGTTTGCGTTGTTTGGAGGTTGACCACTATTGGACATGTTATTTGTATTGGTGAAATTACGGTCACAATATGATGGTCTCAAAGTATTAATGTCGAACCCATGAGGTAATTTAGCTCCTTGACTTAAAAGTATGGCTAAATATCTATCTCTTTCATATAAGATTATTTTTTCTACGAAGCAGGTCACCTCTAGATCTTGTGTTTCTTCCTCTAGCTTTTCCTCAGGTATTTTTCCATAGTCGTCCTTATGTAAGAATGAATCAAAGGATCTTTTTAATGAGAATGGTATGGTCATAAGCAATTAAGTATTTGTGGTGCTAGATGGGTCATCAAAAGTCCAATTGCGTTGTAAGTATGATTGGTGACATTGGAATGAGAATCTTGTCCAAATTTTTCCATTTGTCGTTTCTTTCTTTAGAGTCTAGTTTCCACCATAAAAGGGAATTGCTCAAATCATAGTGATGAAAATAATGACTAAATGCAAGGATGACACTGGCCTATGTTTCTATATTTTTGGATAGGGGATGATAATGCAAGATTATGTTTTTGATTTTCGATAAAAAACTAAGTTTAGAATGAGGACTAAGTTTAGACAATATTTGGAGAAAGGTTTGCCTAACCACACTAAGCTTAACTTTTCTCTCAATTTTGTTCATCAAAAGGGACTTGCTAAAGGGACTAAATGACAAGGTCAAAATCATGAGTGAGCTTGCCTAACTAGATTTTTGAGTTGGAGGTTCTCACAAACATGAACAATTACCAAAAAGAGGAATAATGACCATGTCCCAAGATAACCTAGTTTTGAAAATAATAGTATTTGAAAAGTGTGGAGATTTGACCTAAACCAAACTTTTGTAAGATGAAACCTAAGGAAAAATTTATGCTAAAAATGATGGTTATGATACCTAGGGAATGCAACTAAAATTTGGATATTTTAAACCTATGGTTAAAATGCAAGCTAATGAATGTAAATGATGGATGTTTTGAGCAATTTCAATTTTGCTTTCTGACAGAGACTTTCTAACACAAATGTTTGACAGTAGGCTAATATTTCTAGACTTGAATTTTGGTTTGAGACAGTGTTTGATTTTCTATTAGGCGGATGCGTCGCTACAGGAAGAAAATGTGTTGCATTTTTACAAATGTGGGTTTAGAGATGTCAAATGTGGTTCATCGTCTGACAGATGGGACTCAAAATATAGACTTTGTGAATCTAAATCTGTTGATAGAAATTTACGTCTTTGCATTTCATAGTTACGGCTTCTGAATATACATGCGACTCAGAATAATAGTTGTAGCTTAGAAACTAGATTGAACTAAAAAATGTTGACAAATACAAACAACGTTTAACCTAACAGTTGTGACTCTTAAAGATAGATGTGGTTTTTAAAACAATAGTTGTGACTTTGTTTCATAGTTACACTTTTCTGAAGATGGTGTTTCAACTGACTCCATTTTAATAATCAAGTTGTTTGATGAATACAACAAAAACAAGCACAAAATACAATTTGTTTTCAGTTTGTAGTGATGGATCCATTAAAATCAGAGAACAACTACACCCTAGGCTTTGTTGGACAATATTTATTGAGTTCTTACTTGGATAAATCTAGCTACGCATATTCAAGACGAATGACTAGTAGCTTGACCCTACTGGCTCCCCTCCAAGACACTCACTTATACAGGGCAGCCAAGCTATTGTACCCATGAAACTCCCATGGCATTAATCTCATCTCCTCAAATGAACGGTAAATTTGTAAGATGTGTTCACAGGTTCGAACCTACTGCACCAACAAATAGAAAATATTTTAACAAAAACTACAACATGGCTTTTAGTAAGGGAATTTCATTCTTAGGGCACCATCCGGTATGGCAAGAGACCATTTTTTCCCTTCTCATTGGAACAATGAGCATGATTTCTAGGGTTTCCCCCAAAAATCCACTTTTATATACCAGCTAGAAGTCGCTTGGCTTTAGCATGCTACCGGTCTGAGTTGTCTTGGGGTGAGTAATTTTTCCTACCAAGACATGCTCAAGTTCTAGAGTCAGTAACCATTTATCCTACACCCAGTATCACATGAATGCACAAGGGGAGAGGATACTTCGATATATTGAATTGTGGGGTTCTAAACTAACTAAAACATGGAAGTACGAAAGTTGATGAAAAAAATGAAAAAATTTCATTACCAGGAAAATACAACTTTTGATAGGTAGATGCGGATTTCAAACCCACATATGTGCCCTTATTTTGATAAGTGGTTGTGGTTCAATGTTGATATTCGGATGTGGTGCAAAATGTAGCAGATGGACATTTTATAAAGAATTCAATTTTGCACGGACGAACGAGATTGAAAGCTGACAAAGCCTAGAATCAGCACACGATATTTCATGTGACAATCCCTAATTAGGGTTAGGGAAATATTTTCAAATGAGTGGTCAAGATGTCATTTGATAAAATCAAATCAATGTTTAAGAATAAATGTGGTAATTTGCCAAAAAGATAAAGATTTTCAAAAATGAAGAAGATAAAGAGTTTAATTGAAAAACGGTTTTGGAAAAATCAAGAATTTTCTCAATTACTTGATTTTTGGAAGAATATTTCCATTTTGAATTAAATTAATTCAAAATAAGGATTTTATGTAACAATAAATAATCGCTTTCAGATTATTTACTAAAATGAAGTGATAGTTAATAAAATGAAATCATTTTAAATAATTTCATTTATTTAAATGGGAGAAATGTTAAATTAGGTAATTAAATAATTAAAGATAATTATTTAATTTAGAGGATTATGACTGATAATTAAATAAATTAATAAATTCATTTAATTATGAGAATTAGTGGCATATTAAATAAACAAATAAAATTCATTTATTTAATAATGAGGAAGAATAAATGAATAAAGGTAATTAAACAAATTAATAGATTTATTTAATTGTAAGAAGACAATAGACAATTAATGATGTATTGAATAAATAAATATACTTTATTTATTTATTAATCATGAAGAATACAATAGACATGAATTAATTAAATAATAATGAGATAATTAATTAATAGTTGAATGTGGAGAAAGGACATAATTAAATGCCATAATTATGCTAGGAAGAAAGTGGTAAAAATAGAGCTTGTGGGCCTAGGTCATTTCTATGTGTCTACAAGGATGTGTGTACTGAGAAGTCAGGAAACGTAACAAGGATTCTGGAAATGCAAACTTGCTGCCAAAAATTTCTAGGGAGGACTAATATGACATTATTTTTGACTTTGTCTTGTTGTTGTCTTTTGGGGAAAATGCAAAATCTTTGGATGAAAGAATAGTATCTGAAAGAATACTTGAAAATACCTTCTGAAATCTCTGAATGTGGTCTCAAGGCTCAAGGTCTACATTTCCTTCTCTTGGGTCTCAGGTCTTGAATATTTTTAATCTATCCTATAGGAAAGTTCATGTGAAGATGACAAATTTTCAATGAAACTTTGCACTTCAAATGATTTTAAAGTCTTCAACCTAAATATACAATCATAAACACATAAGAGAGGAAAAACTTGTTGATTGTTAGTGAATGGGGGTTGGCATTGGTCAAAACCCTTGTTGGTATTTAAACCTTGAAATGAAATGAAATAATGGAGGGAAATGATGAATGAACAAAGTCTATGTTATAAATCACCAAATGCTTGATATGAATTTTTGAATATTTTTTGAAATGAATAGCTTGGATATAGATCTTGAATCAAAGGAATTATTCATAGATATGGAGTTGAATTTTTTTCTTGAACCAAAACGCTATATCACAAATTGGTGAAGTCACAGTAGGACTCAAAGAGAGAAATAACTAGATCATGCAACAATAGTTTCACAACAGAAGCAACACAAAATATGTAGGCAAATGCAGATTCAAACATTTCCATTATCTAAAAATTCAATTACATACAATCTACCACATCTAGGCTTACAGATTGGGCTCACAGGCCTGATACAATATACATGCTCCTTAATGCGAGAGAAAATATTACATATCAAATTATATTTTCTTTCTAATCTACTTGATCCTGATTGCCTCCTATCCTAATGATCCATTACAAGATTTATATCATATTTGCAGATCTAGAAGCACTTGCATCGACCAAATATCTTTACACTTTGATGAAGGAAATGTAATGTGTGCTTGAATAGGTTGTCCTCAAATTTGAATTCCTCCATGACAAGTATATATAATGAAGTGTCCAGACCTAAAATTAAGGTTGGGGACACTCCATAAAACAATTTGAAACACCTCACAAGGATCCTCAAGCTATGGGAAAGATCCACAAGCGATCAAACTAGCCATTAGGTTTTGAAATTATTCCTAGGCCATTTCCAAAACTCTCACTTAATTTAAAAGTGATAAATTTCTAGAAAATGATCTAATCGAGATGGAAACTTGAAATAAGGAAAATTAACATATCCACAATGAAAATATAGATCCACAAATCTAGTGAACAAACATGATGAAACGCCAAATATTCTAACTTGAACTGAACATGAATTGAACAAGATAAAAATTGAAACGAAATATTTTTGCTTGATGCAAGATTTTCGAGAACCAAGGATTCTCCTACATTAGTCATCTGGGGTTATTTGAAAATTAAGTCCCTCAATTTCTTGGGGCTAAAGGAAAACCAATATGGTCTACATCATCCTAATAAATCCAAGAAGAATCCTCCTCTAGTGTACCTTTCCATTTCATTAGATATTACTTTTACTGTCTCCCATGTGTTTTCTTCCCTTCTCTGACATCCAAAATATATTCTATCTCATTTGATTGTTGTTTAGGAAGTTTTTCTTACAATTTTTCTTTATTGTATTCACTAAATTCTTCTCCATGTTACTGATGTAGATATGCAATATTGAATGTAGGTGATATACCCATGCCATCTGGTAACTCTACTTCATATGCATTTCCTGAATTAAATTTATTTAAAATTTTACAAGGTCCAAACTTCCTCATCTTGAGCTTAATTTATGTGCAAACTGGAAATATTTCTTTCCTCAAATACACCATCACTTCATCTCCAAATTTGAACTCCTGATGTCTCCTCTTTTCATATTCTCATTCCTTATACTTTCGGTTCATATCTTCTAATTATTTTTTTACTTGAGTACGCACTTTCTTCATATGTTCTTCCAATTCCTCTGCTTCTTCCAAAGTGTCCTCCAAAAGTAACCAACAAACTTTTTATGTCTATTTGAAACAATAATCCTAGGTAATCCATGCAATTTGGCCACTTCCTTGAAAATCAAGTTCGCTACATGTACTAGATCTATTGTCTTCTTACAAGGTATGAAATGTGCAATTTTAGAAAATATGTCCACCAACACAAATATAGAATTACTACCTCTTTGTGTCCTCAACAAACCAAGTATGAAATCCATGTTGATATCCTCCCAAGGTCTTTCTGGAACGGTCAATGGTTTATACAATCCAAGATTCTGAATACTTTCTTTTGCGACTTGACAAACTCTGCAACTTTGCACAAATTTCATAACATCCTTATGAATCTAAGGCCAAAATTAATTCTCACTTATAAATGATATTGTCTTATCAACTCCAAAGTGTCCTGCCAATCCTCCACTATGTTTCTCTTTCACCAAGTTATCCCTCATTGAACTCCAGGGTATACACAAACTATTCCCTTTGAACAACATATCTTCCTAAATGAAATAATCCAACCACTGAATTCTATCCTCCAAGACTGGTTATTTACAAGACCTCCAATGTTCTACAAAATCTAGGTCTTCCTCATACAAATTCTTCAATTCATCAAAGCCTAAAGTCTCCACTCTCATTCCTACAAAAAAATTCCTTCTCCTACTCAAGGCATCAACCACTCTATTTGACTTTCCACTCCTATGTTTTAAAACAAAATTATAACACTGCGATAATTCTACCCACCTCATGTGTCTCTAATTCAATTTATGTCAATAGTTCAAATATTGTATGGCCTGATGATCTGTATACAACACAAAATACATAGAAAACACGTAATGTCTCCATTTCTTCAAAGATTGAACTATGACATAGAACTCTTGATCATACACTGAATACCTTTTCCTTGTATCATTCAACTTCTCACAAAAATAAGCTACTAGTCTTCCTTCTTGACTTAATACTACTCCAATTACATTTCCACTTGCATCATAATATAACTGAAATACCCTATTAAATTTTGGTAAATCCAACACAGGCTTCTCAATAACCTTCTATTTCAACAACTCAAAGCTCATGTCTACTCCAAATGTCCACCTAAAATCCTTCCTATCTCCTTTCATTGTTTATGCCATACGACTACAAATAGAACTTAAATTCCTAATGAAATTTCAAAATAAACTAGCCAATCAATGAAATGACCTTCCCTCTCCAATGCTTTCTGGTGTAGGCCACTCAAAACTTTCAGTTACCTTCTCAGGATCCATCTTCAATCCATCCATTGATATTACAAATTAGAGATATACTAATTCCTCCTTCATGAAACTACACTTCTTAATGTTTATCAGCAACTTCTCTTCTCTCATCCTCTACAAAACTTATCTTATATGCAAACAATGTTCTTCTCTAGTCTTACTGAAAATCAATATTTCATCAAGATAGACAATAACAAACTTACCAACGAATTTATTGAATATCTCATTCATCAACCTCAAGAAAGTATTAGGTGCATTTTTTAGTCTGAAAGGAATCACCAACCACTCATACAATCCTTTGTTTGTCTTGATTGTTGTCTTCCATTCATCCCCTTCTTTGATTATGATTTGATGATATCCACTCTTCAAATATATCTTTGTAAAGTAATTAGTTCCACTCAAACAATCCATAATTTCATCCATCCAGGGCAAAGGAAATCTATACTTCATTGTGATCTTGTTTATGGCTCTAGATTTTGTACACATCTTCCATTCTCCATCCTTCTTAGGTGCTAGCGTTGTAGGTACTACACAAGGACTTAAAATTTATCTAATCAATCCCTTCATCAAAAAATCTTGCACTTTCCTATTCAGTTCTTCATTTTTTGTCGGTGTCATCCAATGTGCTATTTATTAGAAAAACTAGCTCCAGGAATTAGATTCATGCAATGAGTAATACTCCTCACAAGTGGCAATCCATCATGTACGTTATCTAAGAAGATAGCTTCAAATTCTACCAGTAACTCCCTTATCTCCTCTGGTTATTCATCTAGAAGCTTCAAGTCTTCAACCTTCTTAGGAACCAAGCCATATCACATGTTATCATGTCTCAGTCTATCCAGAAATCTCCTTCCATCAACCAAAAAAATTCTAGCATTCATGCAAACCATAATTTTAGGCATATCCTCTAATGGAAACAAGGTTTGCTTCATCCCATTTGTAACAATAGTATATATGTTCTTCTTTCTATCATGAATATCCTATCTATCATACTACCAAGTTCTTCCCAACAAAACATGACATACATCCATAGGCATGATATCACATAATACGTCATCATGGTAATTTCCTATCTTCAATTTCACCAATCATTGTTCACTTACTAGTATCTTATGCTCATCCTGAATCCATGCTATTGAATAGGGATCCAAGTGTTGCAACCTTTCCAACTTCAATTTGGTCACCATATCTTCATAAACAAGCCTCTCTAAGCTTCCACTATCAATAATCACTTTGCAACATTTACCAACTACCTTGCATCTACTTCAGAACAAATTATTTTTCTACAACGATTCTTGTTCCATATTACTTTGACGCAATACTCTTTTGTTTACCAACACTTCTCTCTCTTCAATTTTATTAGATGATTGAGCATGATCCTCCTCAACAAAGCCTTCTCTTCTACTGTTCTTTGTCCTTCTAATTGCTTCTCCCTGATTACATTGAAATGCTCTGTGTCCTTCTCCACCACACTTATAAAAAGCTCCTCTAGTGCTCTTTTCTCCTGTCCTTTATCACATTTTCTATAACACTCATTTTGGTAACCACCATATCCTGCTCTTTGTTAATATTTTCCCTCATTTCTATGGTATGAGTTATCATTCTTACTGACTTCCTTTTCTTTATTCTGATTTGAAAAAGGTTCTCTTCCTCCTCCAGTGAAAATTCTTCCTGTTTAAAATCTTCCACCTCTTCCTCTTTCTCTTTGCTCATTTCTTTTGTTCAACTTCTCTTCTACTTTTAGGGCACATTGATATGCCTCCTCCACATTCAACAACTTGATCAAATTGATCTCATCTTGTATAGACAACCTCAAACCATTCATATATCTGGCTACTTATTTGGTTTCAGAAAGTATAAATCTGATATTCAACTTGTTGAACTCCTTAGTATACTCTATCACACATGACTCCTTCTGCTTAAAGTTCTACAACTTTCAGAACAACTGATCTGATAGTCTATGGGCATAAACAAAATTCTTCAGCTTATTCACCATTCAGAACCATGATCTTATCTTCTCTTTTTCTTTTCTTTGCCTATGTATCTGCAAAATTTCCCACCAAAGGGATGCATGTCCTTTCAACTTTGTACAAGAAAATTTCACCTTCGTGTCTTCTGTGGTACCTTAAAAATCAAATTACTTCTCCATCTTTTTTATCCAATTGATAAATTCATCTAAATCCAACTTACCTCTATAATCCATTACATTAAAATGTGGTTTAGTATTCACTCTGGTTAGGGCTCTTATGAACCTCTCTTCTCCCTGATCAAGGCCAAGTTGATCTTCTCTTTCCTTTTCTTTCTATTCTTCTACTTCTTCATCACTCACATCATCAATTGGTCAACCTCTCCTCGAGGCCATTTCAATTGATTCCAATCTAGCAGTCATTCCTCTCAACATCTCCATTATAGGTGGGTCTACATTTCCACACACTCCATTAACTCTACCATTTATTCTTCCCGCCATCTTTACACAAGTCCTCTACAAGCTGCAGGTCTGATCCTTAATCCGCCACCCCACAAAATATCTTCAATAGGACTTTACAAAATTTAAGAATCTTCCACAAAATTTATCTCACTCTAATACCAATTTGGTGCAATCATGGTAGGAGGGTCCTCAAAGATAGAGCTAACTGGATCCTATAGCAAGATTTACACAATAGAAGCAAAAACAAATATTCAGGCAAATGCAAATTCAAAAATTCTCATCATTCAAAATTTCAATTACATATAGTCTATTAGAGAGGTCACCATGGTACCACTGGCGGTCAAGCTAGCCACCATGGTGACTGCAGTAATATTCTATGGTAAGGGTTAGGAACTGGTGAGGAAGTGGTTTGAAGGGGTTATCGTGCTACCACTAGCAGTCAGGCCAGTGATCGTGGTCGCATGGGGAATAGTTAACAATGAGGGAGGTGACAAAGGTTAACGGTTAGTGATAAGTAATGTGGCTAGCGCCAAACTTTAGACAGTCTCCGAGTAGAACATAGTAACTATGGTAGAGGCTAAAGAAGTAGGCCGCGAAGGTGGCTACCGCCACACCATGACCAGACAGAGAAGGGATAGTGGTAAAGCAGTAGATGGTGGAGATAACATAGGTGATAAGGAAAAGTATGTCCATGGAAGCGCATTTAAATTCAAACACCGTGATACCGTGAAGAGAAAGTGTGGAGCCCACGATAGAGCACTAAAAGAAAGGAGGGTAATTGCAGCTAGTCATCGGATAACCACGGGTGGAAAATTCAAACCCACAATAGAGAGGTATAAGCAATGAAAGCCAGGGGGAAACAAAAGTAAATCCAGGAGAACGTATTAAAATGAAAATTTAAAAGCTCGACTATAGTCAAAAATATTTAATTTTCTGAAAGGCAACTCAATTAAATATTTAAAATTTTGGCCAACAAATATTCAAATGGCTGTAACAGACAGTGAAGGGTCATGACCCTTAGAATTTATTGTATAAATACTTGTAAAAAATAGTTGTAAGAGGGATGGAAATATATAGAAGGAAGTATAGGATTTTTCAGAATGTTTGTATTCAAAAGGACCATGTTGAATGTATAAAATTAGAGGAAGATAATGAAAGACTGTTGATTCAATGATTTTATTCTAGTATCAATTGTTTGTTGAATTTCTGTAATTATTTGATTGCCTCCAACTCAATGTTTCTTGATTATCTAAATTGAAATATCAAGTATATGTTCAATTTATCGGTGCACATTTGTTGTATCTATGTGATTTGATTAATTGGGTTCTTTAAGAAGAATTAAATTCCTTTCAGTCAATTACAGTAATCTGAGAATGTTATTTGGATCAGTAAGAAGAATCAGATAATTAAGGTTGATATTTTTCCTCCAATAGGGTTTATTAATCACATTATTGCATGTTTATACTATTTATAAACTCACACTTGTATGCCAAACAATTATATATTTACTAGATAGAATGCAGTAATCTAAACTTTCACTTGACTCAGTTTTACCCAACAAGGCACTTATCCCTTTTTTTTTTTAGTTTTATCCATCTCATTTGACATCTTCTAATTGAACATATTAAATATATACCTTAATATTTCTTATACAATAGATACTAAATTAGGATTACATCTCTCCATTTCCAAAATTGCCATTGTGGATAGATTTGTCAAATAGGAAACTTAGTTCAAAATCTGCATCATTCACATAGGTACACTCACCTAGGTTTAACAGAGCCTAAAGAGTAAAAGGCTTGATAACATTAATCAGCCTTGTTCTCTGACCAAAAAAATTGTGAGAGCTTGGGAACCTCTCGTAGTTCAAACCTACATTTTTGAGACCCAAAAAATTGGCAACTCCGCTAGGGATTAACTTCAAAAAAGTCCATTGTTAGGCAGCCTTTCCATTTAGAGTCATTGAAGAGAGATTCATAGTTAAGAAGTTTGAAAAGTGACTCCGCTAGGTGAAATAGTTACATTTTTTCACACTTTTAAAAGTGGGTGGTGACTTTGAATGAACAAGTCATTAAGACTAATAAAATAAAATATAGATCATAAAGAAATCATCCTAGAGTTCAGACTATCACAATTAATCACAACATGAAGGGAAGGAGATATTTTTACAAAGATGGTGATGGTCCTAATGACAAAAGTAAGTGGGCTTTCAAAAATTATTAAGGCAAGAAAGTGTTTAATGACTTGTGAACAACAACTAAAAACAAATCATCAAAGCTACTCATGGAAACACATAATTCGTATGACACACTAGAAAATGAGAACAACACATATAAATAAATTCCCACTCCTGAGGGGAAGACAAATCGCTTCCACCGAGTAGAGCTTGAGAAAGCTGAAGATTTCATGGCTGATTTTGAAGCTGAAAAAAGAAGACAGTTTGGAAATGATCAGGGAGAAATAGTTCTTGAGGATGGACCTGGATATGAAGTAGCATCTGAAGAAAATTATGAACTTAAGATGCCAAATGAGGTAGATGCACAGTGGGAATACATGAGGCAAAAAATAAAAAGATCAAAATAAAAATATGAGCGAGATCTTTAGACAATGAGAAAGCTTGATGAATTGAAGTTGCAAAAGGCTCGGATTAAGACACCAATGGTTGACTCACCCAAATATGTGTCACCTCATAAAAATAACAATACAAAACCATCAAATTCTAGAAAGGCCTATAAAAATTGGCCAAGGCATCAATGTGGACATCAAAATTCTCCACCACAGCATAAGGGTGTTCAACCACCTCCTTATCAGCAACATATATGCCCACAAGATCAACAATATGTGGTAAATAGTAATCCATTGTACCAGCATCATTATTACAAAAATACATCTCCTCTACAATATACAACCATGATCAAGTAGTTTGAGTTGGCTGGATTTCAAATATGTCCTTAACCTATGGACAACAGTTCGAGAAGTCTTGTCCCAAAATTCACAGGGTGTAATGAAATTATAGTTGAAGAGAATTTAAGAAGTTTTAATGCTTTCATGCAAGATCTAGATATGCAATAGGAAGATGAGTAGAAGAGGTTTTTTATGATGTCACTAATTGAAGATGCTAGACATTGGTTTAATATTTTTTGAATAGGCTCTATTTATTATATTCATGTGTTTTATGAGCGGTTCCTTGAGAAATATGGGAATCAATATGCACTAGAATGTGCTTTGCATGAATTGGGGTTTTCATCAGTGAGGGATTAATTTTATTGGGGAGATACAAGATAAATCAAGTGGAGGACATAAATGGATACTATTAGCCATTGATTACTTCACCAAATGGGTAGAGGCAATCCCAACCAAGCAAGCAACAAGTAAAGTTGTGATCATTTTTTAATGGATAACATTATTACTAGATTCAGTACACGATTGAGAGTGATTCCAGATAATAAGATGTGTTTCAGATCTGATGAGTTTAGATAATTTTGCAATACACATGGTATTAATATTTATTATTATACCCCATATCATCCACAAGAAAATGGTCAGGCAGAATCAAGTGATAACGTGGTTGAGGTGGATGTTGTCAAATGATCTACAAAACTTCTTCTGTTGAGAATATGAATTTTCCCTTTTCAGAGTATTTGTGTATGATCTTGGATTCTCCCATTAATGTAGGTGTGAATTCTAAGGATCCCCAAGCATCATCTCATAGATTCATTATTTTTTCAACATGTTGTGCTTCGTTTGTTTGTTGTGTGGGTTCAACTTGTGTGGTTGGTTTTAATGTGTAAATAAATGATTATCTTTGTTTAAACATCTATTTGGATTGGGTTCAAGTTCTAGTATGTGGACTTGGATGTAGTAAATTTATTTCATTTTACGATGAAGAGTTGAATGCACTCCATTCATTGCATGAATCCATGGTCTACCTAGGAGAAGATTATATGAAATTTCCTAAGGCATAGCGTTGATCAGTTTTTCCAATGTGGCCATTCCAACTATAAGAAGTAAAGTAACCACACTGATTGGTTGCTTTGTGATGTTGCCAAATCCCTTAATAGATAAATAATCAAGTTGGATGGTTGGTCTATCAATGCCAAGCCTATCCAAAAGGCTCACACTACACATATCAAGGTTTGATTCGGTATCTACAAGAGTTCTATAGATCCCTTTTCTTTTGTATTAAGATATTATTATGAAAGCTTCATTTTTTTTTTGGACTTGCAAAAGCGGGAACTTACTTTGGTGAAAAACAATATCAAAATTTCTTCTATGAAATATAGCTGCTATGTCATGTGGTTGCACATTAGAAGGGATAGGAACTTTTTGTAAGGAATTTTGCATCATGTTGTGAGGGGAGACTTGAATAAGATCCCATAATGATTTCTTAGTAGGAGTATTTTTTAGTTTTTCCACAAGATCATACTCCTTAATGAGTGAATTTAATCAAGGATCACAAGGAAAGATGGGATTAGGAAAATTTAATGGTGTGGAGGTTGCTTTGGGTGGGTGTGGCTTGGTTCTTGTGTAATGTGTGTGTGAAACATTGTTGTTAGAAAGATAAAGGATGAGTTCAGATTTTCTTTTAGTTGGAGGTTTTTTTGAAGGGGGCTAAAGGATGAGTTGAGGTTGAATAATATTAGCATCCCTGAGTGAGTGAGAGGCTAATGTTGTCTCTTGATGTGATTCTAAGGATACAATATTATTATATTCAACGTTATCCTTATTGTGTAGCATGATATCCTCCCTAGGAGGAAGGGTTTTAGGAGAGCTACAAACCAAGTTCTCTTGACAATCAAAGGTTGGTTCTTCTAGAATGAAAAAATCACAAGTAGGGGGATGATGAATTGTTGAATTATCTTGCTCAATAAGGGTTTCCTTAGGTAGAAGGGGACATCTAAGAGTTATATCACTCTCACAAGCCAAAGGAGAATGGAAATTAGGTAAGGTGAGGTTTAGGAATGTGTCTATGATTTTATTTTCTTGTTCTATAATATATTCCTTAAAGGAATGAGGAGAAGGACAAGCAAAATCACCATGATTCTCAACAATTGTATCTTCGTTTGGCAAGATACCTTCATCTTTAAAAGAAGGGGTATTGTGAGAAGAAAAAGTATGATTATCATGGTTATCTATGTTTGTATGATATTATATCACATCATCCACACAAATAGGAGAGGTAGGAGAGGGTTTAAATTTAAGGCAAGTATTATCATTTTCACTCTCTTGTGCTAAGAAACTCTCATAACTAGGAAATGCATTGAATGAATGACTATCATGTTTATGTACTAAATTTTTCTTTACAATTTTGGAACATATTGAAACTAAATTTTTTGAAAAATAATCTATGAAATCTTAAAATGCAATGTAAGTACTTAAAATGAAATGATATTTTCAGATGTCAAACAAGGTAATTTACTAATTACACTATTGAATGATCTGAAAATGAAATGTCATGAATGAAAAATTGAAGTTAAGAAATGCATAAAATGAGCTAATTTAGGCTAGATCTAATGAAATGCATTTTACAAAAACTCAACCAACTAATACAGATTGGTGAGGGCAACAAACAAAATTTTAAAAATGGGGTTTTTAGTTCTATAAAAGGTTGTTTTAGGGGCATAATGGGACTAAGTCAGCCAAGGTGGTGAATTAGTTCTACTAGGGATTTTTTTTCAGAATTTGCAATTTCTTTTAATCAATTTTGATGCTTTATGTGTTGTAAGATGCATACCCAAGATGAAAATTGGTATGTGTAAGATCATGATGGTTCAAAAAGTGATGATATGATGGCCCATGTGGCCGACGACATTTTTTTTACCCAAAATTGATGAAACCAAAAGGGTTTTTAAAGGAGATTCTCAACTTTCCACCAATATAGATTATTCTTTACTTTGAATTTAATAAATAATTATAATTATGATTGAAACACATCAATAGCTTTCAAATAGTGTAATATTTTTAAAATCTGAAACATGCATCGCATTCAATGCTTCACATACTATAGGATTAAAATAAATGAATTTCATGAAGTTTTGATCAAGTTAAGGTGGTCAGACATATGAGTTGTTTATATTTTTTAAAATTTGTAATAAAGAATTCACAATTAATTATTTACTTGGGAAAAAATTACAAAAAAAATGCATCACATCGAAACATGAGTCCTCTACGTATATCTAAAATCTTGTAAAAAATATTATCATTTTATTGTGGTTAGGGTGGTCAGACAGACACCTACTTCTTATTGTTTCCCTAAAATTTAAGTACTACTACATTGAAATTTCAAATTTTCACCAAATAGATTTAAAAAATAAATAAATAAACCTAGTAGTTTAGAAAATACATTCAATTTTCTATAGATTCTATTGTTACACGTTTTTTAAATGATATAGATAACTTATTCTAATTTTTACATCAAGTTGCTTAACTCTGATTTTTTGAATTTTTATCATCACTAAAGGGCCTATTTTTTCATGATGATCCTGCACATACCCAAATGCAGAATTTTATAAATTTTGTAACGATTTGGGATGCAAAAATGAAAGGCATATGCACTTTCACTAATTGCAAATTTTGAATTCCTAGAATTCAACTTAACTAATGCAAAATCCTAATGGAAAGTCAATGTAATGCAAACCTAGGATGACAAAGAACTCCAAAAAAGACAAGAAAGGTGTTTGAAAGTTGGGGTCACCAAGATGAACTAACAAATTTTAGGGGAAAGATGCACTCCCACACTTCTAGGTTTTTCCACCTAAAAGGAGAGAGATCTTATTAGAGTAATAAGTTATTTCACTTAATTAATTTAATCATATTGGTTAATTAATTATGTCACTTATCACTTTATATTTACTTAAGATAAACTTAGGCACATTAATAATTATTTATTTATTAATTATTAAGTATGCACACTACAATTTCCTTTCAGGGTTTGATCTCCTTTCTTAAGGATTGATCTCATTGTAATTATTCATTCTATTATGCATATTTTTTCATAAGGCTTTTTAGAGCACCTCCTTTGTGCTATATTATTTCCTCTTGGTGTGATAAGTTATTTTCTTGTAGGTGTTCACTGGGTTTTGTGGGTTGCACTTTATCAACTCCAACATGGTATCAGAGCTTCAGATCTATTACTTCTTGTTCATTGTTTTAGGGATCCTATCCTAAAGAAATATTTATGTGCATTTTGATTCAATTTGGACCTCACCATTGTGTCTACAACGCTCGATTCTGTCAAGATTGACCTTTGTTTCATCAATTTTGGCTTCACGACATCAAATCTGTGAGGGTTTGAATTTTTTGAGGGGTTCCTAATCTAGAGAATACTTTCAATTTTGGAGCATTTTGAGCCCAAAAGGACCTCACCATTGCATTTAGAGCACCCAAAAACCCCAAAATCGATTGTTAAATCTTCAAAATTGGACACAGTGACTTTGGGAAGCAATTTTTTTATATTTTTGGGTTTTAGTACTTGATACAACACACAATCTGAGATTTTAAAAAGAAAAAATAGTGGTAATGGCCATCATTGCCAGTTAAACACTAGTGGTTAATTCTATTGGTTAATCCTACCAGATAGCCTAACTTCTAGGCTTAACCCTCAAACCTTTTGAAGCAATTTTGGTATTTTGGCCATAACTTTTGCATACAAACTCAGATTTCCAAAAAGAAAATATCACTGGAAATTTGTTTCTGAGCTCAATCCAGTGGTATAGGAGTTCTTTTTTTATTTTTCCAATTTGATAGTTTTTTCACTCTAAGGGGTATAACTTTTGCGTCTTGACTCCATTTTGCGCAAAAAAATAGGTGTTGGAAATTTGGTTCAGTGATCTACATATTGATCAGACTTATTTTCCCAAATTTTTCCCCAGGTATATTTTATTCAGATTTTTGTGTTTTCACAATTTTCTTAATTACTTAGATGTTTTGGCACTTGGGAACCTCCTGTTTTCTTCATTTGGATCTATTTAATTTCATCTACATGGAGTCAAGTAATTTTTTTCATATTGTTTAATAAGAAGAGTTATCATGGGTTTTTTTTGGTCACCCTTTAGTTGTAATCCTAGAACGGGGTAATTACGAGTCATGAGTAAAGGGGATACCTACACATTGTAGGTGGCTTAATATTTTTCCTTATTTGTATGATATCATACCTGAACCAACCACTCCAAGTGGAAAATTACCTTGGGATATCACTAAAGATCACATAGTAGGACTTATACTGTCTAGTGTTGATAATGACTCTGTGTGGGTTGTAATGGAAATTGATTGTCCCCACCCACTTTGGACACGTCTTTGGGAGATCTATGGAGACCCCAATCTCTCTCCATTCCCAGAGGATCCTGCTTTAGATAGTCTCTTACCTATTTCTTGGAGAAAAAATATACCCTTTGATCATGATAGTTTAGAGGAGCTTGAATATTTAGACATTCTTGTATGTTCCGATGGTTCAAATTCTTGTCTAATAGTTCCTACTCTTCAGGATGAGATTAAACATGTATCATCTAGTATTCTTGATGAAATTTATATTGCCACATTGGCCCCTATGGATTTAGTTCAACATCATGTCCATCTTGGTCATTCATTATCTACTACATCATGAGATTCTTATCTTCTAGACACATTCTTGTTTGTTGAGTCTCACAGAATATATCTTGAGGATTATTTTGATGACATGTACATCTCCTATACCTTGAAATTAAAGTTATCACTATATGCCCACCATTATCTGTGTATTTAGAGGTTGTATTTCAAGATTCTCCACATCAATTTGGATTTGGCATCATGTGTTTTAGTTCAGACATAGACATTCTTCAACATCCTATCATGGCACACATCTTGAGACAGATTGGCACACCACTCTTCATAGGGTTTCTTCAAAATCTTCATTTGGATTTGTTTCTTCCCAAGAGGAGGAATATCATTTTCTGCTTCAGGATATCTTTTTGGATTCTACATCAGGCATCTACCATTGCGATAGGAGTTTCTTCATTGTGGGGGGCCTTCTTTTCTATTTATATCTCTCCTATTGAGACCATTGTATATGTACTCAAATGCTATAATTTGTCTATGGGGGGTATCATGTAATCCACCTTGTATCCTTCTTTCATTAGTGCATTGCATTCCTTTATTTTCTCTCTATTGGAGGGGAGTTTTATTCCCATGAGGTTTTCTCGCTTTTCTCCAATTTATAGAGATTTCATTATACTTGGGTACCTGATCAGGCCTTGTTTTCAAGGCCCATTTTTTATTTCATGCATCTTTTCCTTAGTTTTTTAGCTACTCCCTAAGTTTATCTTAAGGGGGGGTGTTCGAGTAATAATTTATTTCACTTAATTAATTTAATCATATTTGTTAATTAATTAAGTCACTTATCACTTTAGATTTACTTAAGCTAAGCTTAGGCACATTACTAATTAATTACTTATTAATTATTAAGTGTGTACACTAGGGTTTCCTTTCAGGGTTTGATCTCCTTTCTTAAGGATTGATCTCATTGTAATTATTCATTCTATTATGCATATTTTTTCTTAAGGATTTTTAGAGCACCTCCTTTGTGCTACATTACTTCCTCTTGGTGTGACAGGTTATTTTCTTCCAGACGTTCACTGGGTTTTGTGGGTTGTTATTTACCAAATCCAACAGAGATTCCACCCCAAGAATTGGAATTTCATTCAATATTAAGGATAATATAATTGAAATGTGCCTAAATTAAATTTCATAGATACAAAGAACTTATAAATTTGATTGAATACTAATGTGAAACCTAGAAAATATACTTTGCTTGAAAACAAATTATGATATGTAGAGAGATGGATTGAATGCAATATAGAAAAAGATAAAAGGGGTAAGTAGAAAGAGTGAACCTAGAAAATGGTAGAGGCTGGAGTGAAAAATATGAATGTCTCTAGAATTATGCAAAATCTATTTTTTAAGCCCAACAAGACACTTGTGTCAAACTAGGTGAGTTAGTCCAGTTTTAGGAAATTTCTAGAAAACTACATTGGAGCCTTGTTTAGCCAAATGGGTATCTGAATCCATATAAATCTCTAAAAGTATTGTACGGTGGGACTAAGTCACCATAATTGGGGGAAGGATCATTTTTGACTTCTATAAAAATCTGAACGTGGGATCTAAATCTCTCGATCTGCACTTTTGCTCCTGGTAATTTTTCAGATCTGAAATAATAAAATTCGATATGTAGGTGTTCTCCAAGATTTTTTTAGGGTTTTGACAACCTTGAATGACTTTGATAAGTTTTTTATAACATTCCACACCTTTCTCTTTGATAAATCTGCAAACAAGACCTACAAATCACACAAAGAGAAAGAAATATTGAATGTTAGGGAATGGGGGTTTGCCTTAGTCAAACCCCGTTTAGGTAATTAAACCAAAATGAAGATATGATGAAATAATGGAGTAAAAACCTTCCATTTGATGATAGATCTTGAGTTTCTACAATAATGGTTGAATAATCATCCCTTGAATGCTTCTTGCTGACTTAGAATGTTGAAACCCTAGCTTTTTTAAGAAGAATGAAAGATGAGTGATTGAGAAGATTTAGTGAACGAATATAATAGGTAGTTAGGTTATGAAAAATTAGTGGAAAGCCCTTTATTTATACATGGTTTTCCCTAAAAAAAAATAAAAAATGTCACCACAGGCCAACCCGAGGGTTCAAAAGACAATATCTCGTGAGAATATTGACATAAATTTGATTTTTAAGCCTAATTGGACTAAGTCACCCAATGTGGTGACTTGGTCCCATGAGGGAAAATTTTCCATTTGTAAGGAATCAGAGTGTGATTAATGTTTTTTAACAAGATTGTCTTTTGAAACACACTTAAGTGGGGCCTATATGTGCATTAAGGGGTCATTTTAACATAAGAAAGGGACAATTTATTAATGAAAAGCCTAGGAAATTGTGAGAGTTTGTTACATCTCCTTACAACACTTTGAAATAAGGCTTGGTAAGTTATAAAAAGAGTTCATTTAGGTGAATTATGATGGAAAGGTCCTAGAAAAGTGGGAAAATGTGTTAGAACACTTCACAACACCTTTGCAAGAAATCATTGGGGTTTAATTGTTTTTCAATCATTCAAGGCCTAATGTGAATATGTTGGCCACATTGCAACATTAGATTTAGGAAAAACAAGGTCAAAAACCACAAGAAAATCCTAAATGATTGAAAATTTCAAGGATCCAATTTTTGTGACACATAGGTTAACATGGAAGAGACATGAATGTCTCAATGTCTTGCGTCATCCCCAAAAGGAAAAGAAAAGACAAAGAATAGAGATAAAAAAAAAAGATGCATGCCATAGAGAAGAATGAAGGTACAAATAGAGGAATATCACAAAGAAATGGAAAATTGAATAGAACATCATGAGGGATTACATCATGCACATGCAGTCAAACAAAAGAAAATAAAATAAGGAATGTGAAAGACTAGTAAAGCACATGTGATTCAACCTATTTTCATGTCATCTGCATCCCATTCATGTTCCTTGTATATTGAAGGCAAGCAACTAGCCAGAGGGACACAAGCAAGTGCTGAACTAGAATCATTACTAGGTTCAACACTCTTTGTAGGAGATTTATCATTTAAGATCGTGGAAGAGGAAAAAAATGTATTCAATTCATTATGCACCTCTTCATCAATTCTAGCAACCTCATCATTATTGTCCAAGTTAATCATAGTAGGAGGTTGAAGGATAATGTCCATGGAAGATTTAGACTCGTTTTGTGGTTGTTCTATTGGATTTTTTTATTTCAGAGCAAGAGTAGAGTTATCATGAATTTACTTATTCAAGTTTTTATCTTGATTTTCTTTGTTTCATACTTCATGTAACTTGTGAGCAAGGGCATGACATCTACGCCTACACTCTCTAGCATGTTTTTTAATTTTATTTTTGTTTTCGAGTTGTGTTTACGTAGGAGCGCGTTGATCAACCATTAGTTTCTTTTCTTCCCTAAGAGGAGGAACAAAAGGAACCATGGGAGGTTGTTTGACTACTTTCTCTTTGAATTTGTATACTTGGTCTATTGTAGGAGGTATGACGGGGTTATTTTCATTATCTTTTGGTTGTTTGTAAGATGTAGGTGAGGGATTTGTCTTAGGTTGGTCTTTGTTGTTTGGTATTTCTTAAGGTTGAAGCATGGTTTGGTGAAGGATGGTAGGCTTGGTGGTGGGTGGGGACATGTTTCAGATGAAATTTTTTGCTATCTTCTTTGCCTAGAATTTTTTATATGACAATAAAAATAAGTATTCTCATGGTTTTATAGGTTTCATGGGCTTAGGCCAGAATAAATGTGGGGAAAAATTTCATTTCGAAGAAAAAGGGTTGAAGCCACTATAGTGGACAATGGATATTTCATTGTCAAAGGGAAACTTTAAGAATTTATGCACAACCAAAGGGATAGCTTTCATGGAGAAAATCCATGGATGGCCTAGCTTCACATGAGATTTTTCTGATTGCGGGATGATGGAGAATGAGACATCTAATATCTTTTTTCCTATTTTTAGTGGTAAGGTGATGGATCCCATTGAAGGGCAAACAAAACCATTGTATGTATTGATCCATTCTTTCAGCTTATCATATATATCTTGATAGAGCTCATGCAAAAGTAAAAATTTCTTAGTGATCACATTCTCTGCACAGGCGAGATATATTAGTATCCCATTAGTAGGCTTGTCATAGATATGGTCGACTATATAAAGAGGACCATTAGGTGCATGTTTAAGTATATCCTTAGAGGAGAAATTAATGTCAAGATGATTCTTAGTTCTTCCCTTATGAGGAATGATGTATATCACTCCTACCATTTCATTTACAGGATTATTATTGATAGCATCATGTTGAATAGAATCATTATTATCATCATCTATATCAACATAGATCAAATAATTATTCGCAAGTTTTGGTTAGGAGGGGCAATAGACTTATTTATTTGATCACTAACACCTCCAACAGAAAGATGACTACAATCAATGAGATTTTGCACAAGATGTTTAAGATGCTTACAATGTTTTGTGTCATCTCTATTTTATTGGTAATAAAGGCAATAAGAATTTGATTTAAAGCTTAGGGGTAAAGTTTTATTATGATTGGGTGTTTTTATGGGAGGAAAGGGTAATCATTTGTTGTACTAAAAGAGGAGACATTGTGTTATGAAGGGTGTTGGGTAAGGGAGTGAATTTTCTTTTCGAGTCCCCATAATTAATGGGTGTCATGGAAGCTACTTGGTTATTGATATTTTGAGTTGTTTGTTGAAGTGAATTGAGTTAAATTAACTGTTTATTCTATTTCCTACAAGGTTGAGGATTATTTTGTTTGTGGGCTCATATTTCACAAGTCAGCTAGAAGTGAAATTTATATCATGACTACTAATAAAATTTTGATAATCATGAAGGGTTGTACAAAAGTGCATGAATGAGGTGAAATTCATCATGGTGAGCTTGTCTTGGATCTTTCTTTGTAAATTTTTTATGAACATATTTTGAAGCTGAGGTTTGGGGACCTAGAAATGGATCTAGGAATAAAGCGATTGATAGCATGAGAGAAAGTTAGTTATCTTTTCTTCTTATTTTTTCTTGCGTATTATCAAATCAACCAAACTCGTCTTAAGATTCATGTGCACTTGGAAATGGTTTAGAAATACATCAACAAGTTCATTGAATGAACAAATTGAGTTCAGTAAATGAGAAAACCATTCCAAGGCAGTATCTTTCAAAGACCTAGGAAAAAGCTTTGCCAATAGTTTATCACCAACAAAAAAGTCACTACATAAGGAAATATAGGCATTAATATGGTTAGAAGGATCTCCCTTCCTTCCATATTTCTCAAATGTAGGCAACTCTATACCTTCTAGAATCAATGTTCCCAATATCTCCAAGTAAAATGGGTTTCTTTTGACATAATATGTAGGTAGATCATTTTGATTTTGGTTGATTGTGTAAATTTTTTTTTGAAGGGATGAAATATTTTGGAAGAGTTGAGCTATGAGAGGGTTGTAGAAGTTGTCAAAACCAACTTCAGACTCCAAGAGCACCTGCATGCAAATGAATACCTATCACAAGGAAGAGAATGGATGGAGAAAACAAACAAGGGTTTGAAGCTCTGGAAAATAGAGAAATTATCTTATCAGAACAAAAGGGAATTATAGAATATAAAATGGATCAATCCTTAAAAAGGAGACCATGCAAAACTTAAAAGAAACCCTCATAGGAAAACATTTATAATATAATTATTAAATGTCACTTTATGCAAACTAAAGTGAAATCTTAAGAAGGGAATAAAGGTAACTTAATTAACACAATTAAGTTAAAACCGTTACTCTAACACCCCCCCTTAAGATGAGCAATAGTGCATCTACAAACATGTGCAGAAAAGAAAAGGTAACTACAATGCAAGAAGGAAAACATGTGTCCCAACAACAAGGCCAGATCAGGTACCCAAATACAACCAAATCTCTGTAAAGTGGAGAAATAGAGAAAACCTCATGGGAGAAACTCTATTCCAAAAAGAGATGCAGAAAGCCATGAAGAACATCATTGAAGTAGAAGAAGATGCAAAAAACTATCAAAAGATGACTGCTACGGTACGAAAGAACCTCCTCTAAAGATAAGATAGTCAGGATCAAGAGGACAACAATCTGCATGAGTGCCTCAAATGACAATATTCGAATAAGATGGAAAACAAAGGAAAACACCTGGAACGAAGATACAAATGGCACAAGTACCAATAGTCTAAAAAACACTGATCAATTGAGAATGGAAGATTCCTTCGAAGGAAAAACCAAGGAAGCATTAGCACGAACAATATAATAGTCCCCCATAATGCTGAACTGGGAGAGCCTGAAAGATCCACTAAAATGGTGTGTAACACCCTATAGTGCATGAAGGAGAAGATACAACATGTGCAAGTGCACAAGAAAGCACCTGCAATTGAAAAAGTGGTGTGAAAAACAAAGCACACATGCATGAGGTTGGAATCATATGGATCCACTGTCATCGTGGAGGGACACTCACTGGAAAAAGGTGTGATGGCAAAACAAAAGCACTACACAACCCCCCATGGAACTTTATAATACAATGCAAGTACAAAATATGGCACAACCTTATGTGAAAAATCCCCAAAACTACATGTACAATAGTGTGGCACTTTATCTCAGTGCATTTACATAGAATATTGATTACAAATGATCCTCAAAATGCCCTCAAAGGACAAAAAATTGGAAATACATGAAGAACAGCCAAAAACAAAGCAACCCATGCAATTGACAAGTTCTAAGAGCAAATATGTCCAAGTAATTCACCAGAGTGTGAAAACACAAAAAATGAATAAAATAACCTAGAGTGAAATTTGGAAATATTGCATGGATGGAACTCAAGAGCTCTGAAAGACGGTTCCAACGCCACCGAGATTGTAAAAAGTAGAGAAATGGGTCAAATGTTATGAGCTCGGGACTTAAAATAGCCCCTTTGTCTTCAACTGGTTGTAGAATGCACCAACAAAAAAATGAAGCAATGAAACCCATACCACTAGAAATTCGACACAACCAGCTTTCAGACAATGTCTCGTTTGCCAAAAAACAATATCGTATGTCCAAGATATGACCTCTGGAAAAAAATAGCTCCAAAGAGGAAAATATACAGTGAGGTATTAAATTTGACGGTCATATGGCCATCACAGAAAACCTCTGAGCCTAAATTTGATGGCTAAATGGCCTTTGCCGCATTTCTTCATTAGGGTTTATTACAAATTTATTTTTTTCAAAAAAATCAATAAAAAAAACATTACAATGAATTTTATGAAAAAAATAAAATTTAAAAAACATTTTTGGTCAAGGAGGCACATGGGCCCACCCCCACCGCACCCTATGAGGGTGCGGGTACATTGCATAGGTACGGCCCTACGTAGTTGCCTACGTAGGATACCTACATGCCTGCGTAGGTACGCAACTAGGCCTAAGCAAACCTTAAAAAGGCTTTAAATTTTTTGTTTTTTTTTCTATTTGATTTTTTATAAAAAAAATCTAAAACATGTAAAGATTTTTGTTTTAAAAATCAGACGAAAATCCGAAAAAAATATTTGTTTTACCAGGATTTTTTCTCTGATCCGCGCGCAGACAGACAATCGTACGGATGTACAGATAAAAAATTTTTGCCCCTCAAATCAACTTTTTCCAAAATGGACGAATGAACAGTTGATTTAGGGGTTTTGGACTGTTGCGGATCCAATGGTGAGGTTTGTTTGGACTCAAAATGCTTTCAAATTGCAGGTGATTCCCTAGATCAAAAAAAGAAAACCCCCAAAATTGTGAATGCCTGATCCAACCCTTGTAGCTCCAAATTCTTCAAACAAAAATAGGCATGCAACAGGAAAGCTCTGATACCATGTAGTTGTCAAAACCAACTTCCAACTCCAAGAACACCTGCATGCAAATGAGTACATGTCACAAGAGAGAATGGATGGAGAAAACAAATAAGGGTTTGAAGCTCTGAAAAAAGGAGAAATTATCTTATCAGAACAAAAGAGAATTATGGTATATACAATGGATCAATCCTTAAAAAGGAGATCATGCAAAACCTAAAAAAATCCTAATAGGAAAACATTTAATAATATAATTATTAAATGTCACTTTATGCAAACTAAAGTGAAATATTAAGAAGGGAATAAAGGTAACTTAATTAACATAATTAAGTTAAAACCTTTACTCTAACAAGGGTCAGTGTTTGTGTTATGAGATGGAAGTGAAAGTGGTTAAGGAGTGGATGTGTTCGTAGGAAAAGTGAATGGAATTCTTATAGGTGGTAAACTAGTAGGAGATATAATGTGTGATGCCACATAGGAACTAGGGATGGTAGTGGGAATACCCAAGGAAGGAATCATAATACTAACTTGTTGCATTTTTGTTGTGACTTGAGGGTTGGTATAGGTAGATATTGAGGTAATTGTTGTGGGAGGAGGAATTTGAGTTCCTCCTTGGATTGTAACATTGCTTGTTGGTAAAGGATAACTAGTGGTTGGGGTGAGGTGTTTTCCAAATCTTTGAAATGTATTTTTCACAAGGTCAATCCCATCTTCACTTTGAAGAATGCAGTGAATGTTATCTATAGTAGGGATGGAAATATTTGAAATGTTGTCATTTTTCACTTCATGTTGTAATTTTTCTAGGTCCTCATGAATTTGAATTATTTTTTCTTGTGGGAAAATATCATTCCTTATTTCAACTTGCATACTGTTTGAAGGTAAAGAGTTGTTAAGGGTATTATCCATATCTTGTATATAATATCAATACTACAAGTGAAAGAGATAGACAACCCAAGATCCACAATGATTGTGCTATCACAGGATGACATGAGTCTTGAAATTCATCTCACTATATTATTAGCAATAAGATACCAAATACACATGCAAGGGCTACTAAATGCAAGGTGAATGTGAATGCAATATAATTTAATAGCAATGATATGCTTATAACACAAAGTATATAAATTGAAACAAAAAGATAATTATGGTAAATAGAAACTTAGAAACTGAACTATAAATGCCTGGAAATGTAGTGTTGAATATGCAAAGGGACTGATTCGCCCAAGGTGGGGAATGAGTCCCAATAATGATTTTTTTGAATTTTTTCAGAAATTTAAATTGCATTTTATGTGTTTTATGTTTTATGGTCTATATGCTAAGACCTTTAAATGTATATTTTGAAATATTTTCAATGAAATTGGATGCAAAAAATCAAGCTATATGAGCTTTCACTAATGCAAAATTGGAAACCCTAGAATGCAAATTAACACTTGCAAATCTTAATGCAATGTTAATGCAAGCAATATATAGGATGAAGATGCACTCAAAATTAGAATTGTGATGTTCTAAATGTAGTTTCAGCAAAAGGAAAGGTGGAAAATTGGATCCCTCCCACCTTTAGGGGGTTTAGGACCTAAAAGGGGAAATTTAACAAACTTTAATTTGAAAAAAAACCCTTGAGATCTCAGTGTGAAGGAGAAAGATGTCTTGGAATAGGGATGTTTGATGTGTTGAATATGGTCTAATAAGGGGTTAACCACCAAGTTTTAACTTGGAAAAGAAAATCAAATGTAAGATGTAATGAAAAACCATAATTAAATGCAAACTAAGTGTAAATGGCCTAGAAAGGTGAATGAAACAACACGAAAAATTTAAAACATAATGTGTGCATCTAGGAATGTGGAGGAGATAGAATGAAGGTCTTGAATGCTAGAAAATATTATTTTACTATTTACTGAGACTCATTCACCAAGTTGGATGATTCAATCCAGTTTCTAGAAAATTGTGCAAGAACATGTTTTGAAAAAAGGGTATCTGTATCTACAAAATCATAAAATTTGCTTGGAACTAGGACTCATTCACCAAAATTGGATAACTGGTCTAGTTGGGATTTTTTTGCAACTTCAAAAGTTGATCCTAATCTTCTCTATTTTCTCTATCCTTGCTGTTTGATTTTTAGATCTTAATCTCTTATTTGCAACCTGTAGGTCTTCTCCAATGTTCTCCAAGTCTTAATTACAACTTTGACAACTTTGAGTGATTTGTAAATTTTCTTCAATATCTCTCCTTAGGAATTATGCAACCTAAACCTACAAATAACACACAAAGGAGAGGGGAAAATGTTGTTGGGTTAGTGGATAGGGGTTTTCCTTGGTCAAACCTTATTTTGGAAATCAATCCTTGAAATGAAATGAAATATGAATGGAGAATGATGAATGAACAAAAGACAGTGTTGCAACTCACCAAACCCTAGCAATAAGGTGCTACAAAAGTGATTGAAATGGATACAATGGATTTGGTTCTTGAATATTGCTTGAATGATGTTGATCTTGAATGAAACACTTGTTTGAATCATAAACCCTACATCACAATTGTTAGCACAATAAAAAACATGATATATGAAATCTTTGACATGATGATTGATGCTTGAAGAATGCTCTAAAATGATTGATAATATTTTGTTGAGTGCTCTTGAATACTCTTGTGAATTCTTGAATTCTCTTGTGAACTCTCTTTAATGCTAGGTGAAAATATGAGTGCAAGAACCTTGTATTTATAATCATTTATGTAAGAATTCCATAAATTATAACACTATAAGACGACATCAAATCTAGAAGAATAAAATCCTACCAAAAAATTGAATTAAATTTGTTTTTGGGCCACATGAGACTCATTCATCCAAGGTGGTGAATGAGTCCCATCAAGCATAATGTATGGAAAGAGAAACTATAAGTTCTTAGAAACGTGTGAAAACTAGTTTGGGGCCAAAAGATCCAAGTGGGACCCATTCGAAAAAGGTGGTGAATGAGTCCCATATCACTAAATATAGGCCACACAAGCTAGAAACACCTGAATTATGATTGGATAATGAGTGGTGTTTGGATTATCGTCGAAAAGATATGATAAATGAGGCTTGTGGATGAAAAATAGGGCCAATTAAAGTGTAAAGAATCCCAATTATTAATGAAAATCCTTGATAAGTGTGAAAGTGTGTTACAATACTTTACAAAACTTCAAATAAGGAAAGGTTAAGGTTGATTTAAAAATATCCTTATTATGTTTAGTTAATTAATAAAACCTTAGAAAAGTGTGAAAGTGAGTTACAAAATTTCACAACACTTTACCAAGGTACCATTAAAATCGATTAGTTCACAAGGGCCCAAGACCTAATGCCAATGTTTCAACCACATTAAGAGACCAAATCAAGGACACATTAAGCCTAATAAATTCACAAGGAGGGTCGAAACAAGTGTGAAAATATCCTCGACGACATTTTTTGACACCTCAAGGTTTACGGTTAGGGATAGAATTAGGGTTGTGATTTGTATTGTCAAAAAATGTCGTCGATAAGATTTTAACACTTATTTGGGTCCTCTTTGTTAAATTGAGCTTAATGTTTGCTTGAATTAGTGTTATAATGGGTTTAACACACTCGCATTAGCTCTTGGGCCCTTATGAATTAAATAAACCTAATGTTGGAACTGGAATCACTTTGAGAGCGGGGGGTGAATCAAAGTGGATTAATTTTAACTTTTAACTTTGAAAGAATAATGAAACTTTTACTCGTGTATGTGCAGGATCATGATGGACCAAAAACTGGCAATATGATGGGTATGTGGCTGACGACTTCTTTTTAATCCAAAATTGATGAAACAAAAATGGTTTTTAAAGGAGATTCTTAGCTTTCCACCAATATAAATTATTCTTTACTTTGAATTTAATAAATTATTATTATTCATTTTCTATTGAATTATGACTAAAGTCCTGATTTTTAGGCTGATTGAAAAACATCTAGAGATTTCAAACCGTATCATATTTTTTGAATCCAAAATAAGCGTCACATTCTATGCTTTGCATAATGTAAAATTAAAATATAAAAACATGAATTTCATGAAGTTTTGACCAAGTTAAGGTGGTCAGACATACGATTCTTTATATTTTTTATAAGTTTTCATAAAAAAAAATATAATTAATTATTTACTTAAAAAAAATTAAAAAAAAATATGCATCACATTGGGATATGAGTCCTCTAGTGATATATAAAATATTATACAAAAATATTATAATTTTAATGTGGTTAGGGTGGTCAAACAGACACCTACTTCTTATTGTTTCCTTGAAATTTACGTACTACTATATTGAAATTTCAAATTTTCACCAAATAGATTTTATTTTTTTGTAAATAAACCTAGTAATTTAGAAACTAGATTCAATTTTCTACAAATTCTATTCTTACATGTTTTTGAAATAATATAGATAACTTATTCCAATTTTTATGTCAAGCTACCTAACTCTGACTTTTTTGAATTTTTTGCCACTTAAGGGCATGTTTTTTCCATGATGATCCTGTACATACCTACTCATTTAACCCAAAGTGACAAATTTGTTTAGGCAAGTGAACATTAATAGTTTAGATCAGATTGACATGAGACTTGACTAACATTTACAACCCATATTAAAAGCATCATATTATATTTTTCAATTAAGCCTTTATGAACAGGCTTGTTGTGCTTTATCAAAAAAACTATAAAACTTCATAATATGCAACTTTGACTTGCTTTTGAAATTTTTTTGAGCATTCATATAATGAGCATAGAATGTAAAAGTTAATTCACTTTATGAAATACATTTTGCATCAAATTTGCTTAATCTACATTTGCATGATAGACTTGAGAAAATTGGCTTTAAACTTTTAAAAAACCTTAAAGTATCAGAGCATTGACCATCTGAATGAGCACAGTAACATAAATAACTAAAAGAAAGAGTATGCAAGATAAACATAATTCAGAAAAATGAGAGACACATAAATTGCTGAGTGGAAAACCCTCCTAGGGTTGAAAAACCACTACTAAACTGCCTTACTGGCTCAAAATCGCTGCTTGCAATGCCTTATAGGATGATTTATGAGCACCAGCCCCTTTTTTGTTTTCAGTAAATCACACAATGATACAGAGGATCTCTCTTTTTCTCTCTTATATATCAAGTTCCTCTTGACAAACAATATCTAAAATCCTCAAAGTTCCAAAAAGAACTTTCATAATTTCAGCCATTGTCAAGCCTTAAGTCAGCTTGATTATCAACTCATGTTTCAGATTTTCAAACTCAAAGCTCAAAATTTTTCAATACAATCACTATGATATACTTACACTAGTTTTTCCCTTTTTGTTTCATACTTTTCTCATTGTTCATCACATTGGAAATTAACTCTCTTTTTGTTTTTATACTATTTTCATAGATCTTCAGAGAAAACCAGTGAACCCCCATTTCTCTCTTCTTTTTTTTCCTTCATATTAAATCCTTAATCTCTTTGTTTTCTTCTGATTACAGATTTCATCATTACATTCAAGGAAGGTTACAACAGTTTCTCATTTTTATATTTCAGAGAATAAAACAAAGATGATTATGAGGTTACCAAAATTCAATCAACCAACAATGCCAGGTGTTGCAGTGTCCATGTGTGAAAGATCAATATGAAGAATTTATTCTAACAAGAATACCCAAGAATTATGAAAATATAGAAGGCAGACTGAAACCTATCCTCTCAAGCAGTCTTCACAATCAGTGTTGAAAACAAAATAGCATAAGATCTAACTAAACCATAAACCATAGCCACTGAAACTGCTACTATATTAAAGTAACCGACATCTCAATGTAGTGAAACCAAAATCATAAAATGATGTATTCAAGAATAGTAACCAAAGACTCCAAGTGTGAAACTGAGAAGATTCTTCAAGCTTCATGATTACCCACAATCCAAAAATACCATTCTTTAAATCTGATATGGTAACACTATATAAAATGTAATTCTAAGCATGCAAAATTATTATAGTTATGACTGAGAAGAAAATAAACCAAATTTTCAACTTCCATATAGAAGAAAACACTTATCCCTTATAAAACTTTCTAGTAAAGGTAACGATTTTGTAAAGATAAATATATGAATACCTGTGAAGACCATAAATGAATTTTCCATGAGCAATTTACTAGATCTGCAAAGGAAATGAGCAGCCCAAGCTCCTTCCTCATTCAAGATCTTACCTGATGGAAGGATACTAATAGGTGAATTGGCCATTATCATGGTATTCCAATATTTCATATATGTTGTCAAAGATCAATAAGCCAGTGAGTGCAAAGAAACGGTTGAGGACAAGATTCCATGGTGGTGGCTAGTGTAGTGTTCCAAAAATGTGAACAGTGAGAAGCAAAAATTAATGACCTAAAGTTGCAAATGAAAAAACACATGAATTCCTTTCTCCACCGTGCTACTACACCCTTCATTATGTTCACTCACGGTATAGCGGTGACTAGCACTGACAGTTACCAATTCCTTTACCACTTCCTTACCACTCAACTATGGTCTCCCTTTGGACTACACACAGTATAGTGATAGCTGCCTTGTATGCCACTAACCGCTTCCACCACACTACGACGGTTACCCATATGACTACCCTCAGTATCGAGGTAGCTTCCTTGCATGTTGTTAACCACTTTCACTGCACTATTGCAGCTACCTTTCTGACTACCCACAGTATAGCGGTAGTTGTCTTGCACGTTGCTAACAGCTTCCACTACACTACAAAGGTTACCTCTCTAGCTACTCGCGGTATAGTAGTAGCTATCTTGCATGCCGCTAGCCACTTTCACCACACTTCCATAGTTACTAGCTTAACAGCTAGTGGTACCACAGTAAGGCACATTAAATTATGTGGCATTACCAAAGACTAGCTTACCCATGGTCGATTTGCCACCATTCCAAGATATGTATACCCAAAGACTTGTGTTGACCAAAGAACCAAAACACATGCATAAGAATGATCAGTGTGTTTCTCAAAGCCCAAATGCAATATAATAACCAATGTCATATCATGTGCCAAATAATATCCAATGACATATGAGGTATAATGAAGGAAAATGTTGAATTTAAATTCAATATTCTTTTCACCCAAGCCAATATCAGTTGTTTAAGGAAACCCGATATGGTTTTCTTCTAACATCAAAACCACTTGCATTTTATAGCTCAAGCACCAAGAATCAGAGAACATTACCTGAACATGGGAGAATTAACTTGTGTGAACCCCTAAACCTGCAAATGCACAAGAGTGACAAAACATGGTTAGATGTAAGTTCAAATACATGCAAACAAGTATGAGAGATTCCCCATAAAATCCATCTATTTAAACTAAAATTAGGAACAAAGATAAAGAACACAACACAAGGAATAAAATTAAATCCTAATCAAAGCTAATAGAATGATGATCCCATGGGGGAATTGGTGCCAATGAAGTGTTGCAATTCACCCTTTTCCAGTTCCTATGTTGCAATGAAGATGATCTAAAAATGGTCAAATCTCCAAAGAGATTTGAGCATAACCTTGGTGCAAATGTGAAAATGTGATGAATGTATGGATGAAATGAGCAAAATTAGTTCTCAATTGAAGAGAGTAAATTTGCATGAAGATTGTGGATTTGAGTATAATAAGTTTACTCAAATTGTGGATGATTGAATGAGAGGAAGAGTCTCATTTATAGATTCCAATCTTGGAAGAATGATCAAGATTGAGAAATGTGGGATAAAAGATAATCCAATTGCATTGTGCCACTTGTCCACATGTGATTGGAGGAGGAATGAGCACATTTTGGTCAATGTGCCAAAGAGGGGGAGATTTGAAATTTGGGGGGAGAGAAGAGTGGAGTTAATATCACTTGGCCCAAGGCAAAGGACATGTAAGAGGCTTTGAATGGCTTGTTGGAAATACCCTTCCCACTCAAATTTGAATTCAAATTTGAGGGAATATTCCTTCTTTATTTTGTGTGAGGGAAAATAGAGAATTTAATAAATCAAATTAATTGATTTATTGTGCAAGTTGCATTCTCTAGAGAATTTTAGTGATAGGGATTAACTTAATCAAAGATTTGATTAATTTAATGAGGAATTAGGAGATGTGACAATTTAGACTTAAATTGAAAGGAAATGATTAATTAAATAAATGATTTTG